>CM056511.1:3753452-4293452 GCA_029783415.1 Anisodus acutangulus
ACCATTTTAATGCTATCGGTAATGCCCCAAACTGACTTGGACTTGACTCATCATCAATTGTCATGTGTCGCATCATAATTCGTACAACTATTATATATAAATTTTTTCCTATACAAATAGTCCCCGCACTTTTCGGTCATGACTCGTGTGCAACTGAGAAATGGATTTGAACTCCCGACTTGCAAGTTCCTCACATTTTAGCAGGAAATTCGAAAAGTAATAACCGCAAGTCATTTCAAGTGTCACATCCATTCAATGCTTATGAAACAGCGGTACTGTCCAATCGCCTGAATGTCGTGGACTGTAATAATGATGATATATGTCTTTTCATTTCCAAACGTTATATTATTTTACCATAAATAGGAAGCCAAATCTTTTCCCAAAAGGCAACCACACACTTTGCCAATTTCCTTAAGAACTTTGCCTTCCTTCTTTCAAACTTCTTCAATAATGTCTTCTACCCAATCTTCTCATTCCCACTCCTCTGAGGGCAACGACAATCCTCCAAGTCACCGCCATGGGAAGGAACCCATTTGTCCTACAACTCAGAAAATTGATTTACATTATACTGCTGTCGAAATCCTTTCCTCAAGCCTCGATAGATCTCCGTGTTCGAACCAACTACGAACATGTCAAGAATTTTCAATCTAAAATAATTGCCAAGATTCTTTCCCCCATCATAAAGGATTGTGGTTCCCCCTCCCGACATAATTATTAAAATAGTCGACCCTGTCGATCGAGATCATTGCCATGTTGAAGGATTCTGTATGACGTATACTTATCCTTTTACCATTGATTTCAAACTCCCCATCTCAAAGATTATTGAGGATTTTTACCGTTAGTATAGGGTTTTCTTAGGCTAAGTTGCTCCGCAGATTTGGAGACTAGTTCTCTGCATTTAGATGTTAGCCAATGCTGTCGATGCTCCATTCACTGTTGACCACCTCCTCCTCCTATATCACCCTAGGGTTTTATGAGGTGAAATCATCCATCTGTATCCTCTGGGAATCCACATCCTCATTAATGCGGAAGATCACCATGACTGGGGTTGGTGGACCCGCTTTATTCTAATCAAGACTGACCAAATTCATTAACCTTTTTTGAATCCTTTTCCGGAAGAGTGGAATTCTTCTTGTGAGTATTTTCTAACAAACTTATTTTCTTAGCTAAATAAAGGAAAATCCCTTTATAATGCAAGTATTGTAACTTTTCAGCCGTCTTAGTTGAGCCACAACTAATTGAAGAGATTTTTGAGCGGGTGGTAAGCCTTCTTCGTGCCTCCCCCAACATCATTAGGTGATGGAAGAGTATTACTTCTGCATGGTGGAAGAGGAAATATCATGATAAATCTTATCCCCAAACTTTTCTTTTCTACTTAATTTATCCCGATCTCCTCGGGACTCCTTATCAACATATTTTCTACATTAATAGGGCTCCCAGTACGGAAGTCTTTGGCCCAAAAAAGTTTCATCATGTACGGCTACTTTGTTGAACATTAAGTTTGCTTCTAGCAGCCGAAAACAAAAAGCTCGATATGAGGCTCCCGAGCCTCCGGTGGGAATCAGTTCTCGGGTGAGGAACCGCCGTCAACTCACAGAGTACCGGAAAGAGCTGTAGGCTAAGGATAAGGAGGTTGTTATTCATATTGATGACGAGGAGAAGGTGATCGAGGAAAGCACCGACACAAATAGTCCCCGGCAGGAAGCTCCGGAGATAGAAACTTCCGTCCCCCCTAAGGACCATTCTAAGAACAACTCAATCCCTACTTACGAGGCCGAGACATATGCTTCTTCCCCCCGAAAATATCCTCATGCTACCCTTGAGGCTTTTATCGCTCATCTTGCAAACTTATTTCTACAGGTAGAATATCCCTTCTTTTCCTTCCATTTTCCACAAACTTGCTCTTATTTACTGATCGCAACCCTTTCACTCAGAGTCACGCCTCTACTCTCTCCACTGTAGATTTTTCTAAGGCAATCGACCCTTCTGGTGAAGAAAAGAAGCTTAAGAATGAAATCCAGCATCTCAGGGCAGAAGTTGAAGTTCTATGTGTTGATCTTAGGGATTCAGGCTCTCTCCAGAATTGTCATTTAATAATATTTAGAATTTTAAAATCAACTAAAATTTATTTATTAAATCTTTCCTTATTTGACTTAAAGTCATAATATTTAGAACTTTAAATCGGTTATTTTTTTTTATATACATAGAATTACTTAAGATTTACCATATAAAAAATAAGATTTACCTTAAGAATCGTTAAATTATGGCTTTGTTCTAATCAGATCTACCATATTAAACCGTAAGACGATATAATATATAAATTTATGTCCGTTTAGAATTTATACAATTGTTAATTGTATTCAAATTGATTATTCCATAACCTAAGACATCTATTCAAAGACAACTCTTCATTAAATGTTTTATACTAAAAAACTTAAAATATTTAGAACTCTACCTTATATATGACTTTAAAGGTATACTAATTCCTTTAAATTTGGGGTTTCTTCAACTAAAAATAGAACTCTAATTAACACTGCATGTATGAGCCGGATATTAAAATATATTAAAATATATATATATATATACTAATGCTCATAATCGTAATCTTCCATGTTCTTTTTTCTCCTTGCTTTCTTTTGTATTGGAGTAATTGCTTTCATGTATTAATTTAGAGAGAAAAGTCACTTTCTATTTCAATAACTGAATTGTTGGTATTGCTTTGTATATATCTAATAACACTGAATAATTGTTAATTTTTTTGTAGTTTAAGTTTTATGTATTACCAACAGGTGAGTTCTCAATTTATGTTGATGCTCTTTAAGCTCATCTTTTTCATTTTTCGCTTCTTCTTTCTTTATTTATGATATATTATGTGATTTTATTGTGTTTTAGGGATTTGATCTTGCAATAAGTCTTTAAGGTATAACTTTTTCATCTTATCAATTTTAGCCCGTTGAATTTTAATATTAATTTCTGTAATGAGGTTCATAATTATATTGTGCAATTGAGGCTGCAACTAATACTAAGCATTAATTTTAAGTTAAGATGTGGATTATATGTTCAAGGCAACCAGGATTGGGTATATATAGTTTATAGGAGAAGATCTCGTACTATTCTATCGGTTGTATGCTAGAAATAGGACGGAAAGAGGTGAAAATTTCAAAAAATAAAACCCTGTTCACATAAAAATTGTACACGTACATGGAAGTTTAGATCATCAACGTACAAGTCTATGTAACATTCAATTAAATAGAAGTAATTCTTAAGATGTATTTTCTGGTCATCTAGGAAAAATGGGGAAAGATCTTGCCATTTAAATTTTAACACAAAAAGTATTACATAAGCAGAAGTATGTCTTATGTACCAATATTTTGTAGAGCTCATGTTATTTGAGTAACAAATTTTAATATTATTTTTGTTCAAATTTATATTTAGCGTAGAATATAAATCAGAACCTACCATATATATTTAATTTGAAATCAACTAACAACGAAATGAACATTTGTTACCAAGAAGTAACAGTAAATGTTATTGTAAAATAATGGGAAAATAATAGAGTATTTTTTTCTATTTTTACTTTAAACAAAGCTAATTAATATCAAAATTTAGAATAAAATATGACATTATTTCTATAATATGTCAAACACTAAAGGTGATAAATCAAAATGTCACAAAAGAAAATAAGTGCGTACGAAGAGGGTATCTTCTTGACGTGTGTGACGAACCTAATTTATATAGTGAAATAATTTCAAAATAATTAAGTAAATATTAATTCTTAAAAGTATTACTATAGTTAATCTAAACAATCTAAGAATTTAGACCAAAAAATAAAAGTCATAACATTATATAGTTATTTAAATGAATGTTATCTCTATTTTAACGTTTATTTCTTATTTTATCTAATTTATTCTTTTTGTATAGAATTTTTAATTTATTGACACGTGCAACACACCAGAGAAAAAAAAAAAAGGTAACAACACAATCACACCAAATTACATAAAATGGGACTTTTGAGGATTATGTAGTTCTAAATATAGTCCAAATATAACATATTTCTTACGGGAAATAAAAACACAAATTTCAATCAATTAAAGGTTAAATGTGTTGATTGATATATCATAAGGACCAAACTTAAAATTTATCAAGAAAACTGAAGAATGAAAATTCAAAAATATTGTTAACTCTAAACTAAATCTTTTTTATTCATCAACATAGTTTAAACACTATCACGTGCTTGATAATTATGATACTTAAAACATATGAATTTCTAAATGTTCTCACAATATCTTAATCTTTGAATTAAACAATGCCAACTATTTTATTTAATTTGGTCAAACCGAGTGTTCCTTCTGGTATAAATAAAAGTCTAAGCCCATCATTTTCGTCTAAAATCTCCTACCAAAATCATGCTAAATATTGCTATTTCCTACTAACTAGCTGCCATTTTGGACCATTTCTCCTTAAACTCAAATTATAATAAATAGCCACAATTTTCCCTAATTAACAGTACTCCTAAATCCAAATAACTCCTAATTCTACACTTTTTCCACAACCATATCCAATTCTTGTCTTGTTCATCATCACAATGGATGTTAAGAATTGGTATAGAAGTTTTAGCACAAGAAGCAGGTGTGTTCGATATAATCATGATGATATTGAAGGAGTGAAAGAATCATTTTCTAAAACTGGAGGTACCAAAAGTTCAATTTGGAAAGTTTTTGTGGAAGAAGTTGTCAAAAGAGAAGAAGGAAAATAAGAAGGGATTAAGGCTCGAGTGTTCTAGGTCTGTGCATATACAAGTTCCTCGTTATGATGAATTCACTTATTCACAGAATTTTGACGATGGCTTCAGTTGGGATGAACCAAATCATCTTTTCAAATCATTTTCTGTTCGTTATGTTCATCCATCTAAACTGGTTTGTAAGTGATGAAAGAGATGAAATAACTTGATTAGTGTCAAATATGCAATTATGCATTCGGGTGAACAAATAAATTCCTTGGCCATTTTGTGTTCTTTAACTCTATATTAACTTGTAGCATCTCTTTTTAATGGATTTGGTTCATATTGTACCTCATTGACCTACATGAAATTAATTTTGCGCAAGCAGTGTTGGTTTATTAGCCTAACTTGACTTGTGTCTGTGAGTTTAGATCTAGAGATTGTGTTTAGTTGTTATTCCAAATTGATCAAGTATAAAAATGAATTTCAAGACACGAAGAAGCCAACACATATACAACATATGGATATTCAAGCAAAACATTCGAAAAAGTCTATTATACTATTGAGCATTGTATTGAAAAAGAAAATTCTACAATATATGAAGGATCAAAGTCACCGATTTTAGTTTTCTAAGTGTGAGAAAGGTTAGGTTACTTTATTCATGGTAATCAAGCTAGTTAAACGTATCATTAAGTGAAAATTCGTTCATGCTGAAAAATTAAGTTCAATTTTTAACGCTATAATTTGCTTCATTGATTCAGTTCATGTTAATCACAAATATTTGCAAACAACGTAACTTTACACATTTTATTTCCACTCACTTGTCTTAGATATTCCAATGGGCTTATATTAGGGCTTCTCCTTTCTGTCTTTTTTGTAACATTTATTAATTACACAGTCAAATTCGCATTCTTTTTTGTTACCACAATTCACAAATGAGATAAGGATTCTGTTAAAATCGATTATAATATTGTGGCAACTACACCTAGGAAAAGCAAGTATGTGGGGTTTATCGATCTGTACAGTATGGTTTTGAAAGTTTTTGGTTCGATATTTTAACTTTTCAGTTCTTAAGAACTTTTTTAAAGTACAAAAGCACAAAAATATACAAGTTACTAAGCATGTGACACAATTTAATTTAAAGATTCAATAAGTATGTCCCACAAATGACTCTTTCATCAAGTGTCTTCAACATCCTACTTACCTTATAAACTAACACTTGCCAGCCCAAAAAAGAAAAGAAACAAACACCTTCCTTTACGTGCTATAATTCACTTTAAAGTCAATTCAATTTGTTTTCCTCATAAATGTATAGACCTATTAACATAAAGTTTAGCTATAATTAGACCAACCGTTTTTTAAGATGAACAGTTTCCACATGGCTATATGAGACTTAATGACTTTTTTACCTTTCTAATACATGTATAAGAGACATATCGTCCAGCTTCCGCCTTAACAAGAAAATACTCAACCAAGTAAACTACAATTTCGGGGAAATAAGGGATCTAGTAGAAAATTTGATTCTTTTTTTAAAAAAAATTTGGATAGAGTATTTTTAAAGTAAAAAAAGAAAGTTATATCATTTCATGGCGGATTGGTGAATTATCGGGTCATACTTCTCCCGTTAGAATCAGGGTCTCAAACAAAATTCCTTCTCAATAGAATAAATGGGCGTTTCAGGTGAGACCCAACGTGATGAAGAAAATAAAAGGACATGTTAAGTGTAAATCTACAACATTTGCCAACGTCCTTGTCCAACAACAACAACTTTCTTTTGTTTTCTTTAAAACCCTTAACATAATATATTCACTTGATATCACGTGCTGGAAAATTCATAAATATACTTATACATAAAAATGTTATCACATCACAATATCGAGAATCTTCAAGTTAAAATAATGCCAGTTATTTTATTTGGTCAAACCGTGTGAACCTTCTGGTCTATATAGTAGTATATATTACATATATAAAAATTATAAAGTCTAAGCCCATTTTCTTTATCTACTATACTAAAAGCTTGCAAAATACTCCTATTTCCTAGTAGCATAGCTGTCTTTTTGGACCATTATCCTCAAACTCAAATTGTAATAAATAGCCACCATTTTCCCCAATTAACAGTACTCCAAAATCCACATAACTCCTAAATTCTATACTTTTTCCACAACCATATCCAGTTCTTGTTAACTCAACTTTCTTGCTGTTCGTCACAATTCACAATGGATGTTAAAAATTGGTACAGAAGTTTTAGCACAAGAAGCAGGAGTATTCGATTGGGAAGAAATTATAATCATGAAACTATTGAAGGAGTAGAAGAATCATTTTCTAGAAATGGAGGTAGTAAACGTTCCATTTGGAAAGTTTTGTGGAAGAGGTTGTCAAAGGAGAAGAAGGAAAAGAAGGGATTAAGGTTCGAGTTTTCTAGGTCTGTGCATGTACAAGTTCCTCGTTATGATGAATATACATATTCACAGAATTTTGACGATGGCTTCAATTGTGATGAACCTGATCATTTCTTCAAATCATTTTCTGTTCGTTATGCTGATCCATTAAAGTTAATCCTTTTGAAGTGATCAAGAGATATACATGTAATTAATCACTTGATTAGTGATAATGCACAATGGATGCAAGAGCTTAGACTCTTAGTTTTCCTTAGGTATAGTAGTTTTTGTTCTTTAGCTCTTTTGTTCTTGGAGCCTCTATGTTCATATCTGTGAATTTTATTACAATTGGTTCATATTGTACCTAAATTGTATACGCAGAATTTTGCACAAACATTATTAATTTAACTCATCTTTATTTCTACTATACAATGACAAGGAGCTAACTTCCTCTAAGTGTGAGAAATTTAAAGGCGTTATTATACAGCTTTGTTGGTGGTGATCAAGTTAAAAACCATTAAGTTTAAAGTCGTTCATACAAACTAATTCGTAGAGCACATGTGAAATCACTTATTGCTAGCGTTTGTGTTCGAGAAAAAAACAGGTCGATTTAGTGGAACTCTTTGTATAATGATGTTGTGGAAATTGCCTACATTGAGATTTTAATTGTATATTTTGGTAAACAAATTAAATTATGCCACATGCTTATAGTTAAATTATTTTTTGAGTATTACTACAATGAGTTTAAATTTTGTTCATAGACAACGTATAATGTGCTCTCTTCATGCCTTCATCAAGTTAAGTTACATAGAATCATAATTATAAGTTTGTGAATTAACATACTTATTGAAACTCTCACTTAATGACTAGTGAATCTTTCATCAAGTGTCTTCAACATCCTACCTTATAAGTTCAAAAGAACATTAAAAAACTCACACTATCCTTTGCGTGCCATAATTCACTTTAACTGAGTATAGCTTATAGAGGTCTGAATGAGAGGAGTTTGGAATTTGTAAAATTTTATAGAGCTATTATAGTCATGAATTCAAGTTTAGCAATTATTATTAGATGTGTGACATATATATGTTAAAGTGTAAATCCACAACATTTGTCAACGTTCAAATTTATATTGTCGGACTCTTCAAAAATATTAATTATTGGATATGTCGGAATCCTCTACATTTTTGAAAGATTTTATACAAGTACAATAATATTTTTGAAGGATCAAAGCAATCCTAACCCAACCGTTACTTTTATTTTATTTTCTTTAAAACCCCAAACATTATATATATAATTAATCACAATCACAACCACGTGCTTATTTTGATACTTAAACTTACAACATTATCACAATAGAATTAAATAATGCCAGCTATATTTTATTTAGTCAAACCGTGTGAACCTTCTGATATGTATAAACTAAAGTTTAAGCCTATCATCTTTGTCAAAACCTCCTAACGCAAGCATGCTAAAATATTCATACTAGCTAGCTGCCAATTTGGACCATTCTATACTTAAACTTCAACCAAATCCTTTAAATGTCCAAAATCCATTTCACTCTCAGCTCCATACTTTTTCACAACCATACATATCTCATAATACTCCGAGCAACTGATTGAATTTTTGTCGACCGGTAAAAGTTCTTGCTCTGTGAGGATTTATATAGCTGACTTCAATTTATTTAAAATTTAGACATAATTATTATTGTTGTTGTTCTTGATCAAAGTTCTTGCTAACAATGGATGTCAAGAATTGGTACAGAAGTTTTAGCACAAGAAGCAGAAGTGTTCGATTGGAAAGAAATTATAATCATTATGATATTGAAGGAGTGAAAGAATCATTTTCTAAAAGTGGAGGTAAAAAAAGTTCAATTTGAAAAGTTTTGTGGAACAAGTTGTCAAAGGAGAAGAAAGAAAAGAAGGGGTTAACGCTTGCGTTTTCTAGGTCTGTGCATGTGCAAGTTCCTCGTTGCAATGAATACACTTATTCGCAGAATTTTGACGATAGTTTTAAATGTGATGAACCTGAACATTTCTTCAAATCATTCTCTGTTTGTTAGGCTGATTCATCCAAATTGATCCTTTTGAAGTGATCAAGAGATATACATGTATATCAATTGATTAGTGAAAATGCTCAATGCATGGAGGAGCTTAATTAGTTTTCGTTAGGTAGTTTATGTTCTTTAAAATCATAGTCTAAGTATATTTGATAAATTGTAATTATAGTAGTTTACTAGAATGTGATTTCCTTGTTAGACTAGGGAAATGAGAACTTTTGTCTCTATATAAAGAATCCATTATGATGAATGAAATCAAGAAAAAATTCTGTTAATATTTTTCTTCTCTCTAAATTTCTGTCGCCTCTCAAATTTAACAAAATTACATCTTAAAAAATCAAGAAAAATGGATAAAGTAGATTTTTGAAGAAGTAAAAAATCTAACCACATGTTAAATGAATAAAACCATGTGTAAATCATGGCAAAAGAAATAAATTTGTTAATTGTAAGTTTGATTTTAAAATACACACTACCGATACTTCGAAAATAGGAACAATAATAATATATACTCAAATAATAAAAATTATCCGTACCAATATTTAATTACATCAATCAATAGATACAAATTCCAAAGGGTACGGAGTCTATCGCGGATGATCATATATTCCGTTGTTTTGTTTTTCTCGGATGGTCGGATCATATCATACATGACATGTATTTACACTTAAATTTCCTTTACGTGCCATAAATCTCTTTAAATGTGAGTGTGTATATGCTAGAGAGGTTTAGGTAAAAATGAGCTAGACAAATTTATACTACTCTATAGAGCTGTTAAAGTCAATTCAATTTGTTTTGCTCATAATAAATACTCATTTCCTATAAGTTTAGCTATTTATAATTAGTTAGATGAAAAGGACATATGTTAAGTGTAAATCCTCAACATTTGGCAACGACCTAATCCAACCGTTACATTTCTTTTGTTTACTTTAAACCCCTCAAACATAATAATATTGTTATAATCAATATCATGTACTTGATAAGTATGAATCTTAAGATATAAAACGTTATCACATAATAATCTTGAATTAAGTATGAATCTTCAAACCAAGCGAACCTTATGGTATAAAGTTTAAGCCCACCATCTTTGTCCAATTCTTCTACTAAAAGCATTTTTAATATTCCTACTAGCTGGCCATTTTGGACCATTATAGTTAAACTCCAAATTGTCATAATAAGCTACAGCCAATTCCTTTAAATGTCCAAAATCCATTTCACTCCCAGCTCCATACTTTTGCACAACCATATATACATATGTCATTATACTCCCAGCAATTGATTAATTTTTTGCCAATTCTCGCTCGGTGAGATTTTATATAGTTGATTCTAACTTACTTGGAATTGAGACGTAATTGTTATTATTGTTGTTGCTGAACGAAATTCTTGCTTACAATGGATGTGAAGAATTGGTACAGAAGCTTTAGCACAAGAAGCAGAAGTGTTCGACTAGGAAGAAATGATCATGATGATATTGAAGAAGTGAAAGAATCAATTTCTAAAAGTGGAGGTAGCAAAAGATCCATTTGGAAAATTTTGTGGCAGAAGTTGTCAAAAGAAAAGAAGGAAAAGAAGAAGGAATTACGTTTCGAGTTTTCTAGATCTGTGCATGTACAAGTTCCTCGTTATGATGAATACACTTACTCACAAAATTTTGATAATGGCTTCAATTTGGATGAACCTGATCATCTCTTCAAGTCATTCTCCGTTCGTTATGCTGATCGGCCATCCAAACTACTTTTGAAGTGATTAAGCGATATGTAAATCATGTAATTAGTGACAGGACATGCTAAGAGTTTGATTGTGCCTTTTAACTGATTTGGTACATACATAATCTACGGTATATGCAAAATCGATATCAATCGATATATTTAATAAAGTTAAGAATAGATAATCATATGTGACACATTTCTTTGGCAAGGATTCATATTTATCTTTTTTCTTCTTTTTTGATATTTTTTTCTCATTTTCCCTCATTTATAAATTTATAAACTATCAATTAATGGCCTATACCCCTCATTAATGTCCTGTATTTAAAAGAATCAAAATTCACTATTTTTGAAAGACTATGTATCACACGATCAAAATCGTGTATATATATATGTTGTATATTATTTACCATAATTAGTAGTGTTCTTGTACATGTATAATTATGATAGTAGACTTATATTAGGAAAAGCTATTAAACTTGTATTAGAAAAATGTAGATTTAATTTCCGTAATTAGATTTTTTATATCATGTATATATATACCCTTTACATTAATGAAAATAATCAGAGGATTATTCTCTTTCATGGTATCAGTAGTCTAGGGCAAAATTCCTTCTCCAATTACAGCTTCCGCCGCCCCCTCTTCTCGATTTCCAAGAACCGGTCGACACCAAACCTCATCTCTCCCAAATTTTCTTCTGACTCCCTAATTCCCCTCTTGTTCTTTCATCATGTCTACCACAAAGAACACGTTTCATCCTGACCTTACAGTCTCCAACATCAAGAACAACATCCCTATCATTCTTGAGATGGAAAACGTCCAATATGCGACGTGGGCAGAATTATTTAAAGTTCACGCACGCTCTCATCGAGTCCTTCATCACATCATCCCCTCAAAAACAGGCAAGGAGAAGGTGCCTACCACCGATGCTGACATAGAGTTGTGGGCAACTCTTGATGCTACGGTGCTCCAGTGGCTTTATTCCACTGTCTCTACAGATCTCTTGAAGACTATCATTGAACCCGACGCTACGACAATGGACACTTGGGATAGGTTGCATGATATATTCCAAGATAACGAAAATTCTCGTGTCGTGACCCTTGAGCAGGAATTCTCCCGCATCAACATGGAGGATTTTCCGAATGTCTCAGCCTATTGTAAAATTCTCGTGTCGTGACCCTTGACGAAGAAGTGTCTGCCCGTCATGAATGATCGTATTGTTCTTCATATGGTTGCAGGCCTATCCAAGGCTTATAATGGCGATAAGACACTTCTTCGTCAAAGTAATCCTCTCCCGCCGTTCTACCAAACACGTTCCATGCTCACGTTAGAGGAACACGGCTTAGCTAAGAAGGCAGCTACCAAAGCCAATTTCGCCATGATGATGGCCACTTCGATGACCCTCACTCATTCTCAGACAGTTCTAGCCAAAACCGTAATAATGATGGCGGCAAAAAGGGCTCAAATTGGAAAAATAGCGGCGGTGGCGGTAGTAGTGGAGGCAGCAATGGCGGCAGTGGCGGAGGACGTGGTGCTAGTGGCCAGCAGGCTGGGCCACAACTCCAATCTCTGCAGCCTTGGGCCAGTGTACAGTGGCCGTGGGGCTGGGCCAGTGGGGAGGGGCCCAATGAACAATTTCCACTTTACCCAGCGAATTAGGCCAGCCAGCAACTGCCCAATTCCCAACAGTTCCAGAATAGGCAGCCGGCTAGCCTGCTTGGGCCTCGGCCTCAGCAGGCATTCACTGTTGCGGGCCTAGTAGCAGTCCCGACACCACGGATATCGAGGTCACGATGCACATTTGGATTAAATTCCCCGGAAGCAAATTGGTACATGGACACCGGTGCTACTTCTCATATGACATCTGTATTAGGTAATCTCTCGTCTTATTTCAATTTAAGCAAAAATCGTGGCATAATTATTGATAATGGTAATTCAATTCTAATTCGTGGTTATGGTCACACAAAGTTATCTCCCCCAAATCCACCTTTATTCTTGAAAAATGTCCTCCATTCCCCTCACTTAATTAAAAATTTGGTGTCAGTCTAAAAATTTACAACTAATAATTGGTTTTTGTTAACTTTGACCCTTTGGATTTTCTGTGAAGGATTTCACGACGGGGATACCTCTAATGAAATGTAATAGTCAGGGCGAGCTCTCTCCTCTCACTACCACCAACACCACTACCACTAATCAAGTCGCACCGTCAATATTTTGCCGCTTTAGCAGCTTTCTTATGGCATGCGTGTTTGTGTCATTCGGGAGTGTATGTTCTTTCTTCTCTTAAAAATAATAATTTTATTGATTGTAATAGTACGCATAGTACTAATATTTGTCCTTCTTGTCCACTAGGAAAATATGTTAGATTACTTTTTATAGCCTCTACTTTTAGTACTTTGATGCCTTTTGATATTATTTATAGTGATTTGTGGACATCTCCCATTTTAAGCTCTTTGGGACACCGTTATTATGTGCTATTTTTGGATGATTACTCTAATTTTTTGTGGACCTTTCCCTTATCTAAAAAGTCTCAAGTTTTTTAGATATTCCTAACATTTAGAGCATTCATCCGTACCCAATTTGAACAGGAAATTAAAAATATTCAATATGATAATTGATGGGAATACGATAATGGGCCGTTTAGGGAATTTTGTAACTCTAATGGCATAACATTTCGGTTTCTTTGTCCTCATACGTCCTCACAAATGGAAAAGCCGAAAGAAAAACTCGTACCATTAATAATATTATCCGAACCTTACTCACCCATGCTTCATTACCACCCTCTTTTTGGCATCATACATTACAAATGGCTACTTACCTCCTTAACATACTCCCTAGCAAAGGATTATCATATCAATCTCTCCTAAAAATTCATTATCATAAAGACCCTCGTATTCTCATCTTAGGGTGTTTGGGTGTTTGTACTATCCACTTTTTCCATCCACTACAATTAACAAACTTTAAGCCTGTTCTATTGCTTGTGTGTTTTTGGGTTATCCATCTAATCATCGTGGTTACAAATGTTTTGATTCATCTTCTAATAAAATCATAATTAGTCGCCATGTAATTTTTTATGAAACTCAATTTCCGTTTGCTAAATTATATAATTCTGTGTCTAGTATTTATAATTTTTTGGATGATGGTCTTTCACTGTATATTCTCTATCAATGGGCCCAACCTGCCCGTAATCCCAATCTACCAGCAGGTCCACTACCTGCTGTCCCAATAACTTCTTCTCTTGGTCCTGTGTCTCGGCCAGCAGGCTCACTGTCTGGTAGCCCAAATTCTTGTCTCCCGAGTCTACTATTTCGGCCAGCTGGCCCAATAATGTCATCCCTATGTCCATTTAATAGGCCAACAAGCCTATCGCCTGCTGGCCAGTCCCAAGCTGACCCACCAATGACCCAAATCATGTCCCCTTCTATTTCGAGTCAAGGGCCCGTTACTCGTAGCCAACGGGGTATTTTAAAATATAGATGACATCTTAATCTCAATTCTAATGTCACTAAATCACTCCTACCACGTAACCCTGTGTGTGCCCTTCATGACCCAAATTGGAAAATGGTCATGAATGACGAATATAATGCTCTTATTTAAAATAAGACGTGGGAGTTGGTGCACCGTCTGCTTGGTGTCAATGTTATTCGTTCTATGTGGATTTTTACTCATAAGGAAAAATCTGACGGTTGTTTTGAGACGCATAAGGCCCGTCTTGTAGGTGATGGCAAAACTCAACAGGTTGGCATATATTGTGGAGAGACATTTAGTCTAGTGGTCAAACTGGCAACCATTCACACTGTCCTCAATCTGGCTCTCTCGAAATATAGCTCATTCATCAGCTGGATGTGAAGAATGCTTTCTTACACGGTGATCTCAAGGAGATAGTACACATGCATCAGCCCTTGGGTTTCAGGGACCCTGATCTTCTTAATCATGTCTGTTTTCTCCAGAAGTCCTTGTATGGGCTTAAACAGTCTCCACGATCTTGGTATAAGAGGTTTGCAGATTATGTGTCTACTGTTGGGTTTTCTCACAGCAGGTCTGATCATTCTCTATTCATCTTTCGTCGTGGTACTTCTCTAGCATATATTTTGTTATATGTGGATGATAGTATATTGACTACCTCTTTTGATAATCTGCGCAAGTGTATCATGTCTCTTCTTAGTTCAGAATTTGCTATGAAAGACTTGTGACCATTGAGTTACTTTTTTGGTATAGCGGTCACACGTCATGCAGGTGATCTATTTTTATCACAGATGAAGTATGCGACTGAGATTACTGAGAGAGCTAGCATGTCATCCTGTAAGTCCTCTTCTACTCCGGTTGATACCAAACCGAAGCTGAGTGCTACTTCTAACACACCTTACGAGGATCCCACCCACTATCGCAGTCTTGCATGAGCTCTTTAGTATCTTACTTTAACGAGGCCCGATATTATGTATACAGTGCAACATGTGTATTTTTATGCATGATCCGAGGGACGAGCACATGCATGCGCTCAAACGCATTATGCGTTACATACATGGCACTCTTAATTATGGTTTGCATTTATATCCATCATCCGTCTCTACTCTCGTGTCTTATACAGATGCTGATTGGGGGGATGTCCAGATACCAGACGTTCTACATCTCGTTATTGTATATTTCTTGGTGATAACTTGGTCTCTTGGTCTGCAAAACGGCAGGCTACTTTATCGCGATCTAGTGCGGATGCCGAGTATCGAGGGGTAGCCAATGTGGTGTCGGAGTCATGTTGGTTGCGTAATCTTCTATTAGAGCTTCACTTTCCTATTCAGAAAGCTACCTTGGTCTACTGTGATAATGTTAGTGCAGTTTATCTCTTTGGGAATCCTGTCCAACATCAGCGCATTAAACCTATCGAGATGGATATTCACTTTGTTCGCGAAAAGGTAGCTCATGGACAAGTACGTGTCTTACATGTCCCTTCACGGTACCAAATTAATGACGTCTTTACTAAGAGTCTTCCTTTAGTTCTGTTTGAAATTTTTAGGGACAATCTCAGCGTACGACAACTACCCGCTATGACTGCGGGGGTGTGAAAGACTACATATTACATAGTCAAAACCGTGTAAATACATATTGTATATTTTGTATATTATTTACCATAATTAGTAGAGTTCTTGTACATGTGTAATTATGATATTATTCTTGTATTAGAAAAAGCTATTAGACTTGTATTAGGATAATGTAGATTAATTTTCTTAATTAGATTTTGTATATCAGGTATATATACCATTTTCATTAATGAAACTAATCAGGGAATTATTCTCTTTCCATTTTAATCCTCTTAATTATGCTTAGTGTGCTATGTTAGAAGCACTGAAAAATCATTTGTTAAAATTTTGACATTTTACCTCATTTTTTCTGGTAATTGTTTTATTTATTTATTAGGTTACAAATAGAATTTAGTGTTTACCTATCATGACCGTTGCAACCTTTGAGATTCTAGGAAACCATAAAAGTAAATATTCATTTTCCATAACTGGTAAACATTCATATCTATTAGCGAAGGGCGTGGCGGCAGAGGCCACGGCAATAATAACAAAGGAAAGGGTCGCGGCAAGGGCCACCGAAACCAACAACCAGGCCCAAACCCTGCACCTTACTTCCAGTGGGCTGGACCGTAACCCTGGCCCAATACCGGAAACTGGGCCTCGCCTGCATGCCCTTACCCAATAGCAGGGGCCGGGGCCCACCACCGCTTGGTCACCCGGGTCTTACGGGCTCCGCCACGCCAACAAAGTGCCCAAAGAAGAAGAAGAAGAGCCCACATGGCCTCGGTCCAACATCACCCGCAAGGCAGCAGCCTGGCCCCACTTATTTGGGCCATGCCTTCAGCACCGTGAACCTTCAACACCCCGATGATAATTGGTACATGGACACCAGAGCCACATCTCACCTCACCCGGTCATCAGGTAACTTATCTCAACTGCTTCGGTTACAGTGTCCTCAATTTATTACTGTCGACAATGGTCATCGTATTCCAATTGAAGGTTACGGTAACACACATACCAAATATCCCCACCCGCCTTTCTCCCTAAATCACGTCCTTTACACCCCTAACATCATTAAAAACTTAATCTCTGTTAGAAAATTCACTCACAATAATTCTGTGTCTGTTGAATTTGACCTTTTTGGTTTTTCTGTGAAGGATCTCAATACGGGGAAAATTCTTACGCGCTGCAATAGTGTGGGAGACCTCTACCCCTTCACCCAATCACCTATATCCCTTGCGACTATCTCTCCATCAACTTGGCACAACAGACTCGGGCACCCCGGAGACCCTGTTTTTAATTTTCTTAGGACTACTAAGCGTATTCAATGTAATAATGGAAAACTTTCCCAACACTAATTTTCTTGCCCGCTTGACAAACATACTCGTCTTCCATTTATGTCATCCAACAGTGTTACTTTTTCTCCTTTTGATATTGTTCATGCTGACTTGTGGACATCTCCGGTTGTTAGCTCTTTGGGTCACAAATTTTATCTAGTATTTTTAGATGATTTTTCACATTTTATCTGGATTTACCCACTGAAATTCAAATCTGAAGTATTTGCCAAGTTCCTTGAATTTCAAAAATTCATTGAAACACAGTTTGAAAAATCTATCAAATCTTTCCAATGTGATAACGGACGCGAATTTAATAATTCGGTATTTCACACTTTCTGCTCTAAACAAGGCATGGTTTTCCATTTTTTCTGTCCCTATACTTCCTCCCAAAATAGAAAGGCTGAACGCATTATATGAACCATCAATAACATGGTTCGCACCCTTTTGTTTCATGTCTGTCTTCCACCGCCTTTTTGGGTCTATGCTATTAAAATTGTAGAATCCCTCCTTAATATTTTACCCACTAACACCCTTAAAAACAAGACCCCCCACTGAAGTTCTATACCGTAGGATCTCATCCTATGACCAACTCAGAATTTTCGGTTACCTATGCTACCCCAATCTAGCCTCCACTGCCCCTCACAAATTAGCACCACGAACTACGCCTTGTGTCTTCGTTGGTCTCGCGTCTAACTATAGGGGTTACCTGTGCTATGACCTGTCCACTCGTAAAATCATTATCTCCCGCCATATCACATTTGACGAGACGTATTTTCCATTTTCCAATCTTCGGAAATTCAAACCACGGACTACATATTTCTTAATGACACAGATCTGTCCCCACCAGTCAAATCACTGTTCCGGTTTCCGTCCACTGTTCACGCGTCAACATCGATGGTGCAGGTCATTTTGCCTCCACCAGCGACCGTCACCGATGCCGCCAGTACAACCCACCGACCCTTGTCTCCTCTTCACGTGGTCGAACAGTCACCACCACCACCAAACCACCAAACTCCCGATAGGCTATCCAGAATCCCTCTCGCCGACACATCTCCGATCCACCAACCCATCGGAAATCTGCCGCTACTGCCCAACTCCACGAACTAGCCACCTAACCCACCGACGCCGACAACAACTCAGTTACCTCCAACAACCGGCACCGGCAACCCTCAGAATTCGACATCGAGTTCTGAACCTGAAGCCCCGCTGTTACTGCCTACCCATCATATAGAAACCCGTACCCAACACGGAATGTTCAAACCCCAGGTTCACTTTAACCTCTCCACACAAACCATATCACCCATTCCAAAAAATCCGAAACTAACCAAACTGGACCTTAATTGGAATGCGGCCATGTGGGAGGAATTTAATGCTTTAACCAAGCAGAACACTTGGGATTTAGTACCTAGACCAGACGGTGTGAATGTTATCCGGTGTATGTGGCTATTTCATCATAAGTACAGAGACAATGGTGACTTGTAGCTGTATAAGCCAAGACTAGTTGCTAATGGCACTAATCAACAGGAGGGTATTGATTGTGGTGAGACATTCAGTCCGGTTGTTAAACCGGCCACTATTCATACTATTCTCAGTATTCCTATGGGCATGCATTGGCCGATTCATCAGCTTGATATCAAGAATGCATTTCTTCATGGGGATTTAAAAGAAACTGTGTACATGCATCAGCCCCCTGGCTTTGTTCATCCGGTAGTCCCGCAGTTTGTATGTCTTCTCAGGAGTCATTGTATGGCTTGAAACAGGCACCCCGCGCTTGGTATGATCTCTTTGTCAGGTATCTTATGCAGATCAGTTTTATATATATCAGATGTGATAACTCTCTCTTCACTCTTCATCGAGGTAGCAACACGGCTTATTTGCTATTATATGTGGATGTAATTGTTCTTACTGCCTCATCTGACGGTTTGAAGAATGAAATCATTGCTCTACTCAAAACTGAATTTGTTATGACCGACTTGGGCAAGCTGAGTTATTTCTTGGGTATATCAGTGACCAGATCTGCAGCTACTATGTTCTTGTATCAGCGTAAGTATGCATAAGAGATAGTGTACAGGGCTAAGATGGCAAATTGTAAAATTATGCCAACTCTGGTTGACTCGAAATCCAAGCTCAGTGCCAATGAGGGTGCGCCAGTTTCTGATCCCACTCTATATCGGAGTCTTACATGTGCCCTTCAGTATCTTACATTCACTAGGATAGATATTGCATATGCCGTTCAGCAGGTGTGTCTGTTTATGCACGACCCTCGAGAGTCCCATTTTGCGACCCTCAAACGTATTATCAGATACGTTAAGGGCACACTGGACTTTGGACTACATCTCTACCCCTCTGCCCCAAATAAGTTACTCTCCTACACGGATGTAGATTGGGCAGGATGCCCAGACACACGTCGCTCCACCTCAGGCTACTATGTATTTCTTGGGGATAATCTTATTTCATGGTCCGTTAAACGGCATGCCACGCTATCCCGTTCGAGTGCTGAAGCAGAGTATCGCGAAGTTGCTAATGTCGTTGTTGAGATCTGTTGGCTCCGAAATCTTCTTTTGGAGCTCCAGTGTCCACTGCAAAGGCGTCTATAGTCTATTGTGACAACATATCTGCCATCTACATGTCTCACAATCCGATCCAACATCAGCGGACTAAGCATATTGAGATGGATATCCACTTTGTACGAGAGAAGGTCGCCCCAGGTCAAAATATTACACGTGCCTTCCTCCTATCAGTATGCAGATATTTTCACAAAGGAACTATCGAGACAGCTCTTCACCGACTTCCGATCCAGCCTTAGCGTTCATCCTCCTCCCGCTCCGTCTGAGGGGGAGTATTAGCGAATATTCACATTATATTTCGTAATTATGATAGATGTATATTTAAGGTAACTTAGGATTCTTATTGTATTAGGAATCAATCATTTAAGGTACGTTAGAATTCTTATTGTATTAGGAATCAACCTCTGTACAACTATATATATTGTGAATAATGAAAGGAATCTCTAAAGGAAATTATTCCAATCTTACAATATCCACTCCAAAGGTTGCAACCCTTCAATCAATCCTTATGACCTTATTTATGGAAAACAACAATGGTCTCTCAGCTTAATCTGTGTATATTCATTCCTAGATCACAAATTCTGTATGTATATATATATATATATATATATACTCATGTGTCATGGAGACTAAGTGAGTCACAAATTCTCAGGGTAGTAGTTTCAGGACATGGTAAATTGAAGGTTACTTTTCGCGTTCGGAAGCCTCTCCACTTTTATTTTCTTTTCGATTTGTAAGTTCTTTTTTCCTTCTTAACATTTAAAGTTTATATCCATTCAAAACGAAGTAGTGAAACTATCTTTTCTGTCAAACAACTGAATGAACCTTTTGCTTCCTTCTACGCTGTTTATGAAATAACCAGCAAGAACGAAGGCAGACTCACAAAGCTTTCAGGTTCTGAGGTTGTGTTCTAAAACTTTACTTTTTGATCCAAATAGATGAAAGTATATAACCATACAACATGTGAATATATAAACAAAATCATCTTTATTACATATGTTATATTGTTTAAGTTGAGTTTTACTTTAGCACTTGTTTCCTCAGTTTAGTAGAAATGACATCAGGTACGCACTTTTAGGACCGTTATTTAAGTCTTAGCCATCATTTGTAAATTGTTTTAGGACCGTCACTGCTGCTTCTTTTATGCCCCCTTACATTTTAGGACGATGTGTCATAAAGTTGTCTTTCAGTCCGAAACTTCAGGACAAAGTATGTTTAGTTTTTTAGTTCAAAATTTCAGGACATTATGTCCTTAAGTTTAGTTTTTTCAATTCAAATCTTTAGGACATTTAATCTGTTAATCCAGTATAAAAACTTGAGAATATTTTGGACACATTATCTTTACATTCAATTTTTCAATTCAAAACTTCAGAATTTTAGTGCAAACTATGTGGTTAAAATTTCAGGCTTGTGTCCTGAAGTTCAATTGTTGCAGTTCCAATTTTAAACCATTGGAGAAAAGGAGAATAAGAAAGAAACAAAATTAGTAGTGACCAATTTGATATAGTGTTTCTTCCGGTTTGGTGACTAAAATGATGCATATGCTCGTTCATTTTTATGCTTAAGTTCAAATTTCATAATTCAAACTTTTAGGACTATGTGTCCTTAATTACATTTGAACTGTGCAACTCAAATTTCAATTGGTACTCCCTTCGGATCAAGAAGAATGTCCACTTAGTCATTTGCATATCCCTTAAATGAACATTTTTTTATTCGGAGGAAGTACTATGTAAGAATAAGGTGACAAATTGAACTTATATGATCTGAGAGTGCGGTTTGCCAGATGAATATCCTTGTGCAGTGAGCGAGAAGGAGAAGAAGTAGAGAAGCATGTAAATGAGCGAAAAGGAGAAGAGGAGAAGAGGAGAAAAGGACAATGTCGTTTTTTAAGCGTTGGTTAAGACTTAAATAATTTGCAAATTCTGATTAAAACTTAAACAGCTGCCAAAAATGGCTGCTAGTGCATTTCATAGGCCCAAGTGATGACTAAGTAGGCAGGGGTAGTCCATTCCCATTTTTCAAGCCCACCCAATTCATTTTGACATTTTGTGTTAGGCAAAAATCACACAAATACAATTTTTTAAAATGGTAATTAAAAAAATTACAACTACTTTTTCAAAATTACATAAATACAACTTATTCAAAATTTCAAGTTTTTAATTAAAAAATACAGTCTTTTACATTCCTAAAATATAAATAATACTTGATTTTAGGAATTACTACCATTAATGCATATCGACTTTTTACTTTCTCTTTCTTTCAAAATCAACCCCCACCCCCACAAAAAAATGAAATGGCATGAGGGTGAATGCAATTTTTTAAATAAACAAAATAAAATCAACTTCAAATCTCATATTCCATCTATCATTTTTTATTAAAAAAAATCTTTCATTTTCTCCTCTTTATTATTCTTTTTTTATTTTCACTTGATGAATGATGTAATTATTTTTTTGAGATTAAAAAGAATTATTTAAATATATTAATATTTAAAAAAAGTACATGAAAAAATATGGTAAATGGAAATATGAATATATATGGAGAGGATATGAGAGAGAATTAATGTAACTTTACAAATATATTAAAATAGAGCATAAAAACTATTCTTATAATTTTTTATTTTACATATATATGTGTATGTGTGTGTTTATATATGTATTTTATATCATTAAAATAGAGCATAAAAACCATTCTTATAATTTTTTTATTGTACATATATATATATACGTGTGTGTTTATATATGTATTTTATATCATTAAAACAGTTGATATACCAGTGTTATAGTATATAGTATACTTAATATTAAATAATGTATACAATAGCACAAAATACTTAATATTATACCAATGTTATATGTTGTATAGAGTATATTTAATATTATATAATGTATACAATAGTATAATATTTTAATATTATATACCATATATAATATTATAATATACTTGATATATTATTTTTATCATATAAAAGTTACAACAATAGTTTTCATGCTGAAGTGTGAATAGTAAAATATGAATATTCATGCACTTTTCTTAATAGTAATATATTCAAATAATTCCAATACTTTTTTTTAGTTACAAAAAACTAATTGCATGAAAAGAAAAGAATAAGAATATTAATATCAATATATTCACACAATTCCAATAATTTATTTTAGTCAAAAAAAGATAATTGCATGAAAAAAAAAAAAAAAAAAAAAAGGAGGGAAAAAAGTAAACTCAAAACGAGCTATCACCCATATGCATTTGATTTTTTGTTTGTTTGTTTGGAAAACCATTTTTTAAGTAGGGTATATACTAGATATTCATTTGCAAATATAATAATTTTACTTTACAAAGAATCTATTTTTAATAAAGGTATATATTAATAAAAACTTCGTTTTTTTGAAGAATTTATTATATTTAATATCTTACCATTTATTTATGCAAGAATTTAGGAATAGTCATATATTTATGGTTGAAATGTTTTGTAATTGAGGGAGGATTGATAGCATTTAAGGTATACCTGATGTGCGGTAAAATTATGCATTTTTTATATCCTTTACTTAAGCTTTTAGCCCTTTAAGTAACTTTTAATGTCATTTCTTATGTTTATTTTGTGTTTGTAGAAATTTTGCCTTGGGACACCAAAAATGAGAAAAAAAGCATAAACGTGGACAAAAGTACCGTAAAAAAGGAAGAAGTGCAGCAAAGATTGCGGACCGTAGAACCAGACTGCAAATTGTAAATAGGAAAGCTACACCACAGTTTCAGCCAGTGATTAGAGGATTTTGGAGCCCCGAAGTGCGACCCATTATGCGGTTCGCACTTCCATTCCGTGGACCACAGTTCGAACTACGAATCACTGCTCCACAACAGTCCCAACTCAGATTGCGATACTTCAGAGTATTTCTGCGGACCGCAATTCGGTTCTGCGGACCACACTTTCTAGTGCAATTCGAGACAGTACAAGCATAAAGACACTCTGTGAACCCTAAGTCAATTTTGCGGACCGCATATCAGTTTTGCTGTCCCATTCTACGGTCGCAGAATGGATGGTGGTAGCATTTTTATAATTTTCTGTAGTCTGAATTTTTGGATCCCTATATAAGTCTTGTCTAGGGTTTGGAGAAAGTGACCAATTCATTACACAATACACCAACTCATACCAAAATCTCAAGAATTATTCTCCAACCTATTTTGAGAGCCTAGAATAGGGAGAACAAGCTTTAGAGGCTATGGTTTCATCATCCACCACCTTGGAAGTGAACACTTGAAGATATTAATGAGAATTTCTTACTTCAACTCCTTATTTCCTTGCTTTGTATTGTTATATTTGGTGTGAGTGATGACTTTGGACAACAAAGTTGAAAGACTTGTTGAGTAGTAATTTGTATTTAACTCTTGTTGCTTTTGTATTGATTATTTCTTACTATTTATGAAATGGATTTCTTGTTTATTTAATTAATCTTGTTCTTGAATTTCAAAGGGATTAGCTAACTCTAGGACTTTCCCATCTATCCTTAATTAAACTTGAGAGAGAAAATTAGGATTTGGGTTAGATTGATTATGACGATTTGAGGCTTTAACCCTCATCTAATGGGTTTAACCTTTATATAAGAAAAACCCTAGTGTAACCTAAAATTGAAATGTGATTAATGCTACTTAATTTTATTCGAGAGAATAAGCTAAGATAAATCCGCTAAATAGTCGAGAGATATTAGTGGATAATTGAGATTTCAAGGCTAATTTGCTAGACCCATGATTAATTAGTGGTAGATATTACTTATAATGGATCATTATTGAGTTTAAATTAAATTTCTATGTTCCAAAACCCCGAACTTCCAAGGCTTGTGCTCCCCATTAGTTAGTTTTATCTTTATTACTTTTCAAACAAAATTAAATATTTAAAAATTTTATGGCTTAGCTTAATTTGTGATAATTCCATAACTAGCTTAATTGCCCTAGTATATTATTTCCTGTTGATTCAACCCCGATTCCTAGTTGGGTAAATTATATTGCTACGTCCGTTTACACTTTCTCTTTGAGGAGTGAATTTGGACGTTATCAGTTTTGACGACGTTGCCACGGGCAATTGGCGTATTGAGTTAGTTTAGGAAGTAAACAAAAAAAGACTTTGTCCAAATTTTATGAATATTTTTGCGTCGTTGTGAATATGTATTCTTGATTTTCGTGTTTCTTTGTCTTTAAGTAGTTTTTTATTTCTTGTGTAATCATGGATTGAAAATGGATTTTATGATTGCAATCCTTATTTTGATGACCCATGTCCATATTGTGGAGAACCTCACTTTTGATAAGATTGTGAAAATGCTCCAGGGAGAGAGATGTGTGCACCGTCTCACTCTTATGATGGGAATATTTATAATGTGTGATGGTCTAGATGGACATTGGGGTGATTGTCTCAACTATTTTTCTACCCTCCCCCATGTTTTTCTAACGAGAATGCTAGTTGTGCTTTTGAGTTGATAGGAACAATGACATGGCAAATGAAAGACATAGTGTCGAGAAGGCATCCAAGCAATGCTCCAAACCTACATGGAAAATGAGTCTAGATTAGAGGAGGAAAGAAAAATCCTCCTATAATCTATCTTGACAAATGGCGAGGCATTGAAAAGAGCAAATGAACTTCTTGAGGAAGCCAACTTCTCAAATGTCATGGATTTATTTACTCCTCAATATGGATTGATTGAAGATGAGACATCAAGCTCAAGGGATGAGCCCAAATTTTTTATGACAATGACAAAAAAAAGGTTCAAATTGAAGAAGAGCGGAATTGTGGAAAAAAAATCTCTAGCTCTCAAAAGGAAGAAATTGAGGAAATGTTAAGTAGCATAACCGGGAGGGATGAAGTTTTTGGGAAAGTCTTGACCAAATGGTGGAAAAAAGTTCAACATAAAAATGATGAAATCGTCCAAAAGGATTTCACCATGAACGGAGTATTGCAAGCCTTGAACGAACCCCGACATAAAAAAATACTTGACAAAATGGAGATTGTTAGCCAAGATTGGCTATCGAAGCAAACTCAACAAGTTAGAGCCTATGGGGATCATCGTGAAGGCATTTCACGGATGATGAAAGAATTTCTAAAGATGAAATTTGAGAAAAGTCAAGAATTGGAGCTACTTGGAATTGCTATTCGGAACTTGGAGGCTGAATTGAATGCAGAGGTTGAGACATGCAACGTTCAATAACAAATAGTCAAGGATAATATTCTTGAGTTGGGTTCCATGGAAGATACAGT
Organism: Anisodus acutangulus; assembly: GCA_029783415.1. Lineage (NCBI taxonomy): Eukaryota > Viridiplantae > Streptophyta > Magnoliopsida > Solanales > Solanaceae > Anisodus > Anisodus acutangulus. The sequence goes on from CM056511.1 coordinate 3,779,468, forward strand.
CAAGATTGAATTGGAAGATCTAATGGCAGATTGTCAACTAACCAACCCTAAAGTAGTGAATGATGCCGATGAAAAGAAATGATACTAGAGTTGCAAAGAAAAGTTCATCAAATAATTTTTGAGGACTCTAGTTCATTTGGGGTTGAGGATGTCAAAAATAGATCAAGTTTAAAAATGGAGAATCTTAGACCGTATTCCAATCATTTTTCAATACTATACTTGGTTGATGATATGGAAGTTGAAATGACCGAGCGTATGGAGAATCATGAAGATGAAGAACAAGGTGCATTCATTTTGAAGTTTGTGATGCCGAAACGACAACATGACATCCCTCACTTGAAGGCCAAGAAGTGTAAGATGCGACACCCAAGAGTTGACCTCTTTGCTTTTCTACCACCGCTTCATGAGCATCCCAAAAACATTGATTAAAAATTAGGGCGACAATTCATATCATCCAAGTGAAGAGAAAGGTGGTAAGGTTGACACACGTCGTGCCGCAACGTTAAATTAAGAGCTATTGGGAGGCAACCCAAATTTTACTTTTTTTGTTCTTTTATTTTTTATTTTATTTCATTGTGTGCTTTGATCGTTTGTCTAAGTGTGTAGGAATGAAAAAAAATGGTGCATGAAAGTTGGAGAAGGAAGTGTTGAAGAAAAAAGAGCTGAAAAAAAGGAGGATCATATGCGGCCTCTTTTGCGGACCATAAATATGATCTGCTGACCGCATTTTGGTCCGCAAATCCTCCCAGAAGAATTGAAAAATAGAACTTGGAAAAGTTTAAAATATGGATCATTTTGCGGTCTACATTCTTGATATGCGGATCATACTTTGAACTGCAAAATCAGACAGATCACCTGGGAGTTTGAGCACAAACTGTGGAAAAATATCCATTTTGCGGACTGCAGAACAATTTCACTACCTGTTCTGTGATCACATTTTAGATGTTATGTCAGCCGATGGTAAAATAAATATATTTCATGCCTCCACTACTTGTGGGCACCACTTCACTTATCCGTGCTTCTAGTCCTATGCCACCAGAGCCCGAGAAGGGTAGTTTAGAGTTATCCACTCTTGTTTCACAGTCAGAGGGCACTGATGCCCAGACATAGCCAAATTCAGGAGAGCGTTGCGCTACAGGGAGCCCCTCGAACTTTTATCCTTACATTTTGATTTTATGCATTGAGGATACTGCATGATTTTAAAGTTGGGGGTGGGGTAACATGTGTAGTTTTGCTTTATAGTTTTTTTCTTTGATCCCCCTTGATTTTTCTTTGCCTAGTTGTTTTTCAAGAGTGTATGTTCAGTAATCATGACTTACTAATAAAGTAGTTTGACTAGGTTGGTACTTGTATGTAGTTTCTAATATGTGTAGCTTATTGTTAATTTTGATAACACCCCTCAAAAAGTTATATTTTGAAAAAAGAGAGTAGTCATTCACTTGAATGATCTTTTTGTGAAAGCATGGCGTAGTTTGTGACTTTATGTTTACTTGTGTTTGAATCTTCATGAGATGATAGCCTTGTATTCAATTGAGAGCTAAAAATGTAACAGTTCTTGTAGTTCATGTGTATCGTGTGGTGAGGATTTGATTGCTCTCTTGTGCTTGCTTGAATCATCTAGAACTTGCCCCATTGGTTTGTCACCGCAATTATAGGTTTTGTTAGGTTAAGGAAATGATCTTAGATTTTCTTATGAGAGTAAACCTCTTCTTGAAACTTATTTAGCTTACCCGTGAGATGAGAATACCTAGTTGTCCCCTTTTGAACCCTTTTTTTCTTGGCTACCACATTACAAATCAAAATACTTTTTGAAACAAACCGTCTTTTGAATCTAATCCCTCCTTGAAGTTCTTGAAAAGTGAAGGTTTAGAGTAAAAGCCTAAGTTGGGGGTGGAACATGAGATGAAATAAGGAAGAAGATTGTGATGTGAGTAGTACTAAAAAAAGAGAAAAAAGAAGAAAAATGAAATGCAAAAACAACAGAAAAATATAAAAGAAAATGAAACACAAAAAGAGTGAAATAAACTATGGGATACTTGAATAAAATGGGTGAGAGAAGGAAGTTGCAAGACGAAAGAAGGAATTGAGCAAAATGAATGAAAAATATGTAGTGCGAAAGGAGGAAAAAGTCACTCGTACCTAAATGAAAATCCTACACATCCCTAAGCCTGCATTATAAGCTTGAAAAAATCCTTAGAGATAAAAAACTGAGCATTCTTTGAGTAGTGATGACTTAAATAAGTGCAAGTCTATGTCATGATACTTGTAACACTTGACATGCTTTGTGAGTGTGAGTGATTTGTCTATGTCCCGTGTTGTGATTTTGATATATGGAGTGTTGGGACTTTCTTTATTGTGAGGGAACATGAATTGCATGAACATTGTGATGTGAGCTTCTCAAATTATTGTACTTGTGCACATCTAATCACTAGTAGCATTTAGTCATCAATTGAGGCTTGATTTTCATAAAGTGATTATTCGTAGCTAAGCACATCTTGATTTTCATCAAAAATTGAGGGGTATTAACATTTTGAATCGCATGCGTGTGAACTCATAGGTAGAACCAACCATAGTCATTATTGTTTTGTCGATAGTCATAACTTTTAATTTTGTTTTAGTTACTTGAGGACAAGCAAGAGTTTAAGTTGGGGGTGTTGATATGCGGTAAAATTACGCATTTTTGATATCCTTTTCATAAGCTTTTCTAGCATTTTAAGTAAGTTTTAATGTCATTTCTTATGTTTATTTTGTGTTTGTAGGAATTTTGCCTTGGGACACCAGAAATGAAGAAAAGAGCATAAACGTGGACAAAAGTACCATAAAAAGGAAAAAAGTGCAGCAAAGACCAGATTTACGGACCGCAGAACCAGGCTGCGGATCGCAGATAGGAAAGTTACACCGCAGTTTTAGCTAGTGATTAGAGGATTTTGGAGCCCCAAAGTGTAATCCATTATGCGGTTCGCACTTCCATTTTGTGGACCACAGTTCGAACTACGAATCACTACTCCACAATAGTCCCGGCTCAGATTACGATGCTTCACTGCATTTTTGCGGATCGCACTTTCTAGCGTAGTTCGAGATAGTCCAAACATGAAGACACTCTGCGAACCTTAAGTCAATTTTGCAAACTGCAGATCATATCTGCGGTCCTATTCTGCGATCGCAGAGTGGATGACTGTGGCATTTTTATAATTTTCTGTAGTTCAAATTTTTGAGTCCCTATATAAGTCTTGTCTAGGGTTTGGAGAAAGAGACCAATTCATTACAGAATACACCAACTCATACCAAAATCTCAAGAATCATTCTCAAACCTATTGTGAGAGCCTAGAAGAGGAAGAACGAGCTTTGGAGGCTAGAGTTTCATCATCCACCACATTGGAAGTAAAGATTTCAAGTCATTAATGAGAATTTCTTACTTCAACTTTCCTTGCTCTATATTGTTATATTTGGTGTGGGTGATGACTTTGGACAACAAAGTTGAAAGACTTATTGAGTAGTAATTTATATTTAACTCGTGTTGCTTTTGTATTTATTATTTCTTACTATTTTTGAAATTGGTCTCTTTTTTATTTAATTAATCTTGTTCTTGAATGTTTTCAAAAGGATTAGCTAACCCTAGGACTTGCCCATCTATCCTTAATTAATTAGGGCTTGGGTTAGATTAATTATCACGATTTGAGGTTTTAACCCTCATCTAATGGGTTACCTTTAGATAGGAAAAACTCTAGTGTAGCCTAAAATTGGAATGTGATTAACGCTACTTAGTTTGATTCGAGAGAATATGCTATGATAAATCCGCTAAATAGTCGAGAGACATTAGTGGGTAATTGATATTCCAAGGGTAATTTGCTAGACCCATGATTAATTAGTGGTAGATAATTACTTGCATTGGATCATTATTGAGTGTAAATTAAATGAGCAAAGTTCTTTTGTTACAAGCAAAGTTCTTTTGTTACGAGAGTCGTTGCTCATGACTGAAACAGGTCAGATAACTAGAAATTTAAGTTTTTTTAGAACGGTAAGAATGTATTGATCTCCCTTGGAGAGCCTTTTTCATTAATACAAATATATATAGGTGTACAATGCTGAATCTTTATATAATAAGGATCCAAATCCTACCATAATCATACAATACAAAATATGGTAAATATGTAACCTAGTACAACACTCATTACACGTGCTAATACACCCCCTCAGTCGGAGCAGGAGGAGGCCGGACGTTAAGACTGGATCTGAAGTCGAGGAATAGTTGTCTAGGAAGGCCCTTTGTGAATTTATCCGCATATTGTATGAAGAAGGCACATGTAATACCCTGATAAGGACCAAGAGCAACCTTCTCACGAACAAAGTGGATGTTCATCTCAATGTGCTTGGTTCGCTGATGCTGAACCGGATTATGAGATAGATAGATGACAGATATATTATCACAATAAACCAAAGACGCCTTACGCAACGGACATTGAAGCTCCAAAAGAAGGTTTCGGAGCCAACAGATCTCAGCAACAACATTAGCAATACCTCTGTACTCCGCTTCGGCACTCAAACGAGATAATATGGCTTGGCGCTTGGTAGACCAAGATATGAGATTATCCCCCAAGAACACACAATAGTCTGAGGTGGATCGTCGCTTGTCCGAACAGCCTGCCCAATCAACATCTGTATATGACAACAATCTGGTCGATGTTGAGGGGTAGAGATGTAACCCATAATCAAGTGTGCCCTTAACGCTCGAGGGACCTATTTCAAGACATAAAGTGACTTACGGAGATGACATACATACTGAGGAGCGGCTGGATGGACAAAACCAGGCGGCTGATGCATATAAACCGTTTCTTTGAAATCCCCATGTAGAAACGCATTTTTTACATCAAGCTGATGAATAGGCCAATGCTTACCCATAGCAATACTCAGGACTGTGCAATGGTGGCCGGTTTAACAACTGTACTGAATGTCTCACCATAATCTATACCCTCTTGCTGATTAGTGCCATTAGCCATAAGTCGTGCCTTGTACCTCTCTAGATCACCATTGTCTCGGTATTTGTGACGAAAAAACCACATGCGCCGGATCACATTCACCCCCTCCGATCTATGAACCAAATCTCAAGTGTGTTGTTTTGTTAAAGCATTAAATTCCTAACACATGGCCGCATTCCAATTGGGGTCTAGTTTGGCTAATTTTGGGTTTTTGGGAATGGATGAGACAGTTTGGGTACACAAATTGAAGTGAACTTTGGGTTTAAAAATACCGTATTGGGCACGAGTTTCCATACGGTAGGTTGGGGCAGGGGCAGTTGTGGTAGTCGGTGGCAGAGTGTGGGGCTAGGTGTTGGTCGACGGGATCTGATGGGTGCTAGTACAGGGTGTGGCGATGGGGTGGGGGGTTTGGATGACTGAATCGGGGACTGACAGGGGTAGGGTTGTTGGTGTCTTGCTGGATAGGTCAATTGGGGTTGGGTGAGGAGATGTGGGGTACGACGTCGGCGGTGGGATGGGTATCGGAGATGACGGTAAGTGATAGTGACGACCGGTAGAGGGCGACAGAGATGTGGTCACTATAGCAATGGGTAAAGTAAATGCAGCATGTTGATATTGTTGTAGAAATGAGACAATAATGGGGAGGGGTACCAGTAAAGGTACAGAGATGGGGAGCCGATTGCCGGTAGTAGTCGCAATCGGTGGTGACGGAGTTAGAGACCGGAATTACGACAGAGACGTCAGAGGTGACCCTATGGTGTGGCGATGTCCTGCGGTGGAAAATGGTGACGGGACAGTAGGGGTGGTGGTGTCACCACCGATAACTAGACTGTCGGTGGTGGCAGATGGGGCGTCTGCCGCCGCTAGAACAGTAGCGCTGACGGAGTGCCTGTTGGACCAGCGGTGATGGGTCCGAATCTTCGAGGAATTGGTAATCAGTGACTCAAATTTTTTTGATGTTATCAAACAGGAAGACATATTCGACAAAAGTGACGTGGCGAGAAATTATAATTTTATCGGTAGAGAGCTCATAGCACAAGTACCCCCTATGGTTTGACGGGAAGCCTAGGAAGGCGCATGGAGTAGACCAGGGTGCTAAGTTGTGAGGTGCCGTGGATGTCATAGTTGGGTAACACAGGAAACCAAAAATTCTAAGGTGGTCATAGGTGAGGATCCGACGATAGAGAATTTCGGTGGGTGTCCTATTTTGAATCGCACGAGTAGGTAAAATGTTGAGAATTTCTGCCATTTTTAAAGCATATACCCAAATATTAGGGGGGAGAGATGCATGAAAAAGAAGGGTACGAATCATATTATTAATGGTTCGGAGAATTCTTTCGGCTTTTTCATTTTGAGGGGAGGTATGTGGGCATGAGAAACGAAAATTCATGACGTTAGCTGCACAAAATTGATGAAATAGGAAATTATTAAACTCACAACCATTATCACATTGAAACGATTTTATGTCTTTTTCAAATTGTGTTTTAACCAGTGTACAAAACTCAACAAATTGAGATTTGGGTTTGAGTGGATAGACCCAAAAAAAGTGAGAGAAATCATCTAAGAATACCAGATAGTATTTGTGGCCTAAGTTGCTGGTTATGGAAGACGTTCATACACCAGCGTGAATAATATCAAATGGAGAGAAGTAGTACTCATAGAAGTCGTAAATGGTAGTCTAACGTGTTTCCCTAACTGACACGAGGAGCAACTATGAGAAAGATTCCCTTTGTTGCATTGGATTAGATTTTGATTTCAAATAGAGTAAAAAACGTGAGACCCCGGAGATCGAGTCTACTATGCCACCTAGAGGGAGATATGGTTATTAAAATGATGGGAGGAGTGACTCTAGCAACGGATGTGGGTAGGAACGGATATAGGTCCCCCTCACTATTGCATCTCGTAAGGAGTTTCCCGGTATGGAGGTCCGTTATAGAAAATCCAAACGAATCAAAATTAATTGAGACAGAATTATCGGTGATAAATTTTCTGACATAAATTGTTTTTTTATGATGTTTGGGGCATAAAAGACATTTTGAAGAGAGAAGTATGGATGCGGTGGTGGGGTAAGGGAGTGGCCAACTCCTTGAATTGGAATGTGACGACCACTACTGATCATAATAGATTGTGGAGTTGGTAACTGGCGCAGTTGAGGAAGATTACCTGAATTGTTGGTGAGATGAGACGTGGCGCCAGTATCCATATACCACACATTATCAGGTTGTTGGCGGGTCAAGGAAGCCATGTACTTGTGTTCTCGGGTAAAGGACAAATTTTAATTATTTTCGGGTAAAGGAGAAAAGCTAATATAGAGAACAAATGGAAAAGAGAAAAGTTCTATGTGCTTCTGGCTTTTCGTCTAACAAGGGAGGAAAGACAAAACACTTTTTGATTGTGGGAAGTAGACCTGTCCACCGGGTCGGGGACCCGCCCGGCCCGATCCGAAAAAACCAGGGTCAGGGTCAGCTTATAGCTAACCCGCGAGCCACTCGACCTAAAAAAGCGGGGACCCGACCAGGGTCAGGGTCGGGCCAGGGTCAGAATATATTACCCGTCTGACCCGGCCCGACCTCGACCCGACCCGCATATTGTTTTTATATTATTTTTCCTTCATTAATAATTATTTTGTACTTATATATATTTTTGCCATTAATAAGTGATATAATGCATGTTTTTATAATATATGTATTGCTCTAATCTACATTGAGCTGGATATAAAATAAGATAAAAATGATAGCTGATTATTAATTATATATTTATATTATTAGTCGTTCTATTAATATCACGGAAGCATAATGTAGGGAGAGAAAGTAGTTGTAAATTGGTGAAACTTTAAATGGTCATAACTCTGCGCTTGAATGTCCGTTTTACCCGATTGTTTTTTGATTTTGCGTATTTTTTCGAGACAGGGCCGGTCAAACATCCATAAGGCAGTTTGGCGTAGCCAATTTTTAGAAAAATGTCTATTTTCCCAATCAATTTGTGTTTTTTCCCAAATAGGTTTCTAATTTTCTTTTTATTTAGTCAGATCTCACGATATACAATACATTTCAATGTCGAAATTTTGTGGTAATGTAGGGGTGAATGCCAATTTCAGTTTTGGAAATTCAATTTTTTTTTAAAATAAAAAATTCCTCGACCCGACCCGACCTTGGCAGCCAAAAAATTCCGACGGGTCAGGGCCGACCCGTGACCCGTAGGGTCCCCGAAGGGTCAGGGCCAGGGTCGGAATTTTTTTTAAAAAATAGGGTTAGGATCGGGCAAACAGAAAAAAAAAAAATCACCAGACCCGACCTTTGGACAGGTCTAGTGGGAAGGAAGAAAGAAGCAACCAATTTGAACGTGAAGAGACAAAACACGTTCTCGATTAAAGGAAAAAAAGAAAGAAGTAGACACAAGATTATGACTTCTGACAAGTTGGTCGAAGAGAAAAGAGGGAAACCAATTTGTTTTGGTTCTTGGGTAAAAGACATAGAAAAGATCATAAAAGAAAACTTTGTGTTCTGACTTCACGAGAAGCAGCCGCCGGTTGAAGAAACCGGTGGAGGCTGCGGGGGAAAGAAAAATAATAGAGTTTAGGTTTTGGCCTCTATACCATGTAAGAATGTATTAATCTCCTTTGGGAGGTCTTTGTCATTAATACAAATATATATAGGTATACAATGTTGAATCATTCTATAATAAGGATCTCAATCCTACCATAATTATACAATACAAAATATGGTAAATATGTAACCTAGTACAACACTCATTACACGTGCTAATAAGAATATTTTTGTTAGGAATGACGACAACTGTATCCTTATTAGGCTAAATATATCCTTAAGGTGGTGTTCCAATATGCAGGTTATGATTCATCCATCTCAATAGCTTCTGTGAAAGGGTTGGTCGTGTATAAAGTTGTTGGAAGTTCATTTCATTACACGATTGATCAATGTTCATGAACATATTATCTCAAAGACTTCGAACGCAATATCAAATCTTTCTATGTTTATTTTGTTGAGTTTCAAATTTTCATATAGGAATCATAAACATCGTGTCGCATATAAAAGGTGTTTCCCAGCTAGCATACTTGCTACTGTATATGAAGGAAAATGGAGATATATGTGCCTAACCTTTATCTTTTAGTCTTCTATTTATACCTTTAGAATCTTATTTCACGTCTTGTATATTGTTTTACCCTTGACATGCCCAATGACTTTCTTTCTGGTTTAGGTTAGAAGAGGAAAAACAAAGTAAAGATTTTGTTTAACCAGTTCTTGCAAATCTGCTATGCTTTTACTTTGAGCTTCATTACTTGAGTAATTATCGAATGTTAATTTGTCTTCTATGTTTCTCTAAGTAGCGCTTTTAAAATCATTACTTAACTTATATTGTGAGGTTAGAAAGGATAAAAATGTGTAAAAGAGTATCGTTATTCATCTTTCTAAAGTGTTGTTCTTTTAAACATTTATGTGCTGTTTTTACCCGTAGTTACCTGTAAAAGTATTTTGCAATTTTCATGGCTATTGCGTGTTCAATATACCCTTTTAGGTAAGCACATTATTGTTCTATTTGTTTCTGTTTGAAATCTCTTACCTCAATATCATGGGTAAACACTAATAATTGTTTATCACTTCATAACTGTGCAGGTACTTTTTGAATGCCCCTAAAAAGAAGGATACAAAGGAGATAAGATGCGGGACAAAAACCCCGCCACCATTTCCAGTAGTATATATAGCCTGTACATATAGTTTGCTGATGTGTGTTATAAATAATGTAGATGGATGTAGAAAATATAAACTCTTGCAAACCAGATGATTACTGTGTGTAAATAATATCTGGTATAGTTACAAAAAAAAATCTGCTATTAACAAAAAGATTGTCACGTTGGCCCGTGCTGGCACGGGCCATTCGTACCTAGTATATTTTAAAAACTGGGCTGGATTAAAAGTGAGGCCTTTGTTGAAGTGATTTTCAAGCCCAGTACACTCCGTTTGGATTTAGAGTTTTTTGTTTAGTTCAAAATTACAAATTTGAATTCAGAAATATAGTTTTCCCATACAGCTTTTATTAGCGTCTTTTGCACGAGTGTCCCTTATCTCGGGGTGGTTTTTAAGTTTTGTCCCTTAGTGAAGAGTTTAGGATTACGCGCAATAAGAAATAGTAATTGGACGGCTATTTGTGTTTTCATCCCTTAAATTTATGGTCTCTAATTTATGCCTTTTCATATTTTTGATGCGGCATAATTTTAGATTTTGCTCGGCAAAGTTACTTTAGCTCGGTATATGTATCATAACATCCACACAAGTTATGCTGGATATGACAGATTTTAAACAGTCAACATAATTTTTAAAAAAAGACATAGCTCGGCATATGTATCATAACATTCATACAAGTCATGCCGGCACGGCAAAATTTTCAACACTCAATATAATCTGAAAATTACTACACAACTTATGTTGCATAACTTAATTTCTAAAGAACTCGTCCCGAGCGAGGCAAAAGTTAGATAAAAAAGTTAGAAAACTTACGCCAAACGAAGCAGGTCTGAATATATTAGCATGGATAAAAATTAAAGACCACATATACGAAGGAAATCCGTGCAAAAACTTCCTTTTATTATTTTGTATTTTTGATGCTCCTTTTTTGGATTAACATGTTGTCATAGTTAACTTCAGTTTGATAAAATTGGAAATACAAGTAAATCTTAAAATGGAATTGGTCTTATTGAGAGTACGTCAGAAATTGATAAAATTCAATTCCTAAAATATATCAAGATTGCGTAATGGGTTGTAGATCATTTCACAAAAATGTCAACTGAATGATGTATTTATGTTTACAATTACTGGTTAATTAAATATCATTAATAAAAGTGCAAAACTTGATTCGAAGATGCAAGATAAATCCCTGACGTAGCAATATATCATACTTACATACAAATACTCCATCGGTTTGAATTTATGTGACATAATTTCACTTGATATATACACATAGTTTTTTTTTACTAAATAAGACTTTTGAAATTTGTTATTTTAAACATGATATAATATTTGTGTGATTATAAAAATTTTCATTAAAATAAATTTAAAAGTTTAAAATTAAATTATTTTCAAATATAAAATGTCTCATTCTTTTATTAACAAACTAATATGAAATTAATGTTACATAAACTAGAACAAAAGGAGTAACAAATATGCTGAAATTTAGAAGAAAAAATATTTATAATTATTTTATAAAAATTTAATTGTATGAATAATATATTTCACCATATGTTGATCAAACTTAAACTTAATTGTAGTTTATTGAGTATCCCCATTATAAGTCAAAAAGTAAAACCCTTTGATAAAAGGAGATCGTTGACTCTTTGAACTTCCTCCGTTGCATCAGTTTATGTGAATCACAAGTTCTTTTAATCAATAATAATTTTGAAATTTATCATTTTCTGTGAATCACGAGTTCTTTAATATATATATATATATATATATATGTACAATTTTACTTTTGCAATTATAAAATGCAGTTAGTCAAAATCTTTAATTTGAGACCGTCACATATACAGTACAAGTGGTTTTAAATATGATATATACGAGGGACAAATACTAGTGGAGTTTACCTTCCGTTAAATAAACACGTATCCACATTATCTTTATAATCTGATCCTATATTTGACCATTCATCAGCACAAAAGAAAATTTTAAAAATAAAAAGTAACACGTCAACATGATGTGGGTAAATTTTTATATTTCAATTTGCTCTATAACGCCATGCGTAAAGTCGTTAATTCACATAGCAAATTAGATATATAAAAATTATGATTATAAGAAAGTTGCTGAAAAGGCATGCTTTTGATTCCCATTTGTGCTTCATTAATCAATTTAACATTGCAAGATAATACCAGAAACTTAGTTATCGGTTCAATGTGAGGCGAGTCAGGATTTGAGGTTTGTCTAAATTTATTATTGAATTAATAGTATATTTTTGTTACTGAGTTCATAATTAAATAAGGTGAATTTCTAATATAAATATAGAATTAAGCAAAAATTATTGCGTTAGGTTGAACTTGTATACACTGATATTGTAGCTTTGCCCCTGAAGTCAATACCCCTCTAGGCTACATTTGAGTCGTAACTTCTTTCTTTTTAGGGTTTAATTAAGTGGTATACACCGGCAACAAGAATATTTATATAATTAGTCACTGTATTCCATTATAAAATATTACTTAACAGTTTTGTTTTCCAGCTATGCAGGTAATTTTATTTAATTGCATTGATTGGTAACGTAGGATAAATAGTAAGTAATTCTTTATAACAATTCAAATTTCACTGATGACATAAAAGATCATTACACCATTAATGTATATAACTTAATAAAATTTTGTTACATAAAGTTATTTGTTATTACCTTTTCAAGAAATTGTTATCGAGTAATTTTTTTTCACATAATAAACTCAAACTCCTTTTTTTATGCGTATATCTAATTCGAAGTATATCAGAAACATTTTTATTAGTGTAATTATAATTATCGTCATGCTCGATGGATCTTCTGTAGGGTTTTTGTTGGGTTCAAAACACATAAGTAAGGCACAACGGAAGTTTAAAATTTTGTTTCTTACTTACCCCAACAACATTTCTGATATGGTTATACAACAATCAAACTTGTAACATAAAGCATAAACTTACAAGTTATAGTATCTGCAATCTTTATCTACTATAGGGTGGACACGCGGTTGCCCTTCCGATTGCAAGGGCCAAGCTTCAATGTATTTGTCTTTCGGAAAGCTAGGAAATCCGGCAGAGGTTCGAGAGAGTATTTGATTCTAAGTCTCTAAGGCTTAGAATGATTTTCATAAATTGGTGTGTGAATAATGAAATGAATGCCACTATTTATAGTTGAAAAATAGGTCAAAACCGGATTAGGGTTTGACCTTGGGCCTGGCCCAAAATTTGAGGCAGAGGCGCCGTGGCCCTAGGGTATGGGCGCCGCGGCGCTCGACGTGCTCCTGCACTGCGCCGCGGCCCTAGGGTATGGACGTCGCGGCGCTCGATGTGCTCCTGCACTGTCTCGATTTATTTTCCGTGCATTCTTAATTAAATCCAAAATCCAATTTTGACTTAATTAAAATAATCATTATTCATTTAAATATCTCGATTCCAAATCGAACATTTAATTTCTCTCTCAATACATCCTTAGATCGAAACGGACAATCGACATAGTGTGACCCTACATGCCTTCTCATACGACATTAATCAAATTAAGGTCTACACGGAACTCCTAGACGGCGCCGGAAGGCGAACTCAATATGTGAAGTACGTTTACGTGAATCCAGTAAACTAACCTTTATGTGGTAAGATAAAAATTCTTTCATTCACGACACACCCGATCAAGCTTAGGATTTGTCAAGTGTCTATCCAAATGGCTTAATCATTGTATCTCATCTATATTAGTTGACGACTAGATCATATTCTAAATATGTCTATTGCGTTGGCCAACGACTTAGTCAACCTAATATCACTGAGAATTTGAGTGTTCGCTTGAATATACATTCGAGGAATGAATCTTAATCTTGGCTCAACTACCACCTTCAATTCACATTGTAATGTACCCAATACATGTCGTATCTCAGCCTATAAGGCATTTGAGCTTAGGACCGGATCAAAGTACATTACTTTGTAGACAAGGCGCGTATTGACCTCAAGTCTAAGGACTTCTATCTCCCACACGTTGATCATACTTTAGACAAGTATAACAAACAGTATATCAGCAGGGTATACCAATACTTTCAAAGTATCCATGTGTCCATCACGAGTAGTCATTACTCGTAGCAGGTGAGACATACTACATCCTCTAAGAATGTGATGCAGACCACATGTCGACTTATCACATATCATCGATATTCCATTCTCGATGATCATTAGTTGGGGCTATTTTAAGAGTCACGCTCTATCATCAATATCTCACTCTATTAATGACAACGTAAGCTCAAGGACTGCACATAAATGAATAATTATAAACAATCAAATAATAATTCAATAATCGCAAATGCCATAAATATTAATCTTATTAATAATACGAATGTGTTCAAGTACATTTGTCCCTAGTAGTGATTGTCTCTAGGACATACATACTTTCATCTTCTATTTTCTATTATTTTTCAAAAAATAAAACGATTGAGTGACGAGCATTGGACCTAATCTTAGCATAAGTTTGCTTTTGTTTTCTTCTCCTTCTGATGTATAGTTGATGTAACCTTTAACAATTTATTTTGTCATCCACTATGTAGTCAACTTTGCTATCACATTAAAATAATGATGCTTATTTAAGCGCTAGATATTGTCATTAAAGATTTCATATCAAGATTAAACAAATAATTTTATAGGTTGTAACGTAGTGATAAAGTAATCAAATGTCAAACCATTCAGATAAACGAACACAATTTTTATGTATATACACACATATCAAGAGATAGAGTAGCTTTCATAAACGAATAGTAGAATTCCTAGTCCCAATCGAACTAGAGATTTCGACAATTCAGAAACTCAATAGAAATGGGACTTCGTATTCATCGTTTGAAAGGAGATCTCTTTATGCAACGGGAAAAAATGAAATATATTTTATTCAATGCAATTTAAGGATACACCCCATATCAATAATAGTTATCGTCCTATCTATTTATCTCTCTAGACAAAATATATACTTATGTTCATGCTCATATATGTTGGCATGTGATGTTCGGATATAGAATCGAGTAATTTGTGAAACTTCTGACAATATTAGTGAGTGCAAATGAGCTCGAGGTTGAGCTCCAATGGTGGTGATCTAGAAGCTTCCAAGATAATCATATATGGTTAGGAGAGGAGAGAAAATATCTTCTGTGCAGTTAGGCGATTAAGAGCTAAACTAAAATATCTAAAACTATCCTAAATAACTAACTAATTCGTACAGCCTGGCAGACAACCGGCAGATCACTAACCTCTAACTAACTACTAATTGATCCTAACTAACTGATCTAACAAATACATTAGATATAAAAATACATAGCTTCAATACCCCCTAAATAAGGTATATGAGTCAATTTCGATAAATAGAATAGAAATAGAAGAATCGTATCACACGAATATTGATATAAACCTGAAGTCTGAAATAGATGAGGGTATCTGGATTTCATATCTTCCTCAGCCTCCTATGTCATTTCTTCTATATCATTATTCTTCCAAAGCACTTTCACCAGCTACCTCTTTGGTCTGTAGCTTATAGACTTGGCGGTCTAATATAGCAACAAGAATTTCTTCGGATGACAGATCCTCTGTGACCTGAACATCTTCAATGGGGGTAATGCAAGAAGGATCACTAAGCATTTGCGAAGCATCGATACGTGGAATACCGGATGAACCGTTTTTAATTCTGGGGGCAACTCGAGCTTAGAAGCCACCTAACTGATTCTCTGAATAATTTGATATGGTCCGACATATCTGGGGCTAAGCTTGCCTTTCTTATCGAACCTCATCACACCCTTCATAGGTGATACCTTTAGGAATACCCAATCTCCCACAGCAAACTCTAAGTCCCAATGTCGATTATCTAATTAGGACCTTTGTCGACTTTAAGCCGTCAACAATCGATCTTGAATCAACTTCACTTTTTCTATAGCCTGTTGCACTAAATAGGGTCCCAACAACTTCGTTTTACCCACATCAAACCAGCCGATAGGAGATCTGCACTTCCGTCCATAAAAGGCTTTATACGGGGCCATCTGGCTACTGAAATGGTAGTTGTTGATATAGATAAACTCAATAAGTGGCAAATAATCCTCCCAACTTCCCTTGAAGTCTAAAACACATGCTCTCAATATATCCTCGAGTGTTTGAATAGTGCACTCGTCTTGCCCGTCTGTCTGCGGATGGAAAGTTGTACTAAGACTAATCTGAGTACCTAAGTCTTTTTTAAATGATCTCTAGAAGTTAGCCGTAAATTGGGTGCCTCTATCAGATATAATAGAAATAGAAACTCCATGAAGTCGCACTATCTCTTTGATATAAAGCCTGGCATAATCTTCAGTTGAATAGGTAGTTCTGACGGGGAGAAAATGAGCTGACTTTGTAAGTCTGTCCACGATACTCAAATAGAATAAAATTTATGACGGGAATTAGGTAAACCCGTAATAAAGTCCATATTGATTGTATCCCATTTTTAGGTTGGAATATCTATATTTTGAAGTAATCCTCCCAGTTTTTTGTGCTCAGTCTTAACTTGCTAAAAATTTAGACATTGAGCGACAAATTCCGCAATGTTCTTCTTCATATCATTCCACCAGTATATTTGTCGAAGGTCATGATATATTTTGGTGGATCCAGGATGAACAGAATACATGGACAGATATATCTCAGTCATGATATGTCCTTGAAGTCCTTTAACATTAGGTACACACAATCAACCTTTATACTTAGGGACTCCGTCATCTGATCTCGAAGAACTATTTATTCTGAAAGGAAATGCCCTCTCTAATCTTAACTAGAGCTGGACCATCGAATTGCCATGCTTTTACTTCTACCACTAAAGAAGACTCGGCAGTGTTCTGAACTATAGCACATCTATCTCCTGCATCTAGCAATCACACATTTAGACTGGCCATTCGATATAGATCTCTGGTCCTCTCCAACTTGTCACCTTCCACTTATCTTAGGCTACCCATAGACTTACTTCTCAATGCGTCGGCTACAACATTAGCCTTGCCAGGATGGTACAAGATATCGACGTCATAATCTTTCAATAACTCAAGTCATCTCTGTTGTTTCAGATTCAACTCCTTCTGCTTAAATATATATTGCAAACTCTTGTGATATGTATACAAGTCATTATGAACTCCATATAAATAGTGGCATCATACCTTCAGGGCAAACATAAAGGCCGCCAACTCTAGATCATGAGTTAGATAATTCTGCTCGTGTTTCCTTAGTTGTCTTGAAGCATACGCACTGACCTTGTTGTGCTGCATCAGAACACAACCCAAACTGACTCTAGAAGCATCACAATATACCATATAACATTCTGATTCTTCAGGGAGTGCTAGAACATGTGATGATGTTAATATATTCTTTAATTCTTGTAAACTCTTCTCATAATTATCTGACCACTAAAATTTAGCCCCCTTGTGCGTCAACTTTATTAATGGAGCTGCAATAGAGGAGAAATTATCTACAAACCTTTGATAGTAACCGGCTAAGCCTAAGAAACTATGCACCTCAGTAGGAGTTGTGGGCCTTGGCCAATTCTTAACTGCCTCAATCTTCTGATTATCGACTTTGATTCCTTCATCTAATACCACATGCCCAAAAAAGGCCACCGAGTTCAACCAAAACTCACATTTGGAGAACTTAACATATCCCAATCTTGGAGCGTGTGCAACACCGCTGGCAAATGATCTGCGTGCTCGACTTCTGATAGAGAGTATACCAAAATATCATCAATAAATACAATCATAAAGATATCCAAAAATGACTTAAATACCCGATTCATCATATTCATAAAAGTTGTTGGCGCATTGGTAAGACTAAAGGACATAACGAGGAACTCATAATGACTATATTTAGTCCTGAAGGCAGTCTTAGGAATATCTTTTTCTTTAACCCGTAGTTGATGATATCCATACCTAAGGTCAATCTTCGAGAAACACTTAGCTCCTTGCAATTGATCAAACAAGTCGTCAATTCTAAGGAGCAGATATTTGTTCTTAATAGTTACTTTGTTCAGCTGATGGTAATCAATACATATTCTCAACGTACTGTCTTTCTTGTGAACGCATAACACTGGTGCACCCCATAGAGAAGTATTGGGTCTGATAAAGCCCTTTTTTAGAAGATCCTTCATATGTGCTTTCAATTCTTTCAGTTCAACAGGGGCCATTATGTACGGAGGAATAGATATAGGCTGAGTATTAGGAAGAACATTGATGGCGAAGTCAATTTTCCTTTCGGGTGAAATGCCAGGAAGATCATCAGGAAATACGTTAGGGAACTCATTAACAACCGGGACTGACTGAATGCATTACCCGCAAGGTTCACTGTATCCGATCTAGAAAATTATGCAGGTCCACGTTAGGATTAGTCCTTGTGAATACTAGAGGGTCTAGGTTAATGAAGTCCATGACACTCATACTAACAGCTCTATCAACAATATCGGGGTCTGACACTGGGTCTAAGAGGCCACTAATCAAGTCAACAATTGCACAATATATTCCGTATATCCAAATCCTGGTCAGGAATAACCGGAGGGAGAACTGGAGGTACATCAGCTCTTCTATGCCCCTCGGGAGGTTGGGGTTTTACTTCAGAAGCTTGAAAGTCAGCCTCATTCTGAGGCTCATGCGGATCCACATTAGCGGGCAGTACCTGAATGGTGGCTTCTCCAACCTCCTCATCTAGTCTCGGTATAGCCACATGTCGTCTAGTAGTAGGCATCGCTGAGAATATAAGCAAAATAGAGGTTAGAAATGAATACTTACGACTCAGCTCTATCGAACGATCTAGACTAAGAAGAAATGCAACCATCCTAACTGTCATGTAGCCTCCTGCTTATAAGTGTGGCGTACAACACACTCATAAATAAGACTTTACTAGACACGACTTGCAGACTCTCTAGGATATGGATGAAATATTATCATTTTTTTTTGCGTTTTATTGAGATCTATTGAAACAAAGCTAGGTTAATATTCCTAAATTAGCTAGGTTAATATTCCTAATTAGCTAGTTGTATCTCTACTCATTAACTGTTTAGTTTGCCATTAATATCTCTATTTGGTTAAAGTGATATCAGTTATTAATATGTTAAGTATTAACAATGTCAAAAGTTATTCAGTTTTGCAGAAGGTTTGGTCCTATAAGGTCGTTTTCTTCAGTTGTACCCAAAATAAATGCATAGAATGATAGAGATTTCATACCGAAGTCATACAATCAAATCTTTAGTTGAAGCCAAACTTAATAAGAATTATTAGAATTATTTTATTTGTGGATTTGAGAATTGGTTAGCAAGTGGTAACACCATGTAATATTGTCTTGTAAATAGTTATGTTAGCATTTTAAATTAGAATTTAAATTAAAGAATTATATAAAATATTTTTTTTAAAAAGGTGGGTTAGCCTGGCTAGGCTCGCAGCCCACGTAGTCATGGGTTGTGCTTGTTTTTTAAAGGCCCATCAAAATGGTGGGTCAGCCCGATCTGACCCATCAAATTCCAAAGCCCGTGTGGGCTAGCTCGGATGGGGTGGGCCGACCCATTTTGACAGCTTTACTCAGAAGAAAGAGAAATGAGAATAAAAATAAAGAGTAAGAGAGTAACTTCAACCATTCCTACCACGGATATTTTCATCATCTAACAACCCTGAAGAGGGTAGGAATATAGATGGTATACTAATAAAGTTCTATCTAAGTTTATCAAATAACAAACATGTAGTACAGAAGCGGTTATTATCAACTCAAAATTTATTTTTTAAATAAAAGTCTATAACCTTCTACCATTATTTAACATCATAATTGCAGAGACTATACTTATCAAGATTATAATTAAAAACACATAATCTGAAAATATACCTCTTAGAAGAATTTCAAGATCACCGGAGATACTCAACCCACCCTGGCTCTGCCTCCCTTTTTTCCTTCACTGAATTCGACGGGATAAATGGCTTAGGTGCTGAGAGTTGCTCGACAAACTCTTTCTTAAATCCTTTTAAGAGATGTAGTTTTATGGACTAGTATGGCTCTAAGTATAAGATTTCAAAGTATTCATTCTCTTGTATTATGATATTCTTATTGATATGGTTATAGACTAAAGGGGGTTTTAGCTAGACATGACATAGGATATTTAGAAGATTGAATTGTATTTCGAAAGATGATTTCAGAAGTTACAATGAGGCTCTTTATATAGATAACCTCTTCGATTGCTTACATTATTGATATGTTGCAAGAATCTAAAAGTAAATAGTAATTTGCTACAAAAGTCTAAAAGCAAATAGTAATTTGCTACAAAAGTCTAAAAGCAAATAGTAATTTGCAGATTTTCTTCAAAGTTGTTTATCTTTGTTGCCATTTTTTCAACGTTGTCAGCTATCATCTTTGTCATTTATTCTTTGTGGGTCCGACGACTTTTGCAATTTGTTGAGGCCGTTTGCTTTCTTTCACAAATATCAAGCAAGTTGTCTTCTTTGCATAATAAGACAAACAATTTTTTTTCTTCTTCAAATTTTTTTTGAAGCAGTCGATACTCCTATAGGATAGGAACGGTATTGTTTCAATTTTTTCAATAGATACTCCTATAGAATAGGAACGGTATCATTTTAATTTTTTTCAATAGATACCCCTATAGAATATGAACGGTATCTATTTTAGTAGTATGATGATAATAAATGGGCTTGTTGTAGTTAGACTACATTGGGTTGTTTCATGCGAAAGGATTAGAGTATCCTTCTTTTTTCATAGTAGTATGAGTAATATTGGCATCATTTTTTATGTTGATAACATGCATTTTCCTTTGGCTTGTTAAAAGCTTGTATTGTTCCATAGTTGCACTGAAATGGTTGTGTTTCATATTTATAATCCGGTCATGTATGTTTGTAAGTTGCATAATGTCCTGAGATAGTATGTCGTTGTTGTAGAATAGGATAATAATTCCTTCAACTTCTCCACCTTTGGAGGTTCCAATGATGCAGATTTTTCGTGCTTTTAACATGTCTTCTATTTTTTATTTAAGTGTTAATAGTCTAATGACTCTTTGTCACTCAGCCATTCTTGGAATTTTTTCAGGGTACATGGTATCTTCATCTTGAGATCTTCATCATCTCCACTGATGTTGCTATTTTTTTCAATTTTAAACAATTGACATATTATAATAGGTTTTTCAGTTAAATCGGTTGAGGCATCAAATAGTTGTACACCATAGATACCTTTTCCGAATGATTCCATCGTTGCTTTAACAGAATCTATTATAACAAGAGGTAGTTTAGCAATATTGTAAAAAGTTTCATATATTATTATTTCATCTATAAAACCATAAGTAAATAATTTTGAAACTATATCAAGGTTAGATTTTTCACTAGACAAAAATCTTGGGTATTTGCTAAGTTTTGCACTTTGTAAAATATGAGGGTTAGATTTATAATCATAAAATTTATTTATTTGTTCGTAAGCTGTAATATATTCAGGTGCAAATTTCAGTTTGTCACACATTGATATTGTTGTTGGTATTTGAGAAGATGAGACTGTTATGAGAGATGGTATAGTGGATGGCATGGTTGCAAGCTTGGATGTAAAAGTTTTTGATTTTTCTGTAGTAGGTTGATGGAATTTTAAGTCTTGTAAGTTTTTGAAGTCTCAGAAAGCTTCTGTTAGTTGGTTTAGCAGATGTGTATTTTCTTGTATTTTGGTTGTAATGATTTCTTGGTTATCTTTGATGATTTTCGTAACATTGGTAATATATTCTTCAAACTTGTCACTGTTGATTGATATTGTTGTACCTGCTAAGAAAATCAGCTAGAATATACTTAATTCCATATATATTTTTGACAATAAAATCGTAACAATAAAAGAATGATTGTCACTTTCTTCTTTCGTTTAGTTCTGGTAAGGGGTCTATTTTATTTGTAATGAAACCTCTCACTTGGGTATTATCAGTTCTAACCACAAATTTCACTGGTAATAAGTGATTACTATTGACAGTAAAATTGGAAATAAATAGATTTCATTATCACTTATTACCGGTGAAATTTGTGATTAGAACTGATAATACCCAAGTGAGAGCTTTCATTACAAATAAAATGGACCATTTACTAGAACTAAACGAAAGAATAAAATGACAATCATTCTTTTATTGTTACGATTTTATTGTCAAAAATATATCTGGACTAAAAATATTCTAGCTGATTTTCTTAACATGTACAACAATGTCAACCAACAGTGACAAGTTTGAAGAATATATTACCAATGTTACGAAAATCATCAAAGATAACCAAGAAATCATTACAACCAAAACACAAGAAAATACACATTTTCTAAACCAACTGACAGAAGTTTTCTGAGACTTCAAAAACCTACAAGACTTAAAATTCCATCAACCTACTACAGAAAAACAAAAAACTTTTACATCCAAGCTTGCAACCATGCCATCCACTATACCATCTCACATAACAACCTCATCTTCTCAAATACCAACAACAATATCAATGTGTGACAAACTGAAATTTGCACCTGAATATATTACAGCTTACGAATAAATAAATAAATTTTATGATTATAAATCTAACCCTCATATTTTACAAAGTGCAAAACTTAGTAAATACCCAAGATTTTTGTGTAGTGAAAAATCTAACCCTGATATAGTTTTAAAATTATTTACTTATGATTTTATAGATAAAATAATAGTAGATGAGACTTTCTACAATATTGCTAAACTACATCTTGTTATAATATATTCTGTTAAAGCAATGATGGAATCATTCGGAAAAGGTATCTATGGTGTACAAATATTTGATGCCTCAACCGATTTAACTGGAAAACATATTATAATATGTCAATTGTTTAAAACTGGAGAAAATAGCAACATCAGTGGAGATGATGAAGATCTCAAGATGAAGATACCATGTACCCTGAAAAAATTCCAAGAATGGCTGAGTGACAGAGTCATTAGACTATTAACACTTAAATAAAAAATAGAAGACATGTTAAAAGCAAGAAAAATCTGCATCATTGGAACCTCCAAAGGTGGAGAAGTTGAAGAAATTATTACCTTATTCTACAACGACATACTATCTCAGGACACTATGCAACTTACAAACATGCATGACCGGATTATAAATATGAAACACAACCATTCCAGTGCAACTATGGAACAATACAAGCTTTTAACAAGCCAAAGAAAAAGGGTTGTTATCAACATAAAAAATGATTCCAATATTACTCATATTACTATGAAAAAAAAGGATCTTCTAATCATTTCGCATGAAATGGCCCAATGTAGTCCAACTACAGTAAGCCCATATATTATCATTATACTACTAAAAGAGATAACGTTCCTATTCTATAAGAATATCTATTGAAAAAATTGAAGCGTTATTGTTTCTATCCTATAGGAGTATCGAGTGCTTCAAATAAAATTTAAAAGAAAGGAAAAAAAAATAGAAGAAGTAAGAGAGTAACTTCAATCCCTCATTTAGTGGGATAAATTTTGATGTGATCCCTAGTGTAATGGGATAAGTGACCGTAATGCTACTCTAATAAAGTAGTGCTATTTTTGAAGACTTTTAAAAGTAATGCTAATTATGTGCCTAAATTTAGAAGGGTGACAACCCATGTTATTTTCTCTTCATTTTTCTCTTTTTTGTCTAAATCAAATTTATGAAAATGACAAGGACGTTGACCTATTGTATATGGCAAGTCCTTCACGCCTCTTCAATTCTTCTCGCCTCCCTCTCTCTCGTTCCCCTTCACGGCGTCTCTCATCCCTCTCTCATTCTCGACACTCTGTCTTTTTCTTTAAAGGAGATGTTGATCGGAAGATATTAGAAAATATTATTGTCGTGCTTTGGGGTTGTCTTGGTGAAGTCAATTTTTGTGCATTTGTTAAGTTTTACCTATTGGGTTTGTGGAGTTCAATTGAAAAAGTTGAAAAACTTTAGCTTATATAGTTGAAATAATATCTGGGTTTTGTCTACATTTGTAATATGGGTGGATAATTTTTTTTTTCTTGGAAATTTTAGAGGTGAAAAAAATGGGGAATTCTGATGGTAAAAAAATCCGGAATTCTCTTCCCTCTCTCCCAAAGAAAATGAGACCGTGACAATATTGATTGTTGACTCAAAATTTTGGGATAATTTTTGGAATTTGAATTTTTGGGATCATGTTGATCACTAATTGATCACAAATGAATTGATTACAAAATATGGCAGGCGGGTACATGCGGGTATTGACGGGTGACAGATATCCACTTAGGTGGTGGAGCGGGTGTGAATTTAGGAATATACCTGCCTAGGCGGGTATGAATGTGCAAAATTGTACCCGCCAAGGATGGCGGGTAGGTGACGCGTATAAAATTTTCTGACGGGTACGGGTGCGGGGGAGGGGTACCCGCACCCGCCCGCCAAATTGCCATCCCTAGGTCGGAGCTAGGGAAGCGGAAGGGATTTCATTTAAATATTTTTTATTAAAAATTTACATTACATATATGAAATTATTTTTTTAATATAATAGTAGATGATGAGTATCCTTGATGAAAATCTTACCTCGCCACTATGTCAAGGAAAAAAATATTTTAAATTTTACATTTCTTATTGTTTGACTGCTTTTTATGGAATCTCTATTAAAAAATTTTGAAGCAAGAGTTTAAATTTTATATTTATATAACTAGATTACTTATAAGATAATTATATATATATATATATATATATATAATTATATTATAATCATTAATTGGTAACCTAATAAATATAATATCTAAGTTATTATAACATGTCAAATTATATTTATCGTGCAAACTTTTTAAAATTTTGAGTTATACACATTGATAGTGTAATTTATTGATATAATTTAATTACATGTAATATATTATTATTGTATTTTTTTATTTACTATATCAGGCTTGCTACCGAGAGTTACTTTTGTAGGTAAGTTGACCTAATAGTGTATAAATAGTTTAAATTTAATTTGTATAAACTCATAATTTTAAAAAAATACACTAGCAAATTATCCAAAAATATCTATAAGTAACTTTCATAAAAAGTTATTCATAATCTTGAAAAAAAGGTAAGAAAGTGATAGACTTAATAGTATTAAAAAAATATGTTGTCAGTAAATAAGTCAAAACAAAAAAAAATTATAAAACCATTAGGACATAGAATAAAATTTGAAAGATTTTAATAGCTCAGTTGGTTGGCTATCCGAATTTTTCACTTTATTGACAAGAGTTCGATTCTCACTTTGTAATTTCCTTCTTCATTTTTCTTCCCAAAAAAAACATAGGATAAAATTTTAAAATAAAAAATTAATACCATCTGTATACATAAGTTAACTTATGATATATCAATAATGCTATTTTTTCACACTATTGGGTTATATTAATATGATGTTACTTTTTCAATAATAATACATATTCAGAATAATTTTACAGGTTGAGTCTAAAAAAATTGAAGGATGAGTCTATTAATGAAGCAAATTCAATGAAGCAACAACTTAATGTCTACAAATCTCACATTTTATAAATATTTAGTTATAAGTATCTTTTGAGTAATTTTTAATAATATTAAAAATAAATTAAACTGTAGATTACTTGACTCCTTGGAACAAAATGTCACCTTATTAGTCTTCTTTCTTTAACTGCCTCCCACGAGAAAAAGACCCCACCAGATTTTAAGCCTATATATATATATATGCATGTGCTGTTTCACTTGTATACACCCATAAAACACAGCACAGCTACAATAGGAGTGCAGAAAATATCCGTGGCCATTTTTCAGGAACAAATTAAAAGAAAAAATGGTGCAATCGAATGGGAATTTAGAATCTCAGTTCCAAATTCCAAAGATTAAGTTCACAAATCTGTTCATTAATGGCGAATTCGTTGATTCCGTTTCAGGTAAAATTGATTATACCTTCTAATGTTTTTACTCTGTTTCTTTTTCCGCTTATCTGTTTGTTAAAATTGTGTAAATGAATAAAAAGAGCTATCTGTTTGTTTAATTGTGTGAATAAAGTAAAATAAAATCAGCTTTATGTTTTGGGATTAATCACTCCTGCCTTTTAAAACACTGGAGGGTAGCTGATGCACTAAGATTTCTATGTGTGGAGTTCAGAGAAGACTGGACCATAAAAGTCTATTATACTCAATTTTGCTTTATATTTCTGCTGTTGACACAACTCAAACCCGTAATATCCTAATCATATGTCAACAATTTTATCAATGTTATTCGATGATTGACTTTTAGAACACAATCTCTACGTTTCCCCTTTTCTCCTTCTCTATATCTGTAAATAGAAATGGTTACGGTTTTGTGCGTCTGTTTTTTTTCTTTTTTTTACCCTTTTGTGTGTGTGTGAAGTTTCTCTCTATAACTCTATTCATCAATGGCGAATTCGTTGATTTCATTTCAGGTTAATTTACCTTCTAATCTCTTTACTCCTTTTTTTTTGGAAAATTTATTTTTATTACATAGGAATAGGGGGAGGGAAAACGGGGTGGGAATTACAACGTGAGTATTTAAACTCTCACTAACAAAATAAAAATTTAGATAGTCAACCAACTGAGTTACTACGTCCCTACTTCTAATCTCTTTACTCTGTTTTTGTCTCTATGCGTTTGTTAAATTATGTCAATGAATTAAATCAGCATCTGTTTTTCTCCGCTGTTTGTCACTGTAAAATGGATCAATGAATAAATCAGCGTCTGTTTTTTGTCTTATCTGTTTGTTAAATTGTGGTAATGAATAAAATCAGCTACTCCTTCCGTCCCATTTTATAGTTTATACAAAGATGTTTGATTTACACCAAATTAAAAAATAAAATAAAATTTTTAAAATTTGTGATTTAAAAAAATTCATAAAAAATAATAAATTTAAAATTAAATTTTTACTAAATATAAAAAATATCATTTTTTTATAAAAATAACTTAAAAATAAAAAGTGTCATATAAATTAGTACAAGAGGAATTATCTGTTTTTTCTCCTTCTATGTAAATAGAAACGGTTACAGTTTATTGTGCCTCGGACCCGATCTCTCTTTTTGATTTTTTTGATCTTTTTTGAGGGCTTGGATTTGGAAGATTTGTTTTTCTTGGGTTGATAATTGTCAGGACTTTACGTTTTGAGAGTTTCGTTGTTTTTTCTTTTCCTTTTATCTTGACTAAAATTCTATGGCGGCATATGACATTGTGTTTTGGGTCTAGATCTAGACAAATACATATAATATGATACTCCTTCCGTTCCAAAAAAATTTACTTATTTTTTTTATTATTATTTTAAAAAGATTGATTTTTATATTTAAAATTAATTTAATTGTATGAGATCATTTACAATCACACAAATATTTAAAATTTGTTTTGAACCACATATTTCTACTCCCACTTTTTCAATTTATATAATATAGTTTGACTAGACACGCAGTTTAAGAAAGAAAATATGACTTTTAAAATTTGTAGTCTAAAACAAGTCATATGTATTTGTACGGTTGTAAATTATTTCATTAAGGGTAAGAAAAAATTTCAGTTAAATTATTTTTAAATATAGAAATGTATAATTCTTTTTGCTACAGACTAAAAAGGAAAATGTATCATATAAATTGAGACAAAGAAAATAACTAATAAGGTCTGCGTATATTTTATCTCCTAGATCCATGGTGTGGAATTTCATTGAGTATATTATTATTGTTTTACTAACTATGAGTAAATATTTATTTGATATAAGTAAACATTTATCTGAGTTAAAAGATGTGATTATTACTGAAGTTGGGTCCCTTTTCTTTGATTGAATATCAATGCGTTAAGCTATATGCCTATGGAACAAAGATGGAAGTACATTAAATCAATGTAATGGTTTTGATAAGGAAATTAAACAAATAGGTCAACTGTGAATTTCTCTACTTATTCTCGATATTCTCCTTATCCACGATAATCTATAATTTTTTAATTATTTAATTATACGAAAGTAAGATGTTTGAAATGATACTTATATTATTTTATATTGTAAGCCTCTGTATAGTGTTGAAATGTGTAGAATGTCTCATTCAAAAGACTAAATAATTGCAAAGGAGACAATCTTATTTTTTTTGCTACTCCTTTCCCATTCTCTATTTCCTTTTTAGGTTAATCTTTTTTAAATTTAGAAGAAAATTAATTTACATTTTTCATTTCACCTCTACTGACAAGATTTTACAACATCACAAATATTATGATATGTTTAAAAGGTTTTAAATATATATTGTTTTCCCCCAAATTGTGCACTAAATCAAATAGTATTAAGTAAAATGAAAGTATGTATCTACAAGAAAAACACTCCACTGTTCTAAACAATGATACACCCCTTTAATTTAAAGAGTCAACAAAATCAGTGCAGATGATTTCCCATGCCATATTACAATTTGAATAAAAAAAGATGGTCATATAAGTATAACTAATTTTGTGATCTATTGATCAGACTTAGGAACAAATTTAGAGGTAGTTGGATTGTTTGTTGGGAGGTAATTTATTTATGCACTAACTCTTGTATAACTTATATCATTTTTACCACTTTGTTGTTGCCAATATTTTTCCGTTTAACATGTTTTTGATAGTGCATCTTTGAGTTAAGGGTCTATCAGAAATAATAACGCAGGGGTAAGGTCTGCGTACATCTACCTCTCTAGACTCCACTTGTGTTTTTGGTATTGCGTCCAGCGACGGAGCCAGAATTTTAATTAAGGGGTGACAAAAAATAATTATTAATTTTAATTAAGGGGTGACAAAAAATAATTATTATGTTGCTACCTAGGATCGAACTCGTGACTTTAAGGAACTTTTGCAACCCCTTAACGAGTGCACCAAACCTTCAACTTGTGTTAAGGGATGTCAACACTGATACATATACCTATTAAACCAAAATTTCACCTATTTATATAATGTAATTTTCCGGCGAAGGGGTGTCGCTTAATACCACTCAGGCAAGGGTAGCTCTGCCTCTGATTGCGTCATTGAGCCATGTTTGGTAGCATTTTTTGCTATATATAAAATTCAACACACCAAATACGATGTTCGATTAGCAATTTAGAGTCTCACATAACTAAGTATATGTGTAAGTTATGAATAAATTTATATATTATTTTACGTAGGATATAAGATAAAATTAGTACATAACTAGTTAAATCATGTGTAACTCTAATCACCAACCGAACAACCCCTAGGACTTAACTATTCGTGGGTGATCATCATTTGAGAAGAAAGGTTCCCTCGTGACTCATGAGTTGCACCATGTGGGACAATAAAATCCTAAAATAATCCTAGTCGTGCACTTTAGTAGCAACTGATTGGTAACGCAAATATCTATGAATGTATTTTTGGCCTTTTGTCCCATGTGCTTAGTATTGTGTTATGTGAACTATGTATTGCAGGGAATACGTTTGAAACGATAGACCCAAGAAATGGGGAGGTAATTGCAAGAATTGCTGAAGGTGACAAGGATGATGTTGATTTGGCTGTCAAAGCCGCCCGTGAAGCTTTCGACGATGGCCCTTGGCCTCGTTTATCCCCCTCGGTAAATTTTACACTCGCTCTCCCATGCTAAACAATGCTCTTCCTTCCTGTACATATTACTCCTATTTTTGTAATTTAGGTGTTTTGAAATGACTACGCAAAAAGTTTAATAAATAAAAAGAGACTTTTAATTTCAAAGAAAATTTAGTGCACTAAGTTTTTACTATGTGTGGGTCCGAAAAAGAATCGGACCACAAGGGTCTATCATAAGTAACTTTATCCTGTATTTTTGCAAGAGACTGTTTTCACGACTCGAACCCGTGAACTTCTTGTCACATGATATCAACTTTACTACTTACACCTTAAATTAAAGATGTTTTTAATGTACTAAAATATTCTTTGAATTGTCAATTTACTAGATATAGAATGAATCCAAAAAAAAATAAGACACTAAAATTAGGAAGGAGGAAGTATATGATTTTTTTTAGCTTGAATATACCCCCATATCTTATTTACTCCTAAAAAGTACTGAGAGATGTTTTTACTAAATTACTTTTAAATCAAAATTTGCATCTTTTTAAGTGAACATAAGGGGTATTGAAATAAGAAATATTAGTGATTAAATTAGCAATAACGAAGCATTGGAACTTGGAAGCTAGTTCCTTAAACGTGTTCGATAACACTACTTAAAGAATGGGTAACGATACAGTGTCAATCTTTTTTTTTTTTCTTTTTAAAATTTGTCTTTGGTTTCTATTAGTAGTAAAGTCTTACTTTAATTAAATTCTAAAGG
Organism: Anisodus acutangulus; assembly: GCA_029783415.1. Lineage (NCBI taxonomy): Eukaryota > Viridiplantae > Streptophyta > Magnoliopsida > Solanales > Solanaceae > Anisodus > Anisodus acutangulus. The sequence goes on from CM056511.1 coordinate 3,809,411, forward strand.
AATGAAAATGGAAGATAAAGTTGGACACGATATTTATAAATGATGGTAAAGTTACAGCCATCAGTTTATAGTTTAATTTATTTTAAGACCAAGCAGACAAATACGACGAACCTTACAGTCTTTTTCTGCAATATTAGATGTACCTGTGGAAAATGGGAAAATTTTGATAGTAAAAGGACAGAATTTTTGTCTTATACTTCCATTCTTCTTTTAACTTTAAATTCTTTTTTAAAGGCAACCGAATTGTTTACGTGGAAGTTCGATGAAAAAGATGATCGTTCAATCATAATAGTGATATAAAAAATTGTAATCAATGAAAAGTACTAGTTTCATTTAGGGGTGGCCAGTGGGCCGGGCTCGGGTCTGGCGGGCCGGGCCGGGCGGGGTCGGGGTCGGAGGGCTCTGGCGGGGTCGGGTCTGGCGGAACTGGAGCAAGTCCCGTCGGTATCGGGTCGGGGCGGGGCGGGATACGGCGGGTTTTCCTTTTTTTTTTTTTTTTTTTTAAATAACATATGTATAAAAAAAACTCAATAAACAAAATAAGATAGTGTAATAAAAACATCACAAGGCTGTTTTTGTGCCTCTTATATTATTTAATAGACATGATTTTTTTGTAATACAAATACAATTGTCTAAAATCTAAATTGCAATTTTGTGGTGTTGTCCAAAAGTTACAAATTACATAATAAAATTACAATTAAAAATTACATTCTCAAAAACTCGTTCTAATTGGTTGATGATTTCATGTGGTTTTTCGGTTGGAATTGGTATTTGTTGGTCAAATTGATCCACGTCGCTTCCACTACCTTCGGTTAAGATTTCGTTGTAGTTTTCATCATCTTCTTCGTTGATCTCCGGTTGACCGCACCTTCTCCGCTCTGCTCGTATCCAATCTCTGAATAATACCGCAATTTCAAAGCCGTCTCCGGCTAATGAGTGTCCGTGGTCTCCTATTTGATATCTCGCTCAGAAAAGCGCCAGACGCAGCTTGACGACGCTTGAATGTTCAAAACATTTCGAGTCATCAATGAAAGTGTCGGAAAGGTCTTCTCATTCCCTCCAAAGATTTCAAAGAAGTCTTCATGTCCATCTTCATTGATAACTTCTTGATACTGATGCAGAACCTCGCAGAAACAAAAATATCCAACTCGCTAATTTGGTTAGTAGTAGAGGTACGATCAAGACATTCTATTTACGAGGCTTTCAATACTAGCGCGAAACAACATGTCTTTGTGAGGTTGTGTTGAAGATGAAGAAGATGGTATAGAAGCTGGTAAGTTACTAGCATTTTCTTGTTGATAAAATCTATATATATTTTTGCATTGGTGTTCTACGCTAGACAACACTTCTTCTTTAGTTTGTTCAATAGGTGGTGGGTGATTTAGATTTTTGGGACTTGGAGGTGGTAGTACTTCTATACAATCGTAAATAGTTTCAATTAGTGATTTAGTACCGTCTATTTTAATAGTAGGATTTATCTGAGAACCAATAATATAAATAGAGGGAATAGGAATAAAATATTTTTATTTTGAGAAACATTTTTAATATTGCCTTATGTTTGATTTTTCCATATATTCACTAAGTAATAAAAATATTAGAGTTATATAAAATAACATAGTTGAAATAGTAGGATAATATATACCGGAAAATTCTTTTGTTTTTTGAAAAAATTTCTCTAAAAATACAATAAGTTCGGAATTTTTTTCCCAATCATTATCTAAAATCATATCAGCTGGCTTTTTATTATGAGAGTTAAAAAATAAAGTTATAGGTAATTTATAGTCATAAGCAACAAGTAGTTGCTCGTATAAAGAATTCCACCTAGTGGATACTTCTTGTGGAATTTTTCTATAAGGTAGTCCACAATCATGACAAAAAATTTTATATTCTTTTCTACGTTGTACTTTATTACTTTTAAAAATAAAGTTTATAGCAAATTGTATTTTACTAAGAATGTCTTCAAAAAGTGATAGACCATCCTTTACAATTAAGTTATATATATGGCACCCGCATTTTATATGAAAATGGTCTGGAAAAGATGGAGTTAAACTATTTTTTAAAATTGTAATTGCGTAATTGTTATTAGAAGCGTTATCTAATGTAATAGTCATAATTTTATCGGTAATTCCGTAATAATCGCACACTTGATAAATCTTTTGCGCAATAAAAGTACCAGTGTCCCTATCATCTATATATCTATACGCTAAAATACGTTTTTGCATAGACCATTTATAATCTATCCAATGACAAGTTACAGTTAAATAATCATGGCCGTTAGTACTACGACCTATATCAGACGTGATAGATACTTTGCCATTAAAATGATATAATGAAAAACGTAAATATTGTTGATATTCATGCGCGAATTTAAATACATCTCTCTTAACGGTTGATCTAGGAAAATCGTTAAAAGCGGGATTATATATATCTCTAATGTAATGAATAAAACCGGGAGATGAAGGAAATGAAAAAGGCAAACCCTCCACAGCAACTAATTTTGATATTGCTTCCCTATCTCTATGTTTATTGTATTTAGAGCCTACAATTTCCGCCATAGGGTTAATTTGACCAGACTTGGTCCGGAGACGATGTCAGATGTGAACCTTGTCCCGATGGAGCGAGCGTTCTTGCGCACCGGTTTTGAAGCCTGGTATTGGGCATACCTAAATGGATGAGCACTTACTATGTGTCTAATTAAAACCCCGTCCCCACCGTGACCTTTTCCGCTTTTAAATTTTAAAACATTTTTACAAATTTTACATATGGCTACTTGATTCTATACGTCCCTATCAAAAATGTCCATGCATCCGATTTTAATGGTCGCTTTCTTTGGACCTCGCCTCATACTAGGGGAATAGGAGGTATTTCAGTTGAAGGTGCACTAGTGGGTGTGTTGTCATCAACATTAGTGGGTATATCATCTAGATCATCGTCTAAATTAAAGTCTTCTTGAGTTCCAGAAAATAGCTCCTGGTCTAAATCTAATGGTATTGTAGGAAAATGTTGTGTATCAACAAAATCATCCTGTGTAGGAATAAGATGACTAGAAGAAGTACCCTTGCCCTGGTTGCCCCTACTAGAAGAAGCACCCTTACCCTTACCCTTACCCTTAAACATACATTTTAATCCTTCCATTTTAATTATGATAATAAATAATTAAAGACAATAAAATTAAGTGATCTAAATAAAATAAACAGATAATAATAATTTAATGAAGGAACGAATGTACCAAACGCCGACGTAACGTCAACGTGTAATCGAGAGGTTGAAAATTGAAACTTTGCTCGATGGAAGATCCTCAAGCTAGTTGCCAACTTCACTCTCAATTCCCAAATGAATAAATAAAATTGAATATTTAGCAAACAATGTAGACTTGTAGAGAGATATATTGAGAAATTAGAGAGATTGTAGGAAGATTTGTGAGAAAGATGAAGAGAAAATGAGTTATTTATAGTTGGAAAATTGGGTTAAAGTGTAAATATAATAACTTATGTGTTAAAAATAAATATTAAGGGGTAGGGGTTGGGGGAGGGGGGGCCTAAAATGGCCGTTGGCCAACGGCCATAATCTAAAATGGTCGTTGGTGCAACGACCATTTTTGCAAAGAGGGGAAAAGGACGGGGTCGGGGTCGGGCTCAGGACGGGGTCGGGGCGGGGTCGGGTCAAGCGGGCCTGGGGCGGGCTCGGGTCTGGCGGGACGAGACATCGTCCCGTCCCGAGTTCGAGTCCCGCCCCCGTTATTTTTTTTTTTTTTTGGCGGGGTCGGGGTGGGCTCGTGACGGGGTCGGGCCGTCCCGGCCCACTGGCCAGCCCTAGACTTTCATTTACTTTTTTTAAAAAAAGAATATCCAGATGAGACGGGGAACAAAAAGATATTCCATTCATTTCTAATTTATGTGTACCTACTTAAGCCGTTTGCTAATACTTTATTTTTAATTCTCGTTTTAACCTTAACGAGAAGTTTTATAGCCATACAAATGTTATGACATGTTCAATATCACTAATTTCAAGTCTTACGGATATACAAATGTTATGACATGTTTAAGATTACAAGTTTCAAAACTCTTTCTTTCTTAAATGTCGTAACCAGTCAAATATGTTCACATAAATTGAAACAAGAGGGTGAGAGTGAAGGAAAGAAATGATCTTTACCTTTGGCGGAATTAAACACCTAAACAATGTGATTAATGGTTGTAACTTCAGTAGTCCTATTAAAAGTAAATGCTTCTCTAGTTTTCTATCATGAATTAAGTAGACAGTTTGATTTCTGCTCTAACTATAGAGCAAAAAAGATATCCCTAAATTTCTAAGATTTATTATTACCTTGTGTTTGCCTTACTCCCTTATCCAAATGATGATAGACCACAATAGTGTTTATCCTAATTGTTATATATTCACTTGAAAAATATGGCCTCACTTTGAGAATATCTTCAAGTGATCAAGATGTTATGCTCAGTTTCATTGTTAAACTCATTATTCTTGTCCAAAAGTTATGGCTGCCTTTATTTTGATTTAAGACCTACTTTCGAGTTCATTTTGTAACTGCTTAAATTCAAGTTTGCATTCTCTTACTTTGCCTTTGGGTTACATTCAGGAGAGGAGAAGGATAATGCTGAAATTCGCGGACTTAATCATAGAAAATGCAGAAGAACTAGCAGCATTGGATGCAATGGATGCAGGAAAGTTATTTGCTCCTGGAAAGAACATAGACATCCCTGCTGCAGCAGAGGTCATTCGTTATTATGCTGGTGCAGCCGATAAAATTCATGGGACAACTCTCAAAATGTCACGCGACATACAAGGGTACACGTTGCTCGAGCCAATTGGTGTTGTTGGACACATTATTCCTTGGAATTTCCCAACCCAGATGTTTGTTATGAAGGTTGGTCCTGCATTAGCAGCTGGTTGCACTATGATTGTCAAACCTGCTGAACAAACTCCTCTTTCCGCTCTCTATTATGCTCAATTGGCTAAGCAGGTAATCTTTCACATTCATATGCACTATGTAGTATGTACAGACCTCTCTATCAACCATTCTTTTTTGTGGAGATGGATTGTTTAAATGATATTGCAGTATTGGATGTAGCCCGTCGTCCAAAAAATCATATTAAGGTGGGAAGACGTGTGTATGTTGGCAAACGGGAATTTGGACTCATCGACTGAAAAAGAATAATCCATTTATTATTTTCATTAATACATGATATACAACATTTAATTATGAAAATTAAATCTACATTTTTCTAATACAAGACTACTACCATAATTACATATGTACAAGAATTTTACTAAGAATATACACGGTATACACGTATATTCTTTCACACCCCCGCAGTCATAGCGGACGATTGTCGTACGCTGAGACTGTCCCTGAAATCTTCAAACAGAACTAAGGGAAGACCCTCAGTAAAGATGTCAGCAATTTGGTACCGTGAAGGGACATGCAAGACACGTACTTGTCCACGAGCTAGCTTTTCACGAACAAAGTGAATATCCATCTCGATATGTTTAGTGCGCTGATGTTGGACCGGATACCCAGAGAGATAGACCGCACTAACATTATCGCAGTAGACCAAGGTAGCTTTCAGAATAGGAAAGTGAATCTCGAATAGGAGGTTACGCAGCCAAAGGACTCAGACACCACATTGGCTACCCCTCGATACTCGGCCTCCGCACTGGATCGCGATAAAGTAACCTGGCGTTTAGCCGCCAAGAGACCAAGTTATCACCAAGAAACATACAATAACCAGATGTCGAACGTATGGTGTCTGGACATCCACCCCAATCAGCATCTGTATAAGACACGAGAATAGATACGGAGGATGGATATAAGTGTAAATCATAATCAAGAGTTCCCTGAATGTAACGCATAATGCGTTTGAGAGCGTGCATGTGTTCATCCCTCGGATCATGCATAAATAAACACACATGTTGCACTGCATAAGTAATATCGGGTCTCGTGAAAGTAAGTTACTGAAGAGCCCCTGCAAGACTACGATAGTGGGAGGGATCCTCGCAAGGTGTGCTAGAATTAGCACTCAGCTTCGGTTTGGTGTCAACCGGAGTACGAGAGGACTTACAGGATGATATGCCAGCCCGTTCAATAATCTTAGCCGCATACATCCTCTGGGACAAAAATAGACCGCCTGCATGACGAGTTACAACTATACCCAAAAAATAACTCAAAGGCCCCAAGTCTTTCATAGCAAATTCAGAGCTGAGAAGAGACATGATAGACTTGCGCAGTTTATCAGAAGAGGCAGTCAATATGATATTATGCACATATAACATAATGTATGCCAAAGAAGTACCACAATGATAGATGAACAGAGAATGATCAGACCTGCTATGAGATAACCCAATAGTAGACACATAATTTGCAAACCTTTTGTACCAGGCCCTAGGGGCCTGTTTTAGCCCATACAAAGACTTCTTCAGCAAACATACATGGTTAGGATAATCGGGGTCCCTGAAACCCAAAGACTGATGCATGTATACCGTTTCCTTGAGATCACCGTGTAAGAACACATTTTTCACGTCCAGTTGATAAATGGGCCAAGCTTTGGAGAGAGCCAGACTGAGAACAATGCGAATAGTTTCCGGTTTGACCACCGGACTAAATGTCTCTCCACAATCCATGCCAACATGCTGAGTTTTGCCATCACCTACAAATCGGGTCTTATGCCTCTCAAAACAACCATAAGATTTTTCCTTATGAGTAAAATCCACATAGAACGAATCACATTAACACCAGGCGGACGGGGCACCAATTCCCACGTCTTATTTTGAATAAGAGCATTATATTCATCATCCATGGCTATTTTCCAATTCGGGCCATGAAGGACAATCATTGGGTTACGTGGTAGGGGTGATTTAGTAACATTAGAATTGAGATTAAAATGTCGTTTTGGTTTAAAAATACCCCATTGGCTACGAGTAACGGGCCCTTGACAGATGATAATTTTTCCACTAGACATATCATAACACTTATAGCCCCTATGATTTTGTGGGTATCCCAAAAATACACTCGGAATGGAACGAGCTTGAAGTTGTTTATCGTTGTGGAAGGAAAAAGAGGATAACACAAACACCCGAAAATCATCAAATGTGTGTTGGAAGGACTACAATGATAAATAATTTGTGTGGGTGATGGGTTTGAAAGTAACTTGGTAGGGAGAATGTTTAAAAGATAGGTGGTCATTTGAAGAGCATGATGTCAAAATGATGGTGGTATGGACGAATGGGCAAGAAATGGGCGAATTAAATTATTGATTGTTCGTATTTTTCGTTCGGCTTTCCCATTTTTTGGAGAAGTATGTGGACACGAGAGACGAAAGACATACCATTTTTGTGACAAAACTCTTTAAATTGGTCATTTAGGAATTCCCTCTCATTGTCACATTGGAAACATTTAATAGACTTCTCAAATTGGGTTTGGATGAAAGTACTAAATTGCATGAAAATAGTGTGAACCTGCGATTTGTTTCCAATGGGAAATGTCCATAGAAAATTAGAGTAATCATCCAAAACAAGCATGTAATACTTATGACCTGCCAAACTTAAAACTGGGGATGTCCATAAGTCACTATGCATGATATCAAATGGCATACTAGTGTTTGAAGTAGATAAAGAGAAAAATAATTTAACATGTTTCCCAAAAACGAAAGACTGACAAACATGAGAACCCAAAGATTGTTTACAAGCAATAAATTTATTCTTTCTAAGAGAATTTAACACAGGTGCTCCCGGGTGTCCTAACGATTATGCCATAAAGTAGGAGAGTGAGAAGCAAAAGTTGATGGAGAGGTGGCTTGGTTGTTGTTGGTAGTGGTGATGGGATACAAATTCCTAGTGTTATCACATCTCATTAGTGGCATCCCCATCCAAAAATTCTTTACAGAAAATTCAAACGGATCAAAATCAACAGAAACATTGTTGTCAGTGGTGAACCGACACACATATACCAAGTTTTTAATAAGTTTGGGTGCATGTAGGATATTATTTAATTGTAAAGATGGGTAGGGGGAAGGTTTAATTGCCCAATACCACAAATTGGAGTTTCGTGCCCACTGCCAACCACAATATTTTTATTACTGCTCATATTAAAATAAGACGAGAGAGTACCTTGAGATGTCGTCATGTGTGAGGTTGCCCCCGTGTCCATGTACCATGTGTCATCGAGAACATTGAGAGTCATATTGTTCATGGCTTGGTTGATGTCCGTTGGAGCATAACTCGAAGAAGATGGTCCACGGGCTGAAAATGCTTAATGTGGATGGCTGCCAAGAATCCCAGGTTGTCGGGTCGGTGTTGGGCCTGGCCTACTGTGCTGTGGGGTACGGGCAGGGAGGGGCCCACTGTTGCGGGTTCCAACCCCACAGTGGGAACTGGTCCCACTGCCGTTATCTGCGGCGCGCCGGTGGGGTGATTACGCTCCTGCCGCTCGCGATTCTTTGCCTCGAGTGGCTCCACGCCACGGCCCCGCCCCCTTCCACCATTATTTTTTTCTTTGTTTTTGCTATTTTGACCCCGTTTCGGTCCATTGTTGCGATTTGAACCACTTCCCGAACCATTATTGTGAGGGCCAAAATCATCGGTAGACGCGTTGGTGGAAAGGAGGGTGGTGCCGGCATTGTTTGTCGTCGTCGCCGCCTGTTTTAGTTTTCGAGTTTCTTCAAGAATCAACCTCGAACAAGCCTCATAAAATGGTGGTAACAGATTACTTTGTTGAAAGAACGTAGCAACTTTGTCATATTGTTCATTCAAATTCGCAATTAATTGGAGAACTAACCTTTGATTTGTCACCGGTGCACCAACGTTGGATAGTTGATCGGCAAACACTTTTAACTCTTAACAATATGCGGAGACGTTTGGAAAATCATCCATTTTTGACATTGGTGAATTGATTTTCTAGATAAACTGCACGAAAAATCTTGTTATCTTAAAAAATATTTTGCAAATGCTCTCATGCTTGTTGTGCCATTGAATCTGCTTCCAATATGGTGTGAAAAAGGTCGTTCGATATGGTGCCGTAAATCCATTAAAGGACAATAGCATCCAAGCGAGACAATAGAGCTGTATCAATGGTGGTGGATTTGTCGGTTTCCATGACACCCGATTGAGAATTTGGAGGAAGAATATGGCCAATGACTTGGTATGCGCGGTAATGAATTTTAAATAACTCCGCCCAAGAGGAATATTGCCCTTTTTTCATCTCAAGAATTACCGGAATGAAGTTCTTGACGTTATTAACGGTAAGAGCATGATGCAATTTGTTTTGGTCAGCCATTGTTACCCAAAAGACACAAGAAAAGAGGAGGAGAAAATCAACGAAAAAGGAAAAAACAATTATTTGGGGATGCGGACTAGGGTTACGAAGGGTGGGGGTGGTGGTCGGCCGGTTAGTTAGGGTAATTTAGGGCTAGGGCTAATTTTTGGCTCTTGATAGTTGATACCATGAAGGAAATATTTTCCGTAATGATTTCATTCCATAATGTAATATTATATACAAGTTTACAAGCCTTATCAATAACAACATTTCACTATAACAGTCATGTTTTCTATGGAATCGATCTTTCATGTTATTATATATAATATGTTTTCTATAACAACATTTCGCTATAGCAACAAAAAAATATCACTAAAAAACGATGCTATTATAGAGAGATTTGACTGTATCCATACTAGAAACGAGAATTATATGACACTGAATGCTTTGTTTTCATTTTTTCAACGTCACTTTCTTGAAACAGGCTGGTGTTCCCAATGGGGTGATCAATGTCGTAACAGGCCTTGGATCTACTGCTGGTGCTGCACTTTGCTCACATATGGACGTAGACAAGGTGATTCCCTTTTGACATATTTGTACATGAAAAATGAAAGTTAAAAGACTACCTTGGCTAATCATACCGGTTTGCAATGTGTGTTTTATTCAGATAAGCTTCACAGGCTCAACAGAAGTAGGGCGTCTAGTAATGCAGGCTGCAGCATTAAGTAATTTAAAACCTGTCTCGCTAGAATTGGGAGGGAAGTCACCTTTTATAGTATTCGATGATGTAGATGTTGAGAAAGTTGCACCACTTGCTCTTATCGGAATCCTATACAACAAGGTAAACTAAATTCCATACCTCTCATTCTCATTCCTATATATCTCAAACATATCAGTCAGGTAATTTGTTTTTGTTCCTTGCTTCAATTCTTTTCTAGGGAGAAATTTGTGTGGCTGGATCTCGTCTTTTCATCCAAGAAGGAATTTACGATCAATTTGTCAAGAAATTGGAAGAGATGGTGAAAACATGGGTGGTTGGCGATCCTTTCGATGCAAATTCTCATCAAGGACCCCAAGTATATACATTTGAACTTCTCTTTTCACATATTTCTACTTGACATCACCGAAGTCGCAGATATATATTTCACCGTGTTTACTCTAACACACTGTTACCTTATGCAGGTTGATAAGAAACAATTTGAAAGAGTACTTTCATACATCGAACATGGCAAGAGGGAGGGGGCAAAATTGCTAACTGGGGGCAATGCATTGAATAGGAAGGGTTATTTCATTGAGCCAACCATATTCATTGATGTTGAAGTAAGTATTTTGAAATTATCACTGTTGCATTTGAATGCTGAGATGAAATATACAGTATGTTACGTATATCTTCATAATGCTTTTGGCAGGATGATATGACAATTGCAAAAGAAGAAATATTTGGACCTGTTTTGTCAGTAATGAAGTTCAAGTAAGTCCACTCCGATCCCTTATTAGCATTTTCAAAGTGTAAACGAAGTTTCAGTTCTATGCATTTACGAATGAATGTCTATAATAAGTAGTTTTTCCACTGTCCCAATTTATGCGACACTTTTTCCATTTTAGACAGTCCAAAAAAGAATGACACATTTCTATATTCAGTAACAATTTAACTTTAAAGTTCATATTTTACCCTTAATGAAATGTGTAAAGATATGACATCTGGGCCTAACTCAACCCCAAAAGCTAGCTCATGAGGGGCCCAATTCCATACAAGGAAACCACCCGTCCATTTCCCAACCAATGTGAAACTCTAACCCACTCTAACAAAATGATTTATAGTCACACAAATATCTATGACTTATTTTAGTCCATAAGTTTCAAAAGTCTTCCTTTTATTCTTAAACTATGTGCTCAGTCAACACCTTCACATAAATTGAAACAGAGGGAGTAATCGGTAATATGATAAAAATGATAGCTAACCACACTGATAGTCCAAAATATCTTCAGAATGTCTGTGTAAGTAAGTCGTATCTCAAATTGTGGCGATGAATTGCAGGACGGTAGAGGAGGTGATCAAGAGAGCTAATTGCACGAATTACGGATTAGCAGCAGGTGTCATGACCAATAACTTGAACATTGCCAATACAGTTTCAAGATCGATTCGAGCTGGTGTTATCTGGATCAACTGTTACTTTGCTTTCGATCCGGATTGCCCATTTGGAGGGTACAAATGCAGTGGCTTTGAAAGGGACTTGGGAATGGAAGGACTCAATAAGTATCTTCAAGTTAAATCTGTAGCCACCCCAGTTTACAACTCTCCTTGGCAATAAATTTGCAGACGTTGTGTTCAAGATAGGAAAAGTATTACTGCCGTAATATCTTATGTTATACATGTATAATCAAACAATAAGATTATGTTCTTTGAGGTACATTGTTTTGGCTGTTTTGGTGCCTTTGTTTTTTGGATGTAGAGAATTCAGTTTGGCAGTAAGTGTTTCAACTTGTTCTGATATAGAATTGAATCATTGATAGTGTCCCAAGCTTTGGCTAGTTAATCCAATGCAAGATTATAGATGCAATTCCTTGGAAATGATTCTAGATTCTTTTGTATTGTCACCAAAAGTTGCCTGGATCCAAAATTCACAATGTAACTAGTTGGACTTACTAGTATCATATCTTCAAGCTGCCATTTGATGACATGAAGATTTCATTTAGAGATGTCAAATGGACGACTAGATTAATGCATCGCAATTCGCATGTTTCACTTTAATAGTAATTGAATTACAATCGTATCTTCTAAGATAATATTCAACCATTTCTTTATTTTATTCGTTTTTTCTTCTAAATTAGCTTTATGATAATTGCAAGGATTGTCCATGATTCAATGAGTGACTAGCCCTGTAGTCGTTTGCTAAATAAAAGATGAGAACATTTTCTGCATTGCGTATTATCCTGTTAGAATATATCCCACTTTAAAAAATAAAGAGCAAATTGTGCGTGTTGGCCTGAACTTTTTTTTGTTGTTGTTTTCCTTCCAATGTTCGGTGTTGGAGCCCCGATTAATTCAGATTTGCATCACATATGATCCATTAAAAGGAAAACGATCTCTATGAGGATTTTTTTCATTTACAATGCTCGAACCAAAACCTTTGATTAAGGACGCAGAAATCTTATCAATCCCAATATAGCCCTTGGTTCTCTTCTTGCGGCTTACAACTAATTTGTCTTAAACTCTTTTTAACTCACATCTAATCAATAACAACAACATAATCAGTGTAATCCCACAATAACTCACAGCTAATCGATCATTGATTTAAAAATGGCAATCTCCTCTCCGTAGCCTATTACTTGGGAAATTTTTATCAAACATATGATATACCAAATTTAGTAAATTTAATACAAAATTCAACATAACAGTAAAAAGAATTATTTTTATCTACAATAAATGATTTCAAAATAACAATTTTAAAATGTCATATACAGTTTTATGGGTTAAGATTTATCATTTATTTATTTTATTTTTCTCAATTATATATTCATATATGTTATATTTTAGAGATAAGGGTAAAAAATACACCTGAAATATCACATTTTTTTAAGTTTTCTACCTGAACTATCAGGTGTGAGAGTTTCCTACCTAAACTATCACGAACTAGTTAGCAAAACACACCTAAACTATCATTTGTTCACTTTTCCTACATGATAGTTGAGGTAGGAAAAATGAACAAATGATAGTTTAGGTGTGTTTTGCTAACTAGTTGGTGATAGCATAGGTAGGAAACTCTCATAGGTGATAGTTCAGCTTGAAAACTCAAAAATAACTGATACATGAGGTATGTTTTTGACCCTTTACTCTATATTTTAATATTTGAAATTCAAAAAATTCATTTAATTTTTATTAAATCAGTCAATTTTTCTGTAATAAAGGAATTAGGTCAAAATCGTATATATGCCATGTATTTATTTTATTAAAAAAACTTATCGGCACTTAATAGTTATACAAAATCAATAAATACATCAAATTTCTTTTTTGCATAATACTTACCCATGATTAATTATTATTCATGTATTCCAAAATATATGGCACGTTCCAAAATGTTTGGCATAATACTATATCTGTGAACCTTGTCATTATTTTGAGACAAAATTCGAACCAACATTTTAAGAACTCTCAATTGTATATATGAAACATTACTCTGTTTTCAGCTTTCTTCTCAACCAAATGAGCCAACTATTTGGTACTAATAGAAACCTAAAACCAAACCTTGGGTTGCATACGCAACTTACATCAAATGTTGAAGGTGTTTGGTACAAGAATATATTCCTGAAAAATATTTTTTAATATTTAGTTGGCAAATGAAAAATTTACGAGATCAAAGTGCATTGAAATATTTTGCCCATATTCTGGAAAACTTAGTGCCAAATCAAACACTGTCATATAAAATAAAAGGGGATGAGTATTAAATATGTGATTAGTGCTTCTGTTAGAGTCAAATTAATAAAAAAATATGTTCTTTGATTTTATTCATCAACAATGTACAATATATATAGTATTACAGAAATATTTACCTTGCTACAAATTAGGTAACTAATCAACCTAATTACAAGATGAATATAATTCTACCTAATATAGTAGATATACAAGGATATGAGAATATTCGATAAATATTCTATCAATTAACTTGGTTAGGTGCAAATACTAGGCACACACAAGTTTTTAACTTATTGATTTGGTGGCACTTTATGCCTATGTAACAACAAGACAACTTCTCTTAATTTTTGGGAACAAAGAAAGATCATGCAATCTAAAGATAGTTCATAATCCAATTTCAAGATTCCAAAGATTAAGTTCACACAGCTCTTCATCAATGGAGAGTTTGTTGATTCTGTTTCAGGTTCCATTCTTATCAGTTTTCCCTTGTCTCTATTTGTTTATCCTATTGAAAATTCTGATGTTCGAATTTATGTTGCTCGGACTCTCCAAAAATATTTTCGTACTTATGTTGGATCCTTAAAAAATGCAGTATTCTTGGAGGATTTGACACGCGCTAGACGGTATTTTTAATAGCATCACAGTTCGGATAAAACCAATTTCTCTGTTTCAGTTCCCCTTCCTAATGATATTATATACTATAACATTAAATCTCCATGATGAAAGGGGGAAAAGTGTGGAAGATGTTCACCCTTCAATTTTTTTAGAGAGTCAAAAGCCAAAAAGTATGGTGTTTAGACACCGTTTGACGTAGCAGATTAAAAGTAGCTGATAAATAAATTGTTGGGATCGATATCGCATGACGGTATGCAGAAACTATCAATTGCAAACCTTAAACGATGATAAATCAGGACAACAAAAAGTATACTAAAATATGCATAATAAACTTAATATTATTTGGCCAATTGGCCTACATATGAGAAAACTAATTAAAAGACATAAAAACTATTGAGAGAAATCTCCCCCTAAACAAGACTCTTTCAATGACTACATTGTGGATAGTTTTCTGTATTAGTTGTGGGAAGTTTATAAATATCTAAAACTTTTCCTCCAAGACAAGGAATAACCAAATATGGAAGATAATTAAAATTTTCTTTCAGAAAAAGTAAAATCATTTATGGTAATACTTTAACTTTCATTCAAGAGAAAAGTAAAACTCAAATATGATAAAAAAAATCAGGACAAGAACTCTAACAAATCTCCCCCTTTTGGCCTGAATTTTCCGACAAAATAATTTTCATTCTCCTTTTTCATATAATCTTCATCACTGTTTCTTGTCATGGTTAAAAATATTATGGGTTAAAATTAGTTTAAAAAATATTTTGCTTCATTTTTAAAGGTGCAACATCAGAGATGTTGAAAATATCGTTGAAATTCATCTCCATATATAGTACTCCTGGATTAAAATCTTCATTATCATGAAATTGATTATTTTTTATTTGAACCCGCCTTGAACCTGTCCTGAACATCGCCGAACTATTGGCTGAACAATTGACTCTGATACTACTTGTTGGGATCGAAATAGCATGACGGCATGCAGAAGCTACAAATTGCAAACCTTGAACGACGATAAATCAGGACAAAAAAAATATACTAAAATATGCATAATAAATTTAATATGATTTGGTCAATTGGCCTACATATGAGAAAATTAATTAAAAGGCATAAAAACTATTGAGAGAAATTCCCCCCTAAATAAGACTCTTTCAACGACTACATTGTCGATACTTTTCTGTGCATTAGTTGTGAGAAGGATGTTTTCAATTTATAGATGTCAAACTTTTCCTCCAAGACAAGAAATAGTCTTTTAGAGAATTAAATTTTCCTTTCAGAAAAAGTAAAAGCATTTATGGTAATACTTTAACTTTCCTTTAAGAGATTAATAAAACTCAAATATGATAATAAAATCATGACTTGAGCCGTTGACAATATGCAGACGCATTGGGGAAATCCTCCATGTCAATGGTGGAGAATTTTTGTTCAAGTGTGACTGTCCGGGAATTTTTATTATCTTGGAATATGTCATGTAAGTGTTCTCAAGCCTCCATAGCCATGGAGTCAGGTTCAAGAATAGTATGCAGCAAGTCACTTGAAATTATGGCATAAATCCATTGGAGAATCGTCGCATCAAGGTCAACCAGAGTTTCATTTCATCATCGATTTTCGGCACCTTCTGTTGGAAATTTGCCTTTGGTGGGGAGGTGCGTCCACCTATATTTAATGACTTAAACACTAGGGTTCCTCATGTTGGAGGATTTATCTCTTCACACGTGCATAATCTACTAAGTGAGTAGATGACCGTAGGGCCAAGGATCGTCAAATTTCGTTGAGAAATGAAAGAGATATTGGTCCACGAAGTAAGGTGTTTGAGGCATGAAAATATGGTGTGGGACAAATCTACCACATCGGTGGGAAAAGGAAGAATTATTCTCTTTATAAGTCTCAAAATTGGCTAAGGGTTTGGGACCCCCAAGGGGTAACCCATGTGTTTGAAGGAGGGAGGACCTAGATGTGTTTGGGTTCAAGGCTAAGTCCACACGCGCGCCGCCGCCGCCTGCCTGTCCGGTCCTGGCTCGGGTCATGAGTCACTGGTCACTGGTAGTGGTAGTGGGCCTTGGGCTTCTTCTGATAGACCCTCAAATTGTTTAATATTTACAGTTTGGTCCCTGGAGTTTCTGAAAAGATGAAATTGGGAACGACGGATTGAAAACTCCATTAATCTGCACATAACTCCTCCCTAAAAGCTCCTTTATGTAGCACATTAAATCAGCCATTTACTTGGCTGATTAACTCCCTCACTAATGACCATTACTTGATCATAAACAGCCATTACTTGGCAGTTGAGAAGTCCCTCCCCTTATACTATATATTGAAGCCTTTTGGCTCAATTGTTAAGACTACTATATACTACACAGAGACAAACAGAAGAGAAAATAGATCAGTCCAAAACGTGAGCACAAACAGTGGACAAAAACAGAAAACTCTTCCTTCCTTTTCCATTCTTTAGCAAGTCGTTTCGTGTTTGTTTTCTTCATCATAATCAACCTATTTGCTTTGTAGTGTTGATTAGTTGTTGTTTTATCTTGGGAGACTATTGCCCGTTAACGTAAAAGCATATATACGAGGCAATCTTGTCTTAAAGACAGAGAGCCATCTCTAGACTCAGCCACAGTTGTAACAATTCAGATTTAGTGTTTCTTGATTTCAGGTTATCAAGATTCAAGACTCAACAACCTTGCGACAATTCTGAATATTGGCTTGTTTGTTTATCCTTTCGAACACTTGTAATATTTATTTACTTCCCGTACTGCTTTACATATCCAACACCTTCTCCTTGACTTTTTCCGGCGGAATGATATGATGGATAACTTGTCTGATCGACAATGAATTTTGAAAAGCTCTGCCCACATTGCATAATGGACGTTTTTCATCTCAAGTGTGATGGAGATATGGGGTTTAATGTTTGAAATTGTGATGGCAGGATGGAAATTGGATTTCGAGTCAGACATGGATGACGGAAGAGAAGGGTGGTCGGTGGCGCAGAGAAGGGGGGTGCCGACGGTGAAGGAATGTAATTTTAGGGTTTAGGAATTTTCCCTAGAATCTGATACCATGTAAGAAATATTTCCCTTCATTCTTTCATTCCAAAGTAGTAGTAAATATACTAAAATACAAGCATAATCCTAGGCCACAATTACGGTAAGTAATGATATATATAATATACACAATTATGACCGAATATACTATCATATTCTATTAAAATTTGATAGGTTCAATCTTTAACGTTCTTAACATTGAACCCACTGCACTTTTGAAATAATGGTTTTAGAATCTAATGTTTGTTAAAAAAAAAATTCACGTATATATGTATGTTCCATGTCAAAAATACTAGATTCAACTAAACTCGTAGCTCAAATGGTCCATCCACCATCGTTTGCACGGAACTACTAGATCAGACAGACAGATAATTTTATGTGACATAATTAATGTTATGTTCTCTATGTTGTTCATTTTCTTGAAACAGGCAGGAATTTCGGATGGAGTGATCCATGTTGTAACAGGATTTGGACCGACTGCTGGTGCTGCACTTAGCTCTCATATGGACGTAGACAAGGTAATTCCCAATTGTCTGTGAAAGTTAAAAAAAAAAAAACATAAAACATATAGCATTGTAGTGAATAGTGGCAGAGCCAGGATATTCACTAAGACTAGTCAAAATATAATGAAGAAGGCAAGGAGATTTGATATATAGCATATACAGTCAGACCTCTCTATAATAACATTTCACTATAACATCTACGTTTTATGTGGAACTGATCTTTGATATTATGTTATATTATATGTTCTCTATAACAACATTTCGCTATAGCAGTAAAAAAAATACCGGATCAAATGATGTTGTTACCAATCTGCACAGCACAATTTTCCAGCGAAGGCGTGTCAATTGATACTCCTTGGACAAAGGTGGCTCCGACACTGGTAGTGGGGTATTGACAAAAGTTACCATACTTATGTTGCTAATGTCACCCGTTTATAATGTGTACTTACAGATAAGCTTCACGGGGTCGACAAAAGTAGGACGTTTAGTAATGCAGGCTGCAGCAACAAGCAATTTGAAACCTGTCTCATTAGAAATGGGAGGCAAGTGTCCTTTTATAGTATTTGATGATGTAGATGTGGACAAAGTTGCACCTCTTGCTTTTGTTGGAGGATTATACAAACAAGGTAAACTGAATTTCATACTCACTTTCCTTGTTATGTTCTCAATAGAATCAGTGAGATAGCGTTCTTTTTGCTTTCCATTTCCTATCAGGGAGAAGTTTGTGTGGCCGGATCACGTATTTTCATCCAAGAAGGAATTTACGATAAATTTGTCAAGAAATTGGAGGAGATGGCAAAAACATGGGTGGTTGGCGATCCTTTTGATCCAAATACTCATCACGGACCACAAGTATACATTTGAAATTTTGTTTGCTATTATTTGGTTTGTTCACCACGTGTCCTCTAACACGCAGTTTACCTGGTACAGATTGACAAAAACCAATATGAAAAAGTACTTTCATACATTGAGCATGGCAAGAGGGAGGGGGCAACTATGTTAACCGGAGGCAACGCATTGGATAGGAAGGGTTATTTCATCGAGCCAACCATATTCATTGATGTTGAAGTAAAAATTCTAAAACTATAGGTGTTGCATTTGAACGCAGAGGTCAAATATCTGTAGGGATTTGTTCGGTTCGTAAGCACAGCGGAAGTTTAAAAATTTTACTTACCCAACAATAATCCTGGTATGGCTTATACGATAATCATATAAAGTGTTCAAAACACGATGAAGGAAAACTTATAGGGTTTCGAGCGCGGGATTCAATACTAAGGTATCCACGCGATTTGAATTCTCAATTGCAATTTTCAACTCCAGTGTATTTTCTTTTCAAGAAAGCTAGGAAATCTTGCTTTTGAAACTGAGAAGTTATTTTCTTTAACCTTATAATTATGGGATATGTGTTGTTTATATAGGAGTTCAGGACAAAACCTAAGCAAATTTAAAACAGGAAAACCTGACCCATGTTCAGTGGACCAGCCCAGCTGGTCCACCCGATACGTCCAAGGTGGACGGCCAGGCCCTAATTTTGGGCCAGTAATTTATGGCCCAATTGCTTCCATGTATTTGTCTGAGTACTCATATAATATATCCAACACATTTAATTAAATCTGAAATTCAATTCGACTTAATTAAATAATTTCTATCAAATAGAAATATTTCATAATTATTATAAATTAAATATCTCGATTCTCAATCGAATATTTAATACTTTCTCAATACACTCTTAGATCGAAGAAACAATCGCATATAGTGTGACCCTATATGCCTTCACATATCGACATTAATCTAATTAAGGTCCATACGAAACTCCAAGACTGCGTCGTATGACGAACTCAATATGTGAAGTACGTTTACATGACTCCATCAAACTTAACCTTTATGCGGAACTATAAATTCCTTTCATTCGCGACACACTCGATTAAGCTTAGGATTTGCCAAGTGTCTATCCAAATGGCTTTTTCGCTTTATCTCACATTTATTAGTTGACAACTAGACTATATTCTAAATATGTCTCTTGTACTAGCCAGTGACTTTAGTCAACCTAATAATATTGAGAACTTGAGTGCTCTCTCGAATTTCCAATCGAGGAATGAATCATATTCTTGGCTCAACTACCACCTTGATTTACATCCTGATGCACCCAACACAAGTCGTATCTTATCCAGAAGGAGTTTAAGCTTAGAACTTGGTCAAAGTACATCATTCTGTAAACAAGGTGTGTATTGACCTCAAATCAAAGGACCTTTATATTCCACACGTCGTTAACACTATAGACATGTATAACAAATAGTTTATCGGCAAGGTATACCAATACTTCTCCAAAGTGTCCATGTGTACATCACGAGTAACGATTACTCGTAGCTGTGAGACATACTACATTCTCCAAGAATGTGATGCAAACCACATGTCGACTTATAGCATATCATCGATATCCCATTCTCGATGATCATTAGTTGAGGCTATTTTGAGAGTTATGTTCTATCATTAATATCTCACTCTATTAATGACAACGTAAACTCAAGGGATGCACATGTATGAGTAATTTGCAAACAATCAAACAATAATTCAATAATTGCAAATGCCATAAATATTAATCTCATTAATAATACGAATGTGTTCAAGTACGTTTTGTCCCTAATATAGATTGTCTCTAGGACATACATACTTTCAATATCAGGGGTAGAGAAGGTTACATACGGGTTCGGCCGAACCCAGTAGCTTTAATTCAAACCCTGTATTTGTATCAAAATTTGAACCGAGGGTCTCACACAAGGTAGGGTAAGGTTTGCGTACACCCCACCATCCCAAGACCCACATGTGGGATCACACTGAGCATGTTGTTGTTGATTTACTAACATGTGATGTCGCTATCCAGAGAATTTAGAACGCATAAAGTTCAAATCCTTGTTTCGCCACTGTCAAATATATACATGATGTCATATCTTCTTAATGCATTTGGCAGGATGACATGACAATTGCAAAAGAAGAAATATTTGGACCTGTTTTATCAGTAATGAAGTTCAAGTAAGTTGATTTCCAATATTAGCAATCTTTTTATTCTTTTAAACAGTAAAATTTCCAGTACGTCTTTATATGGTTAGTAATTCATTGTGCGACGAATTGCAGGACGGTAGACGAGGTGATCAAGAGAGCTAATTGTACAAAGTATGGAAAGAAACTAATTTAACCAACATGTGATAGCAGTGACTATCATCTTCATGCGTGGAGAAATGCCCATGCCCGAAGCACGGAATTCTTCAACTCAAATAAAAGTGACGAAACAGTAGTTATTATCCTTACATTGAAGAAAGATCAAAACACAAAACTTAAGATGCAGATATAGGCGTTGAATTCTCAGCAGTAGTTCCTACATGCCTAATGACAAATCCATAAATTTTTCTTCTCAATGACTCTATCTTCTGTATCAATTGCTCATCCTTTTTCAAGACTACGCGATCCAACCAGCTATTGACTCGCTTGAGTTGTGACAAAATAGCTGTAATTGAACCACAGTTGGAGGAAGCTCCATCAGAAGCCAGGGAGGAGCAATTCTTGAACACACGAAAACCTGCATCTAATGACTCTTCAACGAAAGTGATGAACCAAATTTGCATCTCGGATTGCAACTTCTTTGCAAGTTCTACTGTCTCATTCATCCCATTACCCCTTGTCCAAGTTCCACTTACTGCTGAAACCATCGTAGGATTCTTATTAGACGCTTTTGCTGAGTGATATGTTGGAGAGCTTTTAGCTGATGCTGATTGAGTTCCAGTGTTCTGATTTGTTAAGAGAGATACGATTTCAAGATCAGTTGCCAGAGCAGCCTCCACCCAAAGAAGAGATGATTTTGGTTGCTCCATAGTCATATTCTCGGTAGATTTTTGGACACTGCGAATGCTGGTAATTGATTCAGCAACACATGTTGATTTCACTACATCTTCGTAAATTGACATGAAACGATCGATAGTTGGTAGAGGGTTTTTAGGGTTGGATGTTGAGCGTAGATCTGCAAACATACTGCAAAAAAGTAGACACGATTAAGAAACAACAACAACAAACATACCCAGTGAGATCCCACACCGTGGGGTCTAGGGAGGATAGAGTGTACACAGACCTTACCTCCACCTTGGTAGGTAGAGTGGCTGTTTCCGGGAGACCCTCAGCTCAAGACAAAGCATAATCACAAGCAAGGCAATCAAAACAAAGCAAGAGTAAAGAATAAAGCAAGAGAAACGGTCAGACTAAAATAAGGAATAAAAGCAGTATAAAGTGCATTCAAACCAAAGGGAGCAGTAACTAACATAACTAAATAAGCTAAACAAAATACACTAAAGAACACATAGCAGCCGAAATCAAACTACAATGGATTATAAAGAAATAGTGTGCCGATAAATGTGATAGGCTAATCGGGCCTACAGTAATAACACTACAACTATCAATTTGTAAGCATAAGTAGGACTACGCTCGAGTACCTACTACTCTTCTACCCTAATCCGTGTCCTCCACAACCCCCTATCTAAGGTCATGTCCTTAGTAAGTTGCACCTGCGCCATATCCCGACTAATCACCTCTCCACAATACTTCTTCGGTACCCCTCCTGAACCCGTCCATAGCAATCTCTCACACCTCCGCACCGGGGCATCCGTGTCTCTCCTCTGCACATGCCCGAACCATCTCAATCTCGCTTCCCGCATCTTATCATCCACCGAGGTCACTCCCACTTTCTCCCGGATATCATCATTTCTAATCCTATCTCGCCTTGTATGACCACACATCCATCTCAACATCCTCATCTCCGCAACTTTCATCTTTTGTATGTGCGAAGTCTTGACTGGCCAACACTCCGCCTCATACAACATAGTCGGTCTAACCACCACCCTATAGAATACGATTAAGAAAATGAAAGAGAAATCTTGAAAGCATTTTCATTTGCATGTTTTGACACAATGAAATGTTTCCAATCTTTCTTAACACTCCCCTCCTTATTTTCTATTATGGTATATTACCTCTAGGAAGTGCAACTTTTACATTTTAATTTCCTTAAAGATCCAACAGTGTTTTCCTCTCTAGACAAGTATTGAGAAGAAAATTATTTTAACAACATGGACAATGTTCAAGAACCTAGTACATTACTAAACAAAAAGTCAATAAATTCATTACTTGATTTATGAGTAGACAACTATATTAGTTTGTGTGTGCTCAATATCACAGGAAAGCTTCCAAGCATTCTACCCCCCCCCCCCACACACACACTCACTCACTCACCCACCACACCACCACAGAAAGCAAAAAGAAACCTAGCTCCCTATTTCATCAGATTAACCAAGGGTTTAGCTCCTTGTTGACTACGGAAATCCTAGTAATTTTAACGTTGGCTGTGTTCATTTCACTTGAGCTCAAAGTTATTTTGGCACAATAATGAGATGGCAAAGCTCTAAATGGATGGTGACATTTACCTCAAATTTCTCAAAATAGTCTCAGTGGCAAGGGCCTCTTCCAAGGCTTCAGCTGCAGCTGTTGAAGCAATTATTCTCCTTTGCATGGCCTCCTGCATCAGCAAATTGACCATTTGAATAATCAATTCTTCATTCAAAAACAGAGAGGACAAACACCTTTTTAATTCTGTAATGTGGCTTCCTACTTGCTATGACTTAATTACATTGACTGGAACCCTTTAGTTAGTTGGAACATTCAATACATTAGGTGTAACATTTACCTTCCAGATTGAGGTGATCGTCAATCTGGAAGGAAAAGAATCATGGACAAGCTACTTGGATGATCAAGAGTTATTAACCATTTTATGCACATCTAGTAACGGAAAAAATCCTTCGTGTATAGGGACAGCCAAATAAATTCATCTACTTCCATTAATCTTCCCGAAAACAATTTACATTTCACAATAAGGAAATATTAGTATGCATGCACCAGCACCAAGACGAATCGAGTTATCATTCTTAGTCACAAATGAGAAAAATAAACTTCATATTTCCAACCAAAAAAATATGGTTCTGCTCTAGGTTAATATAATCAGTAGATGCAAAAAAATCAGCTAACATAAGATAGTAGCAGTTTTGATTTACTAGCTCTGATCCATACCTTTCCAAGCTTCCCAAGTTCTGAGGACACAGAATGTAGTGATACACTGCCATCAGTCCACTTCTTCTCATGAACTGGAATGACTGGAGCTGCATTGTTAGGATTTTCAGAGTCGGGGGTATTTTCAGCAACACCAGATTTTACTTTTCCTTCACTTCCAAAATCCTCAGCATGACAGCTTACATCACTCAAACGCCTAGAAATAGCAGCCTGAAAAATGAACATAAATTGGTTAGGCCATTATCAATCAAAAAACAATAACAAGTGATACGCCTCAAAACGTGCAAACGCATACATAAAATATGTCCATGTACCAAGGGGTCGTTTGGTTGTTGGTTAGGAAGTGAATTATTCATAAATTAAAACCAGCATAGTTGGTACCATGTTTAGTAGTAGCATTTTAATTGCTATGTATAATGTGTACCAAGCGCGGTGGTTGGTAACCAACTCACAATCCTGTATAACTACTATATAAGTTACGAGGAAATTTATGTATTATTTTATGCAGGTAATGGAATAATTAATACATGAATAACTAAACCCTGCATAACTAATCCTTGCATTACTCTAACCAACAACCAAACGACCCCCAAGTATTTTGAGGCAGATTAAAAAGTTGAAGTCATAGCGTGGAGCAGCAGCATTGCATCTACTATTTTTTCCTGACAAATTAGTGAAAATTTAGTATCAAAGATTCCTTTTTACAGCTAAGATATATACAAAGGAGGAAGGGGAGTCTTGGAGTAACCGGTAAAGTTGTTGCCATGTGACCGGGAGGTCATGGGTTCAAGCCGTGGAGACAGCCTCTTACAGAAATGTGAGGTAAGGCTGCGTACAATTCCCCGAACCCCGCGCATAGTGGGAGCTTAGTGCACCGGGCTACCCTTTTATATATATATATACAAAGGAGCACAATCATAGGAGTCAGCATCATGAATCATACCACAAAATACATTTTAAAAAATACCAAGAAATATCACCTGTGTTCT
The DNA here is from genome assembly GCA_029783415.1 of Anisodus acutangulus. Classification (NCBI taxonomy): domain Eukaryota; kingdom Viridiplantae; phylum Streptophyta; class Magnoliopsida; order Solanales; family Solanaceae; genus Anisodus; species Anisodus acutangulus. Next base: position 3,834,340 of record CM056511.1, read on the forward strand.
CAGAATTGCCTGAATATCCGGTTTTTTCTTTGACAAGAACTTCTCTGCTTGTTCCAAAGAGTCAACACCAGTTGCTGGACTTTCATCCCAACCCTTCCTACTTGATTTACCGGACCCCACAATTGCCTCCGAAACTTTCGAAATTCCAGCAGCAATAGCAGCCATTTTCTTCTTTCCAGAAGAATCCCCACCCTTAAGACCACCAGATAACCGTCGGCCAGGCGATAACGACATCCTTCTCGCCACCAATGGACTTGCCTGCCTTCTCCCTGCAGTAGGTGATGGCTGCCGATACCTTGAAGAAAAATAATTTATTCATAATCTTATAAATCTTTTAAATATGCTCGACAATTCTCCCCAGCACCCCTATTTATTACTCCCTACGTCCCAAATTAGTTGTCATGTTTCTCTTTTTAAAAGTCAATTTCACTCATTTTTGAAGCGAAATTGGATTTGATCAACTCAATATGTTATATTTAAAATTTAGATATTCAAAAACTATACGACAGAGGGAGTATAATAGTACGAAACCTACTATCACCCAAAACGGGAGAACATATTCCTATATAATTCTGACTATAAATCCTATTTTTGAATTATTTTTCGAACATACCTTGATGGAACTATAATAGCTGGTTCCTTCGACGTCCTTCTGTTTTCCTCCTTTGCAGCTACTAAACTTGGCACTACAGATTTTGATGGAACTGGTGATGCTGATCTCTTCACTTTCCCAACTGGTGATGGATCCCTTTCACCACCACCAATCACATTCTTCTTCCCCGCCGATACTGATCTTTGCTTTACAGAAGCCGGAGATGAAAATCTCTTCGGCGGTTGAACTTCTTCACAAGAATTTTTATTCAGTTCCATGTTTTCTTTCTCTGCAACCACTTCTCTAACCCGAACTTTTTCCTTCCCATCTTTTGAATTCGGACCTGAATCCAGAGGTACATTCATGATTTAAAGTTTATGAATTCCTACAATTATTGAAAACTAATTTACAATGATAACTGCGTTCACAATTAAAAATATTAAAAAATATACTGTCCAACATAAAATATTACGACACGTAGCGATATTTTCAGTTTATACAATAATAGGACACTATACCTGAGGGGGAAAGCATTATATATAATGTATCAACCTTGTATAAAAGTATATAATAGTGTATACAAGGTGTGTATACACAAATATAGGCTACGTAGCGTAAATATTTTCTCCCAACAAACATGGAGCGTAATTTTCCCCATTTCTGAGGGAAATATTCAAAAATAAACAAGCCAACATAAAATATTACGCCATATAACCATATTTTCATTTTATACAATATTATATCTGGTAGAAAGCATTATACATCATGTATCAACCTTGTATAAAACTAATAAAAATGTATAATAGTATATAAAAGGTGTGTATACACAAATAAGTAGACGTAGAGCGCAATTTTCCCCATTTTTAATACATATACAATTTAGAAAAAAATCAAAATTACACTTTTGCTCTTCAAACGGGATGTTCTTTAATTTTTACCCTTCAAATGAGTTGGTTTTTAATTTCTTTTCTTCAAAATTGAATTTATATCTAGCGTTCGCACGCGGGCATAATTTGTGAAACATTATGATGTAAAAAATTTAATTTATGCGCCCAAAAAAATTATTTGTTACGAGGGACAAAAATCAAAAAACCCGCACAAAATAGGGGTGAAAGTGTCAATGACCCTACAATGTATAAACAAAAGTTACTGAGTTTCCGTACCTGAAGAGCTGGATCCGCCCCTTCCATTTTTAGACAAATAAACAGAAATAGGATCCGAATCCGAAACGGGTTGGATAAGAAACCCCCCATTTGAAATACGTGCAACTAACGGTTCTGGCGAGCCAATGAACGCGTGGCGACCAGCGATTGGTCGAATATTAACAGCACGTGGAACAGATGGAGAGTCAAAATTAAACCGGTCAACATGAACAAATTGACCGAGTTGAAGCCGGTTCGTGAGTATTAGATCTGTATCCCGGTCCGATAAGGATACGTAAGTTGAGTTGATTGAATCGGAGAGTTGAACGTAGAAGCCGTTGTGAGGCCACAAGGAATCGGTAGTGGAGAGTGCCGGGACGATTCCGATCACCTGCAGCAGCGGTGTACGGTGGTCGCCGGTGACACGTGTGCTTGTGTTCATGGATTGGAGTAGCTTAAGTAGGATACCTGGAGTAAGTGTTGACATTGCTAGTATGATCAAAATCAAAATAAAAATAAAAATTTTGAGGAAATTATATAAGAGAAGTTGAAGATGGGGAAATGGACGTTAGTGTAATTCAAAAATGAAAAGGGCGGTATTAATAATTGTATTTTTTGAAGTTTGAATTAGAGATTTTTTTTTTGTTTTTTGAATTTGGAGATTCAAGTGGGGACAGGTGAGATTTGAAGAGTCGTAACGGCTAGGTCGGATTAACTTTCCAGGTGAATTTCTTCGACGGAAAATGGTAAAAATAGTCTCTTATGTTCGAGGGTATGTTAAAAATAGTTTCTTAAGTATGAACTAAGTTGTTTTAGTCCTTTAAGTTCGCTAAAAAAATTACTTTTTGTCTTTGTCAAATATTTATCGAACTCTGTCAATTAGATTTGAGGAGAACTATAGAAAAAATGAAATTAGCGAGAATTTATATTTAGGGGTTCTATAGTTTTAGTTTTTGCTATTTTTATTTCTAGAATATGGAATACTTTTTTTTATATATATTTTCAGTGTCTAGTCTAGTTTTTTGTGTTATATATTTTAGGATATTATGAGACCTTTTTTTATGTTTAGGGTTATTGTTTTCTTCAAATCTAACGAACATAAATTGTTAAATATTTAACGGAGTTAAAAGTGTTAAATTTTGATGAACTTAATGGACAAAAATTGTTTAGTACATACTGTTATGGAAGTAGCAGAGGCTTATGAGGGAAAGAAAAAAATAGGGGGTGCTCCTATGAGTGCAACCGACATTATAGAGCAGCTTGCGAGAATCGGTATTGATATACTGATTCGATCTGAGCTCTCTTATTGAGTCAATGAGCATTCTCAATATTATACCTTGAAGAGGACTCGTAAGGGCTATTCTGAACCAACTCTCAGACATAACGGATCATTTATGTCATTTTAAGTTATCAGTGAACCTTAATTTGTGATAAACGTTTAGTTATTATTTCTTACTATATTTTAATTTAATGCTTATCAAGATATCTATCAGAAATTACATAATAAATGAATTTATTGTGTTTGTTTATATATGTCGTTATGCATAAAACCTAAATTGTCGATAAAGTCAAATTTATTACTCCTTTTTTAGAGAAGAATGACGTGACCCAGGTCCCAGAGTACAGTGTATGAGAGCCAAAATAAAAATTTCAGCGTGAGTTTAAATATTATTTTTATTTTATGGACTGCAAAACTTTTAAGTTTTAAGTATGAAGTGTAAAAGTTTACAAATGAAACTTTATCACACTATATTAGAGTTTGTGTTGAAAATAAAAATTTAAAGTTGTAGAAAATCAAATTTAATAAGAATTTAGTATTTTAATTCATATCTAGTTAGGATTTATAGTCAAAATTAATATAGAAATATATTTTCATGTTTTGAGTTAAGTAGATTTCATGGTATTATAAATAGTGGTGCTGCTAGCTATTTTCTATTGTGGAGATTGTACAGAGCATTCAGAGATTCGTAGAGTTTATAAACAAAATATTTCCCTTCAAATTGGTATCGGGGCTTCTACTATTCTGGTAAAGAATAAAAAAGCTTTCGTTGCCGGCGGACGGCTATAACCAATATATGACACCTGTCTAGCCAAGAATTATGTAGGCAAACGTCGGACCAATGATGTATGCATGAAAATAATCATGCTGAGATTGATAAAACAATATTACATGTTTAAAGAGGTGCAAGCAAATATGACACAAATGGAAGGAACTCTTCTCTAAATGTTGGAGACGTGGGGCATAAACAAATTGATGGTTGGAGACAAGTGCTTCAACAAAATTTTGGTGTTGATGACAAGTGCATCAACGGGGTTGGAGACAAGTGCTTCAATAAAAAATTGGTGTTGATGACAAGTGCAGCAACGGGGTTGGAGACAAGTGCTTCAACAAAAATTTGGTGTTGGTGACAAGTGCATCAACGAGGTTGGGGACAAGTTCTTCAACAAAAATTTGGCGTTGGTGACAAATGCATCAGCGGGGTTGGAGACATGTGCTTCAATAAAAATTGATGGTTGGTGACATGTGCATCAACGAGGTACTAGAAGATGGTGACAAGTGCATCAAAAGTTGGATATACAACTTTGAATTATGGAAGAATGTTGGAAATAATAATTCAAAGTTATAGAAAACCAAATTTGTTAGGATTTGATATTTTAATTCATGTCTAGTTAGAATTTATAGTCAGAATTAATATAGAAATATATTTTCCTGTTTTGAGTTAAAATATATTTTATATTATTATAAATAAGGAATGTTGTTAGTCAGAATTAATATAGAAATAGAGTTTATAAATAAAATATTTTCCTTCCATTTGAAATTCTTATAAGTGAGACTCCAACATAATATGTTGAAATTTGAATATTTTAATAGTGAGATGTCACCCACCACGAGAGTTCGAAGCCAAATTGTCATAAAATTCATGGTTCTACTCGAAAATTCATAAAGTCTTAAACTACCACAATTTAAATGCCATAATTTTAATTACTTATATAATATTTTTGAAAAATACTGCTAATAATTGGGAGACGTCTAAAAATAGTTTAAACAGAAAAGGCTAATTTGCATTAAACAGAAAAATACAATATCAGAAAACAAAAAGAATGCGGTGAACATGGATCGAACACGTGACCTTCAGATCTTCAGTCTGACGCTCTCCCAACTGAGCTATCCCCGCTTGTTGATCCTTGCATGTAATATAATTATAGGATCATAAACACTTCTTCATTTGAGTTCAAGTCCTAGATATGAAATTACCATTGTTAAGGAGTGCTCTACCCCTCAGTGTAGATTTTATGGTGTGAGTTTAAATTTAATCATGTCTTAATATGAGTATCGGAAATCGAGTGAAAAAACAAAAATACATATTGGAGGATATTTTAGTAGGCGTTTGACATATCTGGTTGAAACTAAAGAAAAAGTATTTGAAATTGAAGTTAAATATGAATATTTAGAAGTTGATAGTTTTTTGTGAGTTTACGTTTTATCAATTGTAACACATTAAATTACTTAATACAAAATGAAAATTCAAAAAGCTTCAAGAATATTGGAGAACCCCTAGCAAAAGCTCAGGTTGTTAGGTTGTTTATGCAAATGGAAGGTGGTTCACTTGTATCTAAACTAAAAAGATAAAGATTGGAAAGTTCCTCTAATTCAACATCCCTCTCATCTGCTTGGAGTATCTTGCCCCTTTTCTTTTGGATCCCTTTACAATAACTCTGTCTACTTGTAAAAGTTTCTCTTCTTTCTTTCTTTCTTTTTTCTGTCAAGCATTCGATTCGGACCTACTTCCCCGACTAGTTCGGATTCATGAGGTATAGTAAGACTTTTCTATAACAACAAGTCACTATAATAATCAAGCTTTCTTCGAAACTGAAAGAAATAATCCCTTGATTATTTTCAATAATGAATGAGTATATATACAAGTTACAATTTCCATAATACTGAAAATCATATTCCTATTCTACTCTCTAAACCCTATTCTATTTGTACAAGAATTCTACAAGTATGGTAAGTGTACAATGCTAATTAAATACAAATAACATATTACCAAAAAAACATAATATACACAGTGTGTATACCATGTATATCACGGTCTCCCAATTGTCTTGGGTTTCCGTGATATACACGGTATACACAAGATAGTATACCGTGTATATTATGGTATATTTTCACCCCTGCAGTCATAGTGGGCGATCTTCATACGCTGAGACTGTCCTTAAAATCTTCAAATAGAACCGAGGGAAGACCCTTAGTAAATATGTCTGCAATTTGATACTTGGAAGAGACATGTAAGACACGTACTTGTCCACGAGCTACCTTTTCACGAACAAAATGGATATCCATCTCAATATGTTTAGTAAAATGGTGTTGAACTGGAATTCTAGAAAGATATACGGCACTAATATTACCACAATATACCAATGTAGCTTTTTGAATGGGAAAGTGAAGCTCCAAGAGAAAATTACGTAACCAACATGATTCAGAAACCACATTGGCTACCCCTCGATACTCGGTCTCTACACTGGAGCGTGATAAGGTAGCCTGGCATTTGGCAAACCATGAGACCAAGTTATTCCCAAGAAACATATAGTATACAAATGTAGAGCATCTGGTGTCCGAACAACCACCCCAATCAGCATCGATATACGAGACAAGTGTAGAGGCTGATGATGGATATAGATGCAAGCAATAGTCAAGTGTTCCATTGATGTATCGGATAATGCGTTTGAGCGCATTCATGTGCTCCACCCTAGGATCATGTATAAACAAAACACACATAATGTACGACATACGTAATATCCGATCTCGTGAAAGTAAGATACTGAAGAGCTCCAGCAAGACTGCGATAGTGAGTGGGATCCTCGTAAGGTGAGCCAACTGCAACACCCAGCTTGGGCTTGGTATCAACTGGAGTGGAAGTATACTTACACGAGGACATACCAGCTCGCTCAATTATCTCAGCGGCATACTTTCGTTGGGATAAGAACAACCCTCCTGCATGACGAGTGACAATAATCCCCAAGAAGTAACTCAAGGGCCCCAAGTCTTTCATAGCAAATTCAGAACTGAGTATTGTCATGATAGACTTGCGTAAATCATTAGAAGAAGTTGTCAAGATAATATCATCCACATATAATAGAATATATGCCAAGAAAGTACCACGACGAAAGATGAACAGAGAATTATCAGACCGACTGTGAGAAAACCCAATAGTAGATACATAGTTTGCAAATCGCTTATATCAGGCCCGTACAAGGACTTCTTCAATAAACAGACATGATTAGGATATGTGGGGTCTCGAAAACCCAAGGGCTAATGCATGTAAACTGTCTCCTTAAGATCAACATGTAAGAAAACATTCTTCACATCTAGTTGATGGATGGGCCATGCCTTTGAAAGAGCCAAACTGAGAACAGTGTGAATGGTAGCCGGTTTGACCACCGGACTAAATGTCTCACCATAATCCACGCTAACCTGTTGAATTTTACCATCACCTACAAGACGAGCCTTATGTCTCGCAAAAGAGCCATCAGAATTATCTTTATGAGTAAAAATCCACATAGACAAAAAAATATTAACACCAGAAGGACAGGGGACCAACTCCCACGTCTTATTTTCAATAAGAGCATTATATTTGTCGTTCATAGCCAATTTCCAATTCGGATCATTTAAGGCAGACATTGGTTACATGGTAGAGGAGATTTAGAGATATTAGAATTTAGATTAAAATATCATTTTGGTTTAAAAATACCCCTTTGACTACGAGTAACTGGCCCGTGACTCGAGGAGAAAGCGGGTGGGCTGGTGACGTACCGGCCAGTAGGCAGTGGGCTTGCTAGCCCAATGACGGAAACAGGGGCTGGAATGGAAATTGGGGCAGTGGGTTGGACCAATGGAACAATACCAAGATCGGTACTAGGTCGAGTGTCTGGCCCACTGGGTAGAAGCGACGTAACAATAGGACCAACGGGCAAGTGGGCCTGCTGGCAGAGTTTAGGTGCGGGACAAGTCCAATAAATGATGGATAATATATGGGGAGACCTAGTCATCTAAAAAATTATACGAACTAGGCCCGGGACTACTTACTTTAGCAAACGAAAATTGAGTTTCATAAAAAAGAACATGGCGACTAATGATGATTTTATTAGATGATAAATCAAAATATTTATAACCATGGTGATTAGATGGATAAGCCAAATACACACAAGCGGTAGAACGGCTTAAAGTTTGTTAATTGTAGTTGAGGAAATAGTGAATAACATAAGCACCCAAAGACCCTAAGATGTGAATACAAAAGATTCTTATTATAAAGGATTTTAAGAGGGGATGAATATGTTAATCCTTTGATAGGAAGTATGTTAAGGAGATAAGTAGTCATTTGTAGAGCATGATGCCAAAAGGAAGGGGTACGGAATCATGGACCAATAAAGTACGGACAATGTTATTAATGATACGAATTTTTCGTTCGGCTTTCTCATTTTTTGAGGATGTATGAGGACAAGAGAAACAAAAATTATGTCATTAGCATCACAAAATTCCTGAAATACCCACTATCATATTCTTTACCATTATCAACATCGAATATTTTTTATTTTCCGTTCGAATTGGGTACAGATGAATGCTCGAAATTTTAAGAAGGTGGACAAAACTTGAGATTTTTTCGCTAACGGAAAGGTCCATAAAAATTAGAATAATCATCCAAAAATAGAACATAATAACGATGGCCCACAGAACTGAGAATGGGAGAAGTCCATAGATCGCTATGAATAATATCAAAAGACATCAAAGTACGAGAAGTATATGCTACAAATGGTAATCTAACATGTTTTCCTAAAGGAAAGGAATGACAAATTGAAGTACTACGCGTACCCTTACAAGAAATAAAAGTATTTTTATGCAAAGAAGAAACAATGGATGACCCAGGGTGACCCAAACGTGCATGCCACTGTTGACACCCAATTTTGTCCCATCTTTTCTGATTTTATTTGCAATTTCTAATATTTTTGACACTTTAAGATAATTTTAAAATATAGGCATATATATGTATATATATCATTATTATTAGTATTATTTGCATTTTTTATTTGTCATTTGCACTTTTATATCACAAGCATACTTTTATCCTAATATTATATGTTATTTTTTATTATTTTCGCAAAACGGCATTGCATTTTTATTTTTTATTTAAGCATCAAACATTTCGTAAATATTATATTTTATCATATTATCATCTTTACAATTTATAAATTTTACAAAGCTTTCTTTTATATAATAAAATCTCTTTTATATTCTAAACCCATAACCCATTTCATTTCCCCAAAACAACTTCTACTCAACCCAAAACAATTCCTACCCAACCCAAACTAAAACCCATTTTCATCCAAGCCCAACCCATCACCCATTTTATTTCCCCAACCCAAAAAAACAAATACCTGTGCCCAACCGAAAAGGCCCATATTCGGCCCATCTCCCCTTCCTTTTATTTCTCCCATTTTTATCCCCTAACCCTAAAAACACAACACTACAAAAACAAAACCCACCCCAAACCCATTTTTATCATCACCGCAACATTCTATATATCTCTCTCACTCTCTCTTTCATCTCACTCACTCCATCGCCAAGACACCCCGACCCCCTAACCCCGACGCGACCCCACACCGCCATACCGGCGACCCCACGTCGCCGGTCACAACGACGACACCACCCACCATCACCTCAACGACACCACCCACCATACCCACGGGCCGACAACCCCCATACCCGTGACCCCTACACGCCGGTCACCTCACCCATCGCCGCCACCGGGCCGCAGACACACCACCACGACCCCACACCGTCGGTCACCCCTACACCGACACCATCACTTCACCCATATCTACAACCCCTAAAACCCGAAACCCATCTATAAATACCCCCTTTTGGGGGTCGATTTGTGTGGATTTTTGTCCGAAAAGAGGGAGTTCTTGGTCGGAATTTAGGTCGGATTTTGCATGGATTCTTGCCCCTTTTGTGTCACTGTCGGGTCGGGTCGGGTCAACCCGATTTAGCTTGCAAAGATAAAGTCAAAGAAGGCAAATACCCCTCGAAGATTACTTATTTTTGTTGTTGTCTTTTACTTTCTTTAATTCAGCTTCATTTCATTCTGTATTGTAATAATATTGTACTCGTGAAATTATTGAAATGTTTAGAATAGGCAAACATAGAATTAATTAATAGGGTAGTCTAAAACTTGAAACCCATTGCTAGTTCACTTATTTTTAGGCTCGGTTAGTTTTAAAATTGTTAATCGCTAGTTTATCTATTTTTAGGCCCGTCGTCCATAAGAAATCACATTGCATACATCTTTATCAATTTTCATACGAATGCATATTCATAGTCTTTTTTAGCTTTACATGTATATTATTGTCATACAAATGCATGCTTGTACAAATGCATAATTTCATTAAATACTTGCAACATTATTTTTATACTTGTAAAACATGCACTTTTAACATAATAATTAACCTGAGTTTGATCGGATAACCGCAAGTTAGCGGATCTTAAAGGATGCCTAACCCCTTCCCTTTAGGATAATAAAGAACCCTTACCTAGAATCTCATTAGTTTTGTAGATCATAAAATTGGAGTTATTTTACAGCTTTTAGTTAGTATTTAGGTGCCCTAATTCACCTTAGAATAATTAGGTGGCGACTCCTCAAAGCAAGCATTTTATCCAATCCAGAGGGAATCGACGCCATAGCGTCGCGAAGCCCGCAGGTCAAAATCGGGTGCGACAGCATGGCGACTCCACTGGGGAATTTCAGGTTCTTAACCATAGCAAACCCAGGTTAATTATTATTGTGCTTTACTTTTTGCTCATTGTTTGATTTAATGTTTTGATATGTTTCATTTGTGAAATTTTTGCATAAATTGCTTTATTCTTTTATTGCTTTCCTTAAATTGGCATTCCGCTCATATTTCTTCCCCTATCGAAAATTGACACTATCACACATTACACGCGAGGTGTGTTTTGCGCACCCGCAAACTTCTTTCAAATTTCCAAAATTTTAGGAGAGTTGGTATATGCGCGGAGTGTCCGGACCATCCGGTTGGCCGCGTCGCCTTCTCACTCGAGCAGTCCGCTCGGGAACCTTGAGTCAAGTAAGCCTAATCTTAGTAAATTTAGGATAGAGCTATACCCTTTTTATTTTTAATCATGCATACATACACCATAGGTGGGTCGATCCTTGGCATCGACTCCACAATTAAGAAATCCACCAAAATTGTCGACGGGTCTCGCTCCCCCAACGACCATCAACATATTATTTGTAGCGTGATAATGATGGACTAATCCAAGCCTAATCATGACATGCCGATATTGGAAAATGTACATACATTTTGTCTTCATTTCCAACAAAAGCACTGTAGTTTGACAGCTTGGATTAATCTGTCATAATCTCTCATATTTGGCGTTTAGGCCCATCTCTGGCATAAGAGAGGTTCCATGCATGATAGGACGCATATTTAATTCCCGCACAGTTTGTTTGCTATTTTTCTTCTTTTATCTCTGTACATATTATTTAATGCAATAATTAGCTGCTTCAATTTTGTACATATCATATCATGTCGCTTGCGACTCTTGAACAGAAATTGTGTCACTGCTCGAGAATAAAACGTTCTTGAACATCAACTCTCGGACCTTGTGAAGCAATCAGGGGAGTCTTTGACTATACTATTACACATCCACATTTTATTATTCTTTCTGTGACTTTCCTCCTTTCACCTGGTGCTTTTATTTTTGCAGGTTGATCGTCCTTGCGAACAGTCGGGGGCGGTCATTCTAAAACATTATTTCTGGATATACTCCAGGAAAGAACAAAGCCAAAGGCTTTCACAAAGATGACCGAAAGACGTTTTGATTGGAAAAAGTCAGTCAACACCAGATTCAACGAGTCATCACTTTAATTTGTCTATACTTTTGTTTTGTTACATATTTTGCAAATTCAGTTGATATGTTCAATTTTCGTTACATAATTTTTTTTTATATCATACCATTTTTACAACATATCCTTACGAACTACGAGTGTCTGATTCTCACCATACGGTGTGATACGTAGGTAACCCTTTTCGGGTGCGACACCCCTAAAAAAAAAATCAAATAAAAAAAAATGAAAAATATGATTTCGGATTATCAATCTTTTTTTTTCATTACATCCTAATGGACAATCTTTTTTTTCATTACATCCTATTGTGGATTATTATTTTTTTCATTGCATTCATCCTAATATGGACAATCACTTTTTTATTGCATACAATTTTACTTACTATCTTATCGTGGATAAATTCTTTTTCAATCTTACATTTTTTATAACCTATCTTCACGAACTACGAGTGTCTGATTCTCACTGTTCGGTGTGATACGTAGGTAGCCCTTCTCGGGTTCGACAGCACTAAAAAAAAATCAAAATCAAAAAATAATAATAAAAAAAGACGCACTTCCTTGTCCACCGTAGAGAGGGACATATCTGATTTATCAATCTTTTCATTCATCCTATAATGGATATTCATTTTTTATTTACATGCATCCTATTGTGGATAATCATTTTTTTTATTGCATTCATTCTATTGTGGACAATTATTTTTTACTTTGCATTCGTCCCATAGTGGACAATCATCTGATTTATACAATTTTTTACTTTTACTATCCTATCATGAATGATTTTTTTTTAAACATATATTTTTATAACCTTTCTGCACGAACTACGCACACCTGATTCTCGTCAAAGATGAGATACGTAGGCAGCCCTATTCGGGTTCGGTACCCTTTATTCAAAAATACAAAAAAACATAATTAAGAATCATTGATGGACTTGGTTGATACCAACACAGTTAGGAGTGTGCATAGGAAATAACAAGTGGAGAAGATTGTCTTCGTGATAAACCATAGATTCTTCTGGTACCTCTCATTCACGCCTGTGTTGACACTTAAAAAATTGTTTTTCATGCTTCCAAGATATGAACAAAGCCAACCTCATCGTTTCATGTGCATTGTGTGGTGAGTTTTTAGAATAAGTTCAATTGCATTGCGTTGTGATCTAGAACTTGGCTCGAATGTTTGTTGAGGCGAAATCCTGAGTAACACTTGGTATAGGAAAGGATCGTAGGCTTTCTTTGATCCGTTTGAGCCTTTCCAGCTTACCAAATAACATTATCCGTAGCACTTCCCCTTTGAGCTGAAGCTTTTTTTTTAACAACCACAACTTATGCCTATACCTTTTCTCGAGTGCGTACACGCCGCTTATCCCTCTTGGCCCGACCTCCTTGAGCGCATCGAAATATGCAAATTGCTTGAAAATGATTCGAGTTGAAGTTGCAATGTTCCCAAAAGAGAAAAACAAAACAAAACCAAATGACGACTTCAAACAAAAAGGAAGTTAAAAGCCCGACAATATAAAAAGAAAAAGAAGGAAATAACTCCGAAAAAAGGGGAAAAAGCTTCAAACGAAATATTCAAAAGAAGCCGGTACAAAACAAAAGGGGGCAAAACGAAGCAAATCGGAATCAATGCACACAAATACCAAGCACGAACATATTCCAACGCTCAAGGAAGGATTAGTCACTCTTTACCCAAATAATATCCTTTCCTTTCCCAAGCCTACATTACAAACCCATAACAAGCCCTACATGATCCTATACCGAGGGTTCTCACATTAGTGGATACTCACATGACGGCCAAGCCTATGGTATCACAATTAAATGCATTGAACATCTTTCTGAGGGTGAGTGTACTTCTCTAGACGTCCCAAAGTTCAAAATACTGAAATACATGTGAGGAAGGGACTTTCTTTCAGTGAGGGCATTTGAAACATGAGGATGCATATATGTCAAAATCTTGGCTTGAAGCAAGTGTCGATACTCAGGTATGTCTGAGGTAGCATCTGAAGCTGTAGGAATTACCTTGGAGTCAGTTTCGGTTATACAGAAAGCAATAACGGGAGCCCCTAAGCACATTACTAATTGTTGGTACCAACCGAAGTCAAGACGTGATTATGTCTTTTTCATATTTTTCACAAAAAAAAAACAAAAAAAAAAACAACAACAAAAAAAAAAACCTTGCAAAATATATTGCATCATTTTTCAAACTCTAGTCACTCTCTTTTACAAAAAAAAAAAACATTCTACAAATACAAATCTTTTTGCTTGCATGAACTACGTTATGACCTGATTCCCTCGGCGGGATACGTAGGCGGCCACACCGGCTTCGGTCCCATTTTCAGAAAATCCTTACAAATCTCTTTTGCCGCATGAACTACGTTATGACCTGATTCCCTCGGCGGGATACGTAGGCAGCCACACCGGCTTCGGTCCCATTTTTGAAAAAGTTCACGATCTCTTTTGCCGCATGAACTACGTTATGACCTGATTCCCTCGGCGGGATACGTAGGCGGTCACATCGGCTTCGGTCCCATTAAAAAAAAATCCTTACAATCTCTTTTGCCGCATGAACTACGTTATGACCTGATTCCCTCGGCGGGATACGTAGGCGGCCACATCAGCTTCGGTCTCATTTTTAGAAAACCCTTACAAAATTCTTTTTGCTTGCATGAACTACGTTATGACCTGATTCCCTCGGCGGGATACGTAGGCAGCCACATCGGCTTCGGTCCCATTTTGGAAAACTTCACAATCGCCGTTTTGCTTGCAGCGAACTACGTTATGACCTGATTTCCTTTGTCGGAATATGTAGGCGGCCTATATCGGCTTCGGTCACACCATTGGAAATTGTGTGTCCATTATCTTGCACACAACAAAATAGACTCACATGATCGCCTTGATAGGACAAACAAGTTGCCCGCACAAACTCGGTTTTGTCCAGTTGGAAGTTCAACATCTTCATATATACTAGAAACTGGGGCATATTTTAAGGGTTCACTGCAAGAATATGCCAATGGACCTGGAAAATGCCAGACAACTGAGTCTTCAATCTAAACAATTGTGAGTTTGCAAGCGTCCAGGGCAAAAGCTACAACTCACAAATTTCTTTGAGTGCAGGTCTTCAGGTTGACAAAGGCAGAGAAGCCGCAACATGTGTGCTTAATTTGGCAAAGACGTCGCCTCACATTTTCGTCCGTGCAAGAATGACATTTTAATTCACAGTCCATATGAGTTTGAATCGGCAGAAGATTCAAAACAACGTGGAATCATATTACACCAAACTGACGGCAACGGACGTCATTTACATCTTTCACAGCATTACAACGGCAGTAACACGCCCATACAACGGCGTCATCAGCAACACGCCTATGCAACGGCGTCATCTGCACAACACGTCTACACAATGACGTTTACAACGCACCACGTCTATGCAACGACGTCATTTCAACCCATGCGGGTCACAAACGCATCACGTCAATACAACGACGTCAATCAGGCGCCCACCTCCTAATGCGGGCGCCCACCTCCTAATGCGGGTATTTCAATTTCAGTCAGGCGCCCACCTCCTAATGCGGGTATTTCAATTTGATCAGCGCCCACCTCTGTCTGGGTATTTCAATTTGATCAGCGCCCACCTCCTAACGGGTATTTCAATTTGATCAGCGCCCACCTCTGTCTGGCGCCCACCTCTGTCACGGGTATTTCAATTTACGTCAGCGCCCACCTCTGTCTGGGTATTTCAATTTTCAGCGCCCACCTCCTAACGCGGTATTTCAATTTGATCAGCGCCCACCTCCTAACGTCTGGTATTTCATTTTGATCAGCGCCCACCTCCCATCGCGGGTATTTTATTTTGATCAGCGCCCACCTCTGTCGCGGGTATTTCATTTTGATCAGCGCCCACCTCCTATCGCGGGTATTTTATTTTGATCAGGCGCCCACCTCTAACGCGGGTATTTCATTTTGATCAGCGCCCACCTCCTAACGCGGTATTTTCATTTGACCAGCGCCCACCTCTGTCTGGTATTTAAATTTCAATCAGCGCCCACCTCCTAATGCTGGGTATTTCATTTTATGTCAGCGCCCACCTCCTAACGCGGTATTTAAATTTGATCAGCGCCCACCTCCTAACGCGGTATTTCATTTCACTCAGCGCCCACCTCCCAATGCGGTATTTCATTTTGATCAGGCGCCCACCTCTGTCTGGTATTTGATTTGATCAGGCGCCCACCTCTGTCTGGGTATTTCAATTTGATCAGGCGCCCACCTCTAACGCGGGTATTTAAATTTGATCAGCGCCCACCTCTGTCGCGGTATTTAAATTTGATCAGGCGCCCACCTCCTAACGCGGGTATTTCATTTCACCAGGCACCCACCTCCTAACGCGGGTATTTCAATTTGATCAGCGCCCACCTCCTAATGCGGGTATTTCAATTTGATCAGCGCCCACCTCTGTCACGCGGTATTTCAATTTGATCAGCGCCCACCTCCTAACGCGGGTATTTGATTTGATCAGCGCCCACCTCTGTCTGGTATTTCATTTGATCAGGCACCCACCTCCTAACGCGGGTATTTCATTTACAGGCGCCCACCTCCTCTGCGGGTATTTAAATTTGATCGGCGCCCACCTCTGTCTGGGTATTTCGATTTGATCGGCGCCCACCTCTGTCGCGGTATTTCAAATTACGTCAGCGCCCACCTCCTAACGCGGGTATTTCAAATTGGCGCCCACCTCCCACGGGTATTTAAATTTGACCAGCGCCCACCTCCTAACGCGGGTATTTCATTTGATTAGCGCCCACCTTCTAACGCGGTATCTTAATTTCAATCACGCTATGCGACGTCGCCATCTGCATAACGTCTAGCGGCGATGTCACCTCATCACGCTTATGATATATCATCATCTGCATCGGGAAGTTCTTGAACATCGTTGACCGCTTCCCCAAGGTATCTCGCCACATCCGCAAACTGCCGGTGTCATCATAAGTCGAAACCTTTGGGGCATTGTTTCTTGAATCTGCACCATCTCTTACAACTTCTCCCCTCGGGATTCTATTTCTTACCATGCATCTCTAATCTTCCCTCGAGTCTCGATGATCGAGGACAAAATTGGCTACTCGGTCAACTTCTTTGGCGAAAACTCTTTCATCGTCTCCGCCAAAGAGGGCATCTGTTGACACCCAATTTTGTCCCATCTTTTACGATTTTATTTGCAATTTCTAATATTTTTGACACTTTAAGATAATTTTAAAATATAGGCATATATATGTATATATATCATTATTATTAGTATTATTTGCATTTTTATTTGTCATTTGCACTTTTATATCACAAGCATACTTTTATCCTAATATTATATGTTATTTTTATTATTTTGCAAAAGCGGCATTGCATTTTTATTTTTATTTAAGCATCAAACATTTAAGTAAATATTATATTTTATCATATTATCATCTTTACAATTTATAAATTTTACAAATCTTTCTTTTATATAATAAAATCTCTTTTATATTCTAAACCCATAACCCATTTCATTTCCCCAAAACAACTTCTACTCAACCCAAAACAATTCCTACCCAACCCAAACTAAAACCCATTTTCATCCAAGCCCAACCCATCACCCATTTTATTTCCCCAACCCAAAAAAACAAATACCCAGGCCCAACCTAAAAGGCCCATATTCGCCCATCTCCCCTTCCTTTTATTTCTCCCATTTTTATCCCCTAACCCTAAAAACACAACACTACAAAAACAAAACCCACCCCAAACCCATTTTTATCATCACCGCATGACATTCTATATATCTCTCACTCTCTCTTTCATCTCACTCTCTCTCACTCACTCCATCGCCAAGACACCCCGACCCCCTAACCCCGACGCGACCCCACACCGCCATACTGGCGACCCCATCGCCGCCGGTCACAACGACGACACCACCCACCATCACCTCAACGACACCACCCACCATACCCACAAATGACAACCCCCATACCCGTGACCCTACACGCGGTCACCTCACCCATCGCCGCCACGGCCGCTGCACACACCACCACGACCCCACACCGTCGGTCACCCCTACACCGACACCATCACTTCACCCATATCTACAACCCCTAAAACCCGAAACCCATCTATAAATACCCCCTTTTGGGGGTCGATTTGTGTGGATTTTTGTCCGAAAAGAGGGAGTTCTTGGTCGGAATTTAGGTCGGATTTTGCATGGATTCTTGCCCCTTTTGTGTCACTGTTGGGTCGGGTCGGGTCAACCCGATTTAGCTTGCAAAGATAAAGTCAAAGAAGGCAAATACCCCTCGAAGATTACTTATTTTTGTTGTTGTCTTTTACTTTCTTTAATTCAGCTTCATTTCATTCTGTATTGTAATAATATTGTACTCGTGAAATTATTGAAATGTTTAGAATAGGCAAACATAGAATTAATTAATAGGGTAGTCTAAAACTTGAAACCCATTGCTAGTTCACTTATTTTTAGGCTCGGTTAGTTTTAAAATTGTTAATCGCTAGTTTATCTATTTTTAGGCCCGTCGTCCATAAGAAATCACATTGCATACATCTTTATCAATTTTCATACGAATGCATATTCATAGTCTTTTTTAGCTTTACATGTATATTATTGTCATACAAATGCATGCTTGTACAAATGCATAATTTCATTAAATACTTGCAACATTATTTTTATACTTGTAAAACATGCACTTTTAACATAATAATTAACCTGAGTTTGATCGGATAACCGCAAGTTAGCGGATCTTAAAGGATGCCTAACCCCTTCCCTTTAGGATAATAAAGAACCCTTACCTAGAATCTCATTAGTTTTGTAGATCATAAAATTGGAGTTATTTTACAGCTTTTAGTTAGTATTTAGGTGCCCTAATTCACCTTAGAATAATTAGGTGGCGACTCCTCAAAGCAAGCATTTTATCCAATCCAGAGGGAATCGACGCCATAGCGTCGCGAAGCCCGCAGGTCAAAATCGGGTGCGACAGCACAATGAATGAGCTAGAGCTATAAAAGTTGATGGCAAGGCTTGACTCAAGAGACCAGAGGTAGGCTTGATTGGATAAAGATATCCCCTACTATTGCATCTCATGAGAGGTATCCCCGTTTAGAAATCCTTCATAGAAAATCCAAAAGGATCAAAATTAACATAAACCCAATTATTAGTGGTTAATTTTCGGACAGACGCCAAATTTTTAATTAAGTTAAGGGTATGAATGGCATTTTTGAAGACAGGAGATGGATGTGGGGGAGACAAAGTTGTATTACCGTAACCACGAATTGGAATTGTATTGCCATTACCAACAATAATGCCATGATTTTTGCTCAAATTGGAATAAGACGAGAGAGTACCTTGGTCGAACATAATGTGAGAAGTGGCGCCGGTGTCCATGTACCAATTCGCGTCTGGAGGATTTAATTCAAGTGTATGCATGGCGGCCTCAATATCGATGGGTGTCGGCATCGAATTTGGGCCCGCAGCATTGAAGGCCTACAGGGGCCGAGGCCCAAGCACACTGGACTGCTGACCCGACCCGGAACGCTGCTGGTAATAACCCGAGTAATTGGGCCTGTTATGGGGCTGGACCGAGGCCCAATATGACTGGAAATAATTGGGAGGTGGGCAGTATGCGGGACTGGGCCACTGGGCCAGGCCCACTGCCAAGGGGCCCAAGGCTGAGACCAGGCGGGCTGGGCCCCAGAACCCCGAGGCCCACCACCGTTGTTGCCGCCGCGATTTTTGCCATTATTTTTACAGTTTTGACCCTTCTTGCCGCCACCATTATTGCAATTTTGACTCGAATTGTCAACAAACCCATGAGAGTGATCGGATGAAGTCATCATCGCCACGGAACTGGCGTCGGTAGCCGCTTTTTTTGCCAAGTCGGCCTTTCTAACGTGAGCATCGAACAAGCTTGATAAAAAGGTGGAAGAGAATTACTTTGACGGATGAGAGTCCCAACGCCATTATAGGCCTTAGATAGGCGTGCAACCATTTGTAGAACAAGACGATTATTGATAACAGAGGCGTCAACGTTACGGAGTTGGTCCGCCAATTCCTTGAGCCATTTACAATATGCCGAAACATTGGAGAAATCTTCCATGCTGACTTGTGAAAATTCTTGCACAAGAGTGACCACTCGGGAATGTTGGTTATCTTGAAATATATCACGCAATCCATTCCAGGTAGCCATAGCCGAAGTGTCCGGTTCAATAATTGTCTGTAAAAGGTCGGTAGAAATAGTGGAGTAAATCCACTGAAGGAAGGTAGCATCAAGAGTGATCCATAACTGAGGATCCTCCGCGGGTGTAGGAACAGCGAGAAGAATTATATGATGGAGTATTTGATGTGAGATGGCGTGAATCTTGAACAACTCCGCCCACGTCGCATATTGGACATTTTCTATCTCAAGAACAATAGGGATGTGGTTCTTGATGTTGGAAACTGTAAGGGCAAGATGAAATATGTTATTTGACGTAGACATAACGAAAGAACAATAGGTGAATAAGGGATTTGGAAGAAAATTTGGGAAGAGGGGTGGAAGAAATCGGCTCGAAAACCGAGGAAGGGGCTCGGATTTTGAGGAAGCCGAGAGTAGCAGAAGCGTTTGGGAAGGAGGTATGTGAGACCTAGACTTCTGATACCATGTAAGAAATAATCTCTTGATTATTTTCATTAATGAATGAGTATATATACAATTTACAATTTCCATAATATGGAAAATCATATTCCTATTCTACTCCCAAAACCCTATTCTATTTGTACAAGAATTCTACAAGTATGGTAAGTGTGCAATGCTAATTAAATACAAATAACATATTACCAAAAAAACATAATATACACGGCGTGTATACCGTGTATATCACGGTCTCTCAATTGTCTTGGGTTTCCGTGATATACACGGTATACACAAGATAGTATACCGTGTATATTATGGTATATTTTCATAAACTTATTTTCATATTATGTTATGTTATATTACATCTTCGATTCTCTAGAATAATATTTCGCAATAACAATCAAAATATATTCCGACAAATTACGTCGTTATAGAAAAGTTTAACTATAGAAAGCTCACTTAGGAGGTTCTAGAAAATACTTTTTTAGACTCAAACCCGAAACATGTTGTTAAGGATGAACGAACTTTTTATCATCTTATCATACCTTTCAGTAGTGAGGAGAGGCGGATATATAATTATGAGTTCTGAATTTTAGAAAATGTAGTTTACTAGGTTCTGGATAAACTATTGATACATATTAAGTGAGCTCCTTAATGCAAATACAAGATTTTGGTCAAAATTATTGGATTCTGCCTAACTCGTAGCTAGAACTCTGAATTTGCCTCTAATGATGAGGGTTTCTTTTCTCAAATAACAAGACCCCAAACATATAATTTAGAATGAACTTGAACGAATTTTTTGTCAGGATTTAAATAATCGCGTGAATAAAGTAGTAGACTCTCTTACAATTAAAATATTAAACTCTTATTACATTTAAAAAATTAAATATTTTAATTAATCAAATATTAAACTTATACCGCAACTAGATGCAACATCAAACACTATCATTTTATTACACATTTTCAATGTGAGGGCTTCTTTTCTCAAAAAAGTGACAAAAAGGATGACACTAGTAAAGATGCAACACGTAATGAAAACAAAACCAAACTTGATCACTCTTTCATATTTCTCTTCTTTGCTTTTTCCTACAAACTTTTCTCTTATCTGCACTGTTATTCTTTTGTTAGCTAAAATTGGAAGCTTAAAACAAAAAACTACCCAAGAGCCCTTGAAGTTCCTTATACTCAGGATTAGATAACCAATTAAATCAAAATTACTTTACATCAATGAAAGTTTCCAGTTTTGAATCATGGCAGGTATGTCTGTAGAAAAGTAAAACACACTACTTGGTGCTGGAAATATCCTCTTCTAATCAATAAAAACAATTCTGTAGTTTCTTTTTCACAAAATACTCGCGGAAAAATGATCAATTTCGCAGATTTCATGACTACAAAGTCTTCACCAGCTGAAATAGAGACATTTGAAAATTTTGTTAGTTATTGCAAACGTTAAACGCCAGTCTAATATTTTATTTGTTAAGTTGAACATTATATAAGTAAATATTAGACCTGAGCCTAACATTATTCAAAAGGGTAACTTTCCAAAGATTATATATGCGTAACTTTTTAAAATAAGGACAAAATCTAAAATGTAGTGTAATTTATTTTTATTTTTGCATAAACCAACCTTAATGTAGTGGTGGATGTCGATTATGTGCTAAAGCCTAAAAAGGCAGAGAATAAAAAAACGCGGAAAATAAAATTGTGGTCGTGGCTTATCCTGACCTGGTTCTTTTCTACTTATTTGGTTCATGGAAAGAACACAATTTTGTGGATGTAATTTGCATTTTTCCAATTTAATTTGTTTATGTTCTATCAATTGTAACACAGTAAATCAGTTAATATAAAAGAAAAAAATAAACCAACTTGGAGAAAATATATTAGAGAATCCTGGGAAAATTAAACCTCAAGTTGTTAGGCTGTCTATGCAAATCGTAGATGGTTCACTTGTATCTAAACCAAAAAAGTAGAGCATTGGATCTAATTAGAAAGATCATCCTATTTTACATCCCTCTCATCTACTTGGAGTATCTTGTCCGGGGCTGGATTTAGGACTAAATTACGATGCACGTGAATCTATGATCGTTCTGCAAAACTAGATATTTTATGTATATTTTTTAAAATTTGTTCTAATATTATCTGATTGACACTCATGCTCTAAAATGACTAAATGATGCGCTTGGTTAAATGTTGAGTTATTTACCCAAAAAATAGGGATTAATTTTCAGACTTTCTTTTTCTTCCTTTTTAGGTGTACTCATGTTCTAGTTATAGAAAATCCCTTTTTAAGTATTTGAGATACACTAATCCAATTGATTCAGATTTGTGCCGTAAAAAGTCTATTTTGGAGGTTTTAGGTTTCTCTGTTAAAGATAGCTCTATTTCAAGGCTCAACTCAAGAAATTTTGTATTCCATCACGCCCGGTGTTAAATAAAAAGGAAGGATGATACTGCTGAGTACTGACTACTGAGAATGCAACATGTAAAAGCAACTGTAACACATTTCTACTATTTGTTTATATTCTATCAACTGTAACACATTAAACCATTTAATATAAGGAATCAAAAAGCTTCGAGAAAATTGAGGAATCCGTACCAAAGCTCAAGTTGTTAAGCTGTCTATGCAAATGAAAGGTGGTTTACTTGTATCTAAACCAAAAAGGTAAAGCATGTGGGATGTGATTGTTAATGTTGGATTTGATGTTGTGATAATTGATCTAACATATCTTCTAAAGGACTGATTTGAATGTATAAAAATGTTGGAGCAAATGTCAAAACATTCATACTAACATTTTTTATAATAATTTTGTCTTACTTCACGTTAAGCAGTAATATTTTACTGTGGGGTAAAAATGACTTAGGTTTGGTGAAATGGAGCTGTGTAAAACGTGGGAGAAGGAGTCAAAGCTTGAGGAAGAAGTCGAGTGAAGAACAAGTCAAAGTTGTTGAGATTTCGACTCCATGATTTTCTTCAACAAACACACCAGCGCCACATTTCACTCAACCTCCTCAACTGATCGATGAGTTTTTCAAGTGTGACTCTCTACTATAAATAGAGAGGCCACAACAATGAATCGATCATCCAGAATTAGACTGCAAAAATACCAAGAGAGCTTTCGGAATTTCAACCAAGAAATCTGGATCACAAGTGTTGCATGAGTGTGTCGACAACATTCTGTCCAACATTACAATTGTTGTTTAGATTTTAGATTAGTTTTGTATGTAGCGATTGTAATGAGAGGTTGTCTATGTCTACGTAGTTAGATTTTTCAGGCAGGAGTCATCTGCGACTTCAACTTTTAATTCCTTTCCATTTTATATTGTAAATCTGTAAAGAAAAAAATTTGTAATTTTGTATATAATAAATATACAATACTTACTTCTGGTCATTGACCATCATAAGTTATATGTTGAAAATATAAATTTTTGTGTTCTTTATTTTTCAGCTGCATTTTACTCTTAAAGATTTTCTGTTTTATCAAAGTGTTGTCACGTGTGTCAGGCGACATTATCGCTGACATTCGAAAACAGAATTGGCATTTGATTTAATTCATCTCTTATTTCTACTTTCAGTAGTTTTTGACACCCTTCCGTGATCATGTGATTAGAAAGATCATCCTATTCTATATCCCTTTCATTTCTCTTATAAATCAGAATATATGCTACTTCTCATCTGCTTCAGTAAGGATATTAGATAATTTTGTTCATTAACACTTGGATAGATGAAAAAAATCACCAAATATTTTTACCTTCTTTAAAATTTAAACCTAAAAATACATAATTTATAACCCACTTCGTAATCATTAGACCACATATTTGGGTGCATATTCCTCTCATCTATTTGGAATACTTTGCTTACAATAACGTTTTCTACTTGTCGCGGTTTTTTTATTCTTCAAGTATCTAATGTTTGAAATTCATCTCAATTAGTGCAGATTTAGATCGTAAAAGCTCAACACTTTGGATGATTGTTACATATCGTTTCATAATGTATTGTATTATATTATTTTGATGAATATAACATTTGGATAGATTATATCGTTTTCCGTCGTTACATAATCACCAATTTAAAGAATTAGCTTACAAGAAAAGTAGGGTACAAGGTAAAGCTATTATAAAAAATGTAAGGTAAAGGATAAATTAAGATTATTAGATAATAAACAAAAATAAAATGAGAAAAAAATAAGGTAATGATGCGATCAAATCGATAGTTACATAAAATAAGACTTTTTATCGTTATATAATGATGAATTTATAATTTAATAAAATTTAAACAATAATTAAAACAAACATTAATATATACAATACAATAGGTAACAAGTAACAACCCTCCAAACAAGCTGTTAGAGAGACCTTGTATCTTTTCACTAATAACAAGAAGGATGACATTAGTGATGATGCAACATGTAAAAGAACGAAACTAAACTATATCTCTTTCATGTTTCTCTTCCTTCCTTTTCTTAACCTTTCTCTTATCTATTCTATCATTCTATGAAAAGAATTGTTAGCTTAAATTTGGAATCTAAAAAGGACCACTTAAAAGCCCTTAATAATTAACCAATTAACTCGAAATTAGATTGCAGGATTAAGATTTTCTAATATCGAATCATGACAGATGAACACACTACTTGGTACTGGAAATTTTCTCTTTTAATCATTATAATACAACAACATACACTAGTGAAATTCCGCGATTTGATATCTGCAAACCTTCCGAAAGACCTTCGATTAAGAGAAAATATAAGCATTAAAAAAAAGTCAGATAAGAACAAAAAATTTAAAATAATATAAAAAATAAAAATAACAAAAGCGAATAAATCATGATAAAATATTCTGCAAAAAAAAATAATAACTATCACATATAAATAAGATAATCGAAAGGCACGAAACACCTTCTACTCATTATAAACATTGAGAAATCATACAGAAATCAAAATAACAGAATAAAGAAGAAACAAAATCATCAATCTTTCACAATACTTTTCCTCTTTGCTCACTGCGAAAACTTCACTAATAGCCTATTGACTCTATATGATTCTCCAGTTTTTTTACAAAAATACAACTCAAGCAAGATCTTTCAAAATTATTCAACACATCTCACTGTTCCAAATTCCACCAATATGACATTCTTGTTAAATTCTGCCCATTGGAATTCTTGATTTCATGATCATCAAGATTTCATTTTTAATATCTCCAAAGCCTTCATCATCAATTTTGCATATCTCAATCTTTGATATCTCCAAATCCTTCACCAATTGAACATAAAAGAGCTTCACCCATTTGAAAGGAACCAAAAAGAACATATCTGAAGTTTCTTTTTTCACAAATATTCACAGAAAAATATCCTTTTTTTTGGCAATTAATCAGCAACAGAATGACTTTGCCAACACAAAAGCATGATGATACAACGTTTAAGGATGTAAAATCTTGTTTTTTGTTGTTTGACCATAGTCAAAGATCGTTGCCGGAACCCAGATTTCCGGCAAGTTTTCCGGCGAGAATCCGATGAGGGAAAGAAGTATGGAAAAGTCATTGTGAATTTTGGTTGATTGGCTTTGGCGGCTCTAAGAATGGAAGTTTGTTTGTTTGTTTGAAGAAGGAAGAGAAAAGAGCAATTAATTTGTAGTTTTATAACCTAAGATTTTAGCTCCCTTATGGTCCCCACTTGGGAGTTTTTTCTCTTTTTTTTTCCTTTTTCATGGTCCCATCCAAGGGCTTTCTCTCCTTTTTGTTTTTAGTAATGTAATCAAGATAAATACCGCATTTATAACAATAATATATTTTAAGTACACGTAGTTTCATATTTTTTTAATGTATATTATTATCTATATATATACTTATTTTGTCTCTTACTATTTTGTCCTCTCATATTTTTTTATAATTGTGCATCGATTACTTTTCTTTTGACTCGATGATCGACTAAAAATAACATCTCTATATAAGATATACTCTACCTTCACCATACACCACTTATAAAATCACATTATATATGTTATTATTTTGTTATTTACTACTTGTACTAGATCAAATGATTGATTGTTAAAAGAAGCTCTATCAATATTTAATTTGTAGTAAGATTGATCCGGAGGTAAATCCTATAATAAGTACTATATAATATATATTATATCGGAAGCACTATTTAATTTTCTATTCTTAGAACAAAAATAGTGTAAAAGTTTAATAACTATAATAGGTTATTAATTTATAAACAGCATTCTTATTGTACTTGGGGAATGTTGTCATCAAAAATTTTTTTTGCCCAATATAGAAAAAGAAAAAGAGTAATACAATAGGCAATTCAGCAAAAATAAAAATATTAGGTGAATTCTTTCGCTACAAAAAATTATAGAATTGGCAATAAAACTTTAGCAACAACAAATATGTTATTGCTAAAAAAACGTAAATGGCAACAAAAACTTAATATATTGTTGCTAAAAATGTAAATGGCAACAAAAAAATACTTTGTTGCTGCGAAAACTTTTCGCATTGGATGTTATTGCAATGGCATACAACAATTTTTGTTGTTGCGAAAAATATTTTTCATAACAATATCCAACATATGATAATAAAATATATTGTTTACAAATGTCTTTCTTCTTATAGTGTTTCTATCTGTCTAAGTTTTGATATACAAAATTATGATATATGTGCTAGTGAAACGTGATAAATATCGTATATCATTAATCGAGGGGTGCAAATTGATCGGAACGCTAGTATTATAAAAGAAAACAATAGGTAAGCCAAATTTATGGCCTCTCATAGGGTGTAAGAGGTTTTTTCTTAACTGAATGATAGTGTTGTTTGTAGGGCCAATGAAGCCAAAATCAACAAAGCATAGCATCTGCCTACCCCTACCCAAATGTTATCCTACATATTACTTGGAAAAAAAATTGAATGCCCAGCGTATATACTACGTGTTTCTTTAATTTCATTAAAAAAGTTATTTATTTATTTATGAAATATATTATTTATATGATCAAGTAGAGATTCTCAATTAGACTTTTATTCCATCAACTATTAACAAAAATCTTCACGTGTTTAATCAAGAAAAAAAATCAGACTAAACATGCTAGAGATGATATGGCACAGTTATACAACAACATACAGTATAATCCCATCAAGGTGGGGATGGGGTAGAGCGTACGCCTATCTTATTCCTATCATGTGAAGATAAAAAAGTTGTTTTCGATAGACCTCGACTCAAGAAAAAATACAAAGACAATAATAATAATAGACAGTAATAACAATAATATAGTAAGATAAATAAAGTAACTCATGGTAAGTTTGTAACTTTTAAATGAGATCTACACACTTCTATATTATTATTTATGTCTTAAAATGAATGCTTAAATCATAATCACTTCCCAATTTGAAAGGGAAAGTCTAAATTTGTGCTTCTACCATTTGAAATTGCTCAACTTTCCGCAAGTTGTACTTTGGGACCATTTATATTCTTACCTGTACCAAATTACCCCGTTATCAAATAGTTTCGTATTTATATTTGCTGGTAAGAGAGTTCTAGCGTGAAATAAATGAACTTCACATATCAAGATATTACAAGAATAAAGACGCACACCTACCCATACATTTTTAATTATGATATAAATTATCCTTCCGCCATATTTTAAGTTGGAGTTTTATTAGTTTCAAGAGGAAACAAAAAAAGAGACTTTTTCTTAACAACAGGATAAGTTAAACTCAAAATATAACGCCTTGCAAAAATACTCTATCTCGAATGTTACATGAGCAAATTTAATCATTTTTCCATTAAAAAGGAAGAAGAAAAATAAAAGGAGTCACTATCTTTTATAGTAATTTTATTCTACTTGTCTATGTTGCCGTGCGATTCAAAGTTTTGGTGATAGTGATGACTAAATACTTTTTTTGTTATTTTTTTGTTTTATAGTACGTAATTCATTGTATATGCATGTTACAAAGTATTATGGTTGCAAATAAATATAGAATCGAATTATGTCACGTTTTTACCAAATATTTTTAGTGAGCTGTTACCTAATGACCTTTAGGCTTTTAGGCTTACTGAAATTTCACACCTACCTATCTAATGTTTCTAGATGAAGCCTTATTACAAATATAGATAATATTATTCTACAGAATCGTCAAACACTAGCCCAACATTTTGACTAATTCCTTCTTTTAAAAAACAAATCTATTTGTGTGGTTAAATTCATGTTTTTCTTGACTTCTCCCTTTTGTTTTCTTTTTTGGAGCTTCTAAGATGATTTGCGGAGGTGACAAAAAGGTATCATATTTACCACCCATTGGATTATGAATGGGTAGGGAGTTTTTCCCTCTTTAGTCAGCACGAAATTAGATTAGTTGTGCAGATGGGACACTGGATATCAAATATTATACAAAAAAAGTAGAATACTCCGTAATTTAAAATTATATAGAGTAATGGTGTTTTCCGGTAAAAATGATTTCTACCAAAAATGCAGTTAGAGATTTGTATTTCAAGGGTTTAAGGATAAGTATGTCGTATCCGATCCGGAGACCTTCTTGATCGAGTCGGGGATTGAGATTTAGATAACGGATAGGTTAATATTCCAAATATATGTTGGTTACAATGATGCAGGAAACGGAAATATATAACTGCTAAGTATTACAACAAATTGAAATTACAATTAAACAATAAATTGAAATTACAATAAACTTGAACAATAAACTGGAACAGTTTTTGGTATGTTGAGTCGAGTGTTTGCACTCTGTCTTTAAGACAATATTGCCCCGTATGTATCCTTTCTACGTCCTGGACAATTGTCTCCCAAGATAAAACAGCAAATGAACAAATGAGCAAAGGAAACTCAAGTACTACCGTGAAGAATTTTGAGTAATGAAATGATGCTGGAAGGTAGTAGGAAGAACTGATTGTGTTTCTGTTTTTGTGTTATGTGTGTCTCAACAATCTGGCCAAGGGGTCCTTTATATAGTTGAAGGAGAGGCTTGACTTACCAACTGCCCACATAATAAATGGATGAATTGAGTGCTGGTTGACGTTCCAGAAACCACAAAGTTCTCTGCCGAATTTGACTTTCTTGAAACTTCAGGGACTAAACTCGTGACCCGTGACCCGTGACCCGGACCGGACCGGACCGGACGGGACGGGCGGGCGGCGGCGGCGCGCGTGTGGGCTTTCCTCGAACCGAAGCACATCTAGGTCATCCCTCCTTTAAACACATGGGATACCCCTTGGGGTCCCAAACCCCAAGCCAACCTTGAGACTAATAAACAAAATAATTCTTTCTTCCTCCACCAATGAGGGAGAATTGATCTCAATACCACATTTTTCCATGCTTCAAATACCTCACTTCGTGGACCAATATCTCTTTCATTTCTCAACGAAATTTGACGATCCTTGGCCCTACGGTTATCTACTTACTTAGTAGGTTATGCACGTGTGAAGAACCGGATTTTCCAACATGCGGAACACTAGTGTTTAAGCCGTTAAAGTTGGTCAGACGCAATTTCCGCCAAAGGCAAATTTCCAACAATATAAATGAGAACAAGCAAGTAATGAGAACTTAATAAATTCTATATGAAAAATCATTATGGATTGAAGCTGAGAGTTATATATTAGTGCGAGAGAGATCTGAGTTACAAGAGGTGTGAGCTTAGAGAGAATACAACGTGTCTTCCTTCTCTTCTAAGTCTTGCCTATATAAGATAAAACTAGACTATTATGCCCTCTAAAGTTATGACGACGTGAGCGTACTGACGTAATAGTACCCACACGCGCCGCGACGCTCTGATCTAGAAAGACTGATGTGATAGGAGTTGTTGAGAGCGAAAGACAGTTATGCTAAGACTCCGGGACCATCAAACTTCTCGAATACACTAATGCTCCCGAAAGTGTTTCCACTCAATACAGATGGGGAGTGGGAGACAACTGTATGAAAGCTCCGGAACCACTAGGCTTCTCAGATACGCTAACTCTCCCAGAGATGTTTCTACTCAATACAGATAGTCTCCCACTTTTCGAGGCTTTTTGAACTCATGGGCCCGGGAAGTGGAAGAGTTTTTTTACTATGAATACTCGTCTTGTCACGACATTCCTTGAAATTGGTGTGCTTTTGAAAAAAAAAATTACAAGAAACAAAGGTCGTCGGCTCATGAACATAGGAGCAAATTTTTCTCTTCTGAATTCAAAATTATGAGGGGAGTTCCTCTAAGTAATACGCTTTGAGGTTGCTGCCTCATTAAGAACCTTGCGGCAAAAACCCTTTTTGGGGAAAAAGTCGATCAAGGAAAAGACTGCAACATGTATTTTTCGGTCTTCACTTGCTATCCCTGAGGTGCATGGTTCCTTCGAACAGTCCTAGTCTTGATGTCAGTCCCAACCTTGTGACTTTCGAGTTCGTATTGTGGGGGCGAAATCGTTTAAACCTTGCGTCTGTATCATTGAGCGAACTTGATATGTCAAGTCATACTTACTTATTTTGACCGACCATTTAGAGAGCCGGCTCGTGAGGTTTTCCCCTTGCAATAGAGTTTGTAGGGCCAACTTTTCTGTATTCGGGTACCATTTGTCTTTGGAGCGAGCTCTTGAGCTAAATTTGTTTTACCTGACCTGTTTCCAGGGGCATGATGTCGCTTCCTCCGCCATCGAGTTTTACAAGAGTACGCCTTCTTCCTCTAGGGATGTGGAGAGGTTGACCGATGTGTTTCCTGACTCTGGTCAGAGAATAAGGATCTCTAGGACTTTAAGGGCCACTCTAGGGCTTAGATGGGAAGCAGGCCAAGCATGCTCTGGCGGTTTGGCAGGACACTTTCCAGGTTATGACCCAGGCTCGTCGGTTGATGGGGGAGAAATTGGTCCAAGTTGAGCTTGAGTGTGATACTGCTTGAGGACGGGTGCAAACGCTTGATGCTTCTCGTGCCCGGCCTAGCTTTGTATATCTTGAGCCTCTGAGGCCTTCCAAGGATCTTTTCCCGTGGTGATGATCAACAGCAATGCCGATGACTGGTGCTAGTTTTCTCTGCTTTAGTGAATTTGCGGTGGGCATGTGTGCCCTTTTGATGAATGTTTTTATGGCTGGCCTACGTGCCACCTTGTGTTTGATGGATATCTATAGGCCCCTGTGTCCTTTTCAACTTTAGTTTTGAGTTTTTGTGCTCTGTTTCGTTAGATCCCCGGGGCCCGTGCGCCCTTAAAAAGAAAAAAATATTCTTGTACGAGTGTTTATGCTCTTTCTGTGTTAATGACAATGGCTAGTTTGCCTTCCGTTTTGCTTTTCTTTACGCTTTGACATGCGCTTTGTTTTTTGCAACAATTATGATCACATAATGATCTGTTGGGTTTTTAATTCGCACTTAACCGTCGAGGCATGACCTCTACGCCTGTCTACCGGAACTATGCTAATATTTGAGCATTTGTTGTTTAAGTTATGATTCGACTACCGGTGCACGCTTATGTAATTCTTGCATTTTGTGTTTGAGGTCATTTTGCCTTAACCCAATTCGGGAATGTCACATCCGGGAATACTAGCGTGAAATTGGGATTTAAGACATTCAATTTGAAATAAAGGGGTTGCCTCTATTTTCGGTGTTAATGGGGAAGACGTCTCAACCCCATGTAAAGGCACAAAGGTTCCAAGAACCAGCACGATGAGGAGACTATATGGTTATGTCGTGTGTTTGAATCGGTTTTACGGGGCCATATAGCTTCCGAGTTCGGTTTTGCCCCGAATATTTTTTCATTGCGCGTTTTAGTACGAAATATCAGATAAGCTTTCTTTTTATTTCATTCTTTCAAATTCATATGGGACCACTCATCATGTAAGTACATGATCTCTTTTCTGGGTATTTATAAGATTTATCAAAAGAAAGCGACCGAGCAAGTTCAGTGACTGCCAACAGTCCCACTTTAAGAGAGTTCATTTTGAAAGAGGCTCTCTCATGATTATATCATTTCATCCTCTCTCCCCGGTACTCGAGTGCGAGGTCTCGAGGAGTCAAGTTTCGGTATGCGGCACGCTGAGCTCGAGACTCTTTTTGAATGGTTGCCTTATTAAGAACCTTGCGAGGAAAACCCCATTGGGACAAAACCTTGGTCTAGGAAAAGAGTGCAACGCATATCCGTCCCCTCTGGGGGGATTACGGTTTCGTAAGCAGTCCCTGTCAAGGAAATAGACAATTAAGTAAAAAATACTTCTTTAAGGACAAAACATACATGTCTCATTTCAACGATAGAATCTCTCCAGATGACTAATGTTCCAGTAGTTCTTTAGTTCTTTTCCATACTTGTTTTTGATCTAGTAGGATCCCTTTCCCGCATGCAATATCTAGCCGCCTTGGTTCTTAAAGCTATGGCATCCTTACTGTCTTCCAAAGAGTCCCAAACTGCAAATAGTTTGCGATGCCATTATGCCAGTCCCAAGTCAGGCTGGTAGGATTTACTTTGAGTATACCAGGATCTAGGACGGAACACAAGTGATGGACTACGGGTTCTGATTCTCCTTTGGTTACCTAGACGAGGAGCCTAGGTTAGCCAAGGCGTCAGCTTTACAGTTCAGTTCTCGAGAGATCTGCACTACCTTCCACTTTCTGAACCGAGTCAGCAAGGCGGTGGCTTTGCTCAAGCACTCTTTTATTCGGCTGTCTTTGGCCTCATATTTTCCCAATATCTTATTAGCGATCAGTTGTGAATCGCTTTTGATCTCGATATTTTCAGCTCTGAGTCCCCGAGTCGATTCTAAACCTATAATTATGACCTCATACTCGACTTCATTATTAGTCAAAGAAACACATTTAATGTCTTGCCTGATTATGGCCCCCGAGGGAGTGACAAGGACAATACCTAGCCCGGTGTCTTTCATGTTTGTGGCCCCATCTGTATATAATACCCATTTACTAGATGCAACTTTAATTTCCCGAACTGCCTCAGTGTGAGTCTAAGGTATCATACCCGGGCTATAATTGGCCATGAAATCGGCCAAGGCCTAAGACTTAATAGCGGTTCGAGGGCGGTAGGTAATATCGTACCCACATATTTTGATTGCCCAGCTCGCCAGCCGGCCTGAGAGTTCAGGCTTATGAAATATATTCCTTAAAGGGAAAGTGGTGATCGCACATATGGGGTGACATTGAAAATATGGCCTTGGTTTACGAGACGCGACTATCAGGGCCAAAGCCAGTTTCTCAAGGTGAGGGTATCGGGCTTCGGCCTCTGCTAACGCCTTGCTGATGTAATAAACAGGAGATTGCGTACCTTTTTTCCTCCCGAATGAGCACAACACTTACAGCAGTTTCAGATACAACAAGGTAAATCAGTAATGGTTCCCCATCATCCGATTTTGCGAGCAGGAGAGGGTTTGTTAGGTACTTCTTCAGGTCCTTTAAGGCTTGTTGGCATTCTGGGCTCCATTGAAAGTCTTTCTTTTTCTTCAATAAGTTGAAGAATTTATGACACCGTTTGGACGATCTGGATATTAATCTTCCCAAAGGTCGTTATTCTTCGATCAATCGTTGCACTTCTCAAGCACTACTGAGCACCTCCGATATTTGCTCTATGGCCCGAATGTGATCCGAGTTGGCTTCAATGCCTCTGTTGGACACCACAAAACCTAAGAATTTTTCAGAGCCCACCCTGAAAACTCATCTTTCGGGATTTAGCTTGAGGTTGTGCTCTCGGAGGATCCCATAAACTTTCTGCAAATGCCTAATATGTTCCTCTATTCCAGGGACTTAACAATTATGTCATCTAAATAAATCATCACACTTCGACCTGGCTGGTGACGGAACATTTGCTGGGTCAGCTGGTGGAAAGTAGTCCCAACATTTTTTAAGACATATGGCATAACAGTGTAACAGTAAGTTTCGTACTCCGTTATGAACGAAGTCTTTTCCTGATCCGATGGGTCCAATCGTATCTGACAAAACCCCGTGGATAAATCCAGGAAGTTGAGCAGCTCATGTCTAGCCACCACGTTGACCACTTGATCCATGCAGGGCATAGGCTATGAGCTCATCAGGCAAGCCTTATTTAAATATTTTAAATCTAAAAACATTTGAAAAATATGTGATTTCTTAGGGAGTACCACCACGTTCGCTAGACAATTCGGGTATTTTACCTCTCATACCGTTCCCGACTAGACGAGTCATGCTACTTCTTCTTTGATAAATTAACTCAATTTTGCTGACACCGGGCATCTTTTTTGCTTAATAGACAAACAATTCGGGTCCATGTTTAGCTTGTGGAGGGCTACTTCTGGAGGCACTCCTGTCACATCCAATACCAACCAAGTGAAGCCACTAAAATTGTTATTCAAAAACATAATCAATTTTTTCCTAAACTCAGGGTCAAGCCCGAGCCCAGTTATACCTGCTCCCCGAGCCCGTCCGGTCGGCAAATGGTGAGCTCAAGATCCTCTACTATGAACCTCCCTGCATCTCCTCCAGTGCCACAAAACCCCAGGTTATTCTGTCTGATGGACCTCCTACACAGAGGGCTTCTACCGGTTCCTGTTGTTGATCGACCTCGGGGCGAATCCCGAGGTCGAGTGTCTGTGATTGCTAGCTGTCATTTCTAATCGAGGCATCCTGCTTATTAACCAGGACAATTTCCGTTGGGCCACTCTCGACATCCCCTTTTACCTCAACCACTCCCCAATACCTCAGGAACTTCATAGTTTGATGGAAAGTGAACTACAGTTGATGTTCCATTTGATCAACCTCTCTTTAGTAAATAGTCTGCCATGAATTGCTAAATAGTGGATGAACACCCATCTTGGACAGCCCTGGTTGTTGCATAATATCTTCTTCCATCCCGTCTTTGGATATTCTCCTCTCAACTTGTTGTACATCACTCTGATTGAGTATTCTGGCATCTGCATAAATGTGTCTTTGATTATACCAGCTTCCTCCAAGTATTTATGTGCTTTAAGAATCTTTCTTACTATCCATGAGGCTTGTTGTGCTTCTGCTTCCCATATGTCATTCCCCTTGATGTAATAAGCATGTACTCGTTGTATCCAAAGCTTATTTTTCTTCTTACACATATTTCATAGATGTTTAAGTACAACAACTCTATTCCATACAAAAATATCAGTAATGTTGAGTCCCCCAACTGTCTTGGGCATGCATAGAGTATCCCATGAAATCAGGGCTCTCTTTGGGGGTTCAACACTACCAACCCACAAAAATTTTCTACATACAGTCTCTCTTTGCTGAATGATTTTCTTTAGGAGTACAAAAATTTGGGACCAAAAATTTTGTATTGCTATCAGAACACTTTTGATCAACCCAAGCCTGTGTGGTTATCTTGTCAATCATTTTATCCAGGAGGGGTTGGAATTGCCCAATAGACAGTCTTTTGGAGCTTAGAGGCACTCCTAGATATCTAAAGGGTAGAGTACCAGTGGTGAATCCCAACTCTTGCTGTGGTTAGCAATCCATCCAGAAGATACAGAGAAAAGTTGAAATGCATCAAATAACAACCTAGCAGATTCAAGATCCCCTCTACAAAACAGTAGCAGATCATAGGAAAATCCTAGTTGAACAAGGTTCATTTTCTCACGGCTAGGATGAAAATTTAAGTCAGCTTTCATTTTCAGAGGCAACATGACTTGATGTATACCTAATATAAAAGTTCATTTCAACTCATTATCTCCACAATTTTAAGGTCTGATGATACCCCTAATTCGTTGGATCACCTTTTCTTTTGTGGACTGAGCAAGGTACAAGCACTGGAGCGTGTTGTACAACAATAATGAAGCACAGAATATTGTTGTGACAAAATGATACACACTAGTGAAGATTGCTACAAAAATAATACTATGAACAAATGGTTGTGAAGATTACTATCTACAGATAGTTAAAATGGAACATCACAGGGAGGTCCTTGTAGCTCCAGCTAGCTGTTACTTTCTTGTGACTTTAGCAGGTAGAGTAGCAAGGATCTTCCAAACTTGTATTTGTATCTGATTTTGGACTTTTAGTTCATCCCTACAAATAAAGAACGAAAGTTTGACCGATAGATTTATGCCAATAATTAGGCCAAGTAAGAACAGATCGAAGTATGGGGTGTATTTGGTGTGATGGAAGTCATTTTCCGAGAAGAATGACTTGTTTTTGGAAAATATATTTTGCCTACCAAATACCAATGACTTATTTTCTCGAAAATTACTTATTTTTTGGTACACATTTTCCGTCATACCAAATCCCTTAAGGCCACGCCCTCAACTACATGGTGGTCATTTACCTATGCAGGAGTAAGTTGAGGAACTTCAACCAAGCGCTCCATCATTTGCAGCTGGTCATAAGGAGCAATCTGCAACACAAAAATAAACCAAAAGGCCTTAGCTTCAAACAATTAATAGAGTTCAACTGAAACAAGTACTTTCATTAGTTATAATCAGTTTTGGCTGATCTCTCATTTTGGTACCATCTTACCACAACAGTCCCTAAATACTAGTAGTACCCTCCACTTTATTTCAGTTGTATAAATCAAATGAGTCCAAATAGTTGATCAGTTTTCATTGTGTAACAGTTTTGCACTTAAGTTGTACGTGTTAGGTTTCCTAAGATATGATAAGCAACTTAATTGAGAGCGATAAATGATCGTGTAGTCAAAATAAGTGTGTGAATGACCTGGTTAAATCCGTCTGGCCAGGTTATTTCTACAGCATAGTTTCCCAAAGGCCGAATCTCTTCAGGTTCAATGTCGTCTGAGATGTCAGAATATTGCAGTTTCTGTTCACCCGTCCATTCATCCTGAACAAAAGTCATTGAAGAGAAATAAAAGTCAAAATCCAGAATTCTTAACATATTTTGTATTAACTGAGTGGAACAAGCAGTGAGACTTTTTCAAAGTTTTCATTTCTTCTCCGTAAACCAGTTTCGTTTGCTTTGCCTCATCAATAGTAAAACTCTACCAGAGTTTCTGTTAGAAGTTTTTGCAATGATAGCTAGAATTATTGATAAATAAATTTACCTTTTGTATGATCTGAATCTAGGCTCGTTAAAATTGATCCTTAATTAAAATCAACTTACAAATTAGGAACTCAAAAGTTAATGAAGAAGAAGAGACGTTATATATTAATGTTTCATGGCAGTGGCATCCAAGAGAAAGCATTGGGGAAAGAAATTATGCATGTACTTTTAGTTGATTTTCTGTGGCCGAAACAACGATGGTAAAAAGGGCAAATGAGATTGCTATAAATGTTTTATCATGTTATAAATAGTGCAGTGCAGGCATCTGTCGAGCTGGAAAAGCCACTTAAAAAACTTGATTGCATACCACGCTTTGGGCAGACCGATCATTTCTTCTTACAGTTGCAGGGTGCAAATAAAATTCTTCATCGGAATCAGGTACTTTGACCTTGATCGCCTTGAAAGATTTATCATAATTCACTGCAGTAGATACTGTAACAAAAAAAAGAAGAAAACCATAATCAATATATATATAGGTCAAACTTTCAATAGAAGCTATGACAAGTAGATTAAGAAATATTGGCAATTATGTTCACAATAGAATGAAGCTCGTTTCACTTGAGTACTTGTAACAAGATTTCTTGAATAGAACTGAAATCTTCTTTTTCTTCATATTCCATTGGAGTTGAATAAACATTTGAAAAAAAAACAATAAGTAAAACGTACCTTGTTGACGAATCTTGGCACACTGTTGTACTACACACACGCCTAATTCTTGGAACGTTCTGGAAACTTCACCTTCAGGATCAGCCACCACTTCAGGCACTCCACTATCTCCAGAAGCAGATAGCTTTACAATTTAAAACAGTCAGTTTATTATTCCGTAATGCCCCAAGTAACAATTAAAACTAAAGAAAGACTTCAGTAGTTCGAATTTAACTATGTTTAGTGCGAACATATTATGTGCTAAATGTGAATATTCAAATACTTGAATCGGTCCAGAGTTGTTAATGTTGGAACTTACAGCTGGTTTGATAGGGAGATCAAATAGATGGGGTATTCCAAACTGCTGGACAACCTGCAGAGATACAAATGAGATTTATATAAACATACTCTCCGACGTTTTGTTGCATGTTTAATGATAAACATACTCTTCAAAATTCGTATGAAATAATATGTCTAGATCCATATTTATCATTAACTGAAGAGGGTATTAGTTTCAATCCACTAAAATATTTGTATAAATGGAAGACAACGAATTTAACTCCTTCATGAAATCTATTGCTCATCCCAAGCAGTTTTGAAATGCATAAATTAGAGTATCTTGATCTTAAAAACATACTAACTATTAGATAAAAGGCACCCAAGGATGTAGCCTAGTGATCAATGAAGTGGGTTGAGAATCATGAGATCTCAGGTTCAAATTCCAGCAGAGAGAAAAAAACACTAGGTGATTTTTTTCCATCTGTCCAAGCCTTAGTGGACAGAGTTACTCAATACGGTAATAAAAAAAATAACTCTTAGATACAATTTGGTTTACTCAAATAAAAAGGGCAGCCTGGTGCACTAAGCTCCCGCTATGCGCGGGTTCCGGGGAAGGGCCGGACCACAAATAAAGGGAAAAAAATGTACCAAACCAATAAAGGAAAAGTAAATTTGAAAACTTTGGGAAAGGAGAAGCACACATCAATAGAAGCTAAGAGCAAGGGCAGACCTGAGACCCTGAACCCCTGCCAAAAGGGTAGTAACGTTTTCCATCAGCATCGAAGTGACACATGTTCTCAACTACGGCAACGCAAGGCACCTGTACATTGAAGTTGTAATGTTTAATGAAGCAGCAAACAATCTTTTCAGCTTGATAAAGAGAATTAACATTCTAATGTGGAAAGAAAAATGTTGCATATAACAAAAAAGAAACAGACCTTAAGCTTTGAGAACATACGGACTCCCTTCGCCACATCTATAAACGCTAGCTTTTGAGGTGTAGTAACAATAACTGCAGCAGTCAAAGGAACAACCTGCCAGTTGAATCAGCCAAAGAAGAATATATTAATATTATGCTAACAAGAGGGAGAAAAAATAATCACACATCAATTGTATTGTTATTAGGCAAACCTGGCATAGAGTAAGTTGAATATCACCAGTTCCAGGGGGCATGTCAATAACAAGGTAGTCCAATTCTCCCCTGCATAGTTGCATGCATTTAGGATAACAAAGTAATTCAAGATAGCATAATTTAAAGCATATACATCTTTCTCGAGAGGACCGTCTGCAGTGATCTACCCAAAACAAACTTCTAAAACTATATGTGAACCGACTTTAATAAGCCTTAATCTTACAACAAATCACTAATGCAAATATGCAATAGGTACTATTCTCGCCTTTATCAGGATTAAGCCATCTGCTTCAAGATAGCCAGCCAATAAGTTGTAGCTTACTAATTCGATTACATAACAAATTGACACATGTTGATATTTCGAGTGAAAAGCTTGACAAAAAGAAAGCTTTTTAATATTTCTCTGGAGTAGGAAATTTCAATAAAGTTTGATCAATTTTCTGCAATATAAATTGCAAAGAAATATCTTAAATTGGTTGATGCTTCTTGAATTCCTGTCAAATGCAAAGTATATCTTACCACTCCGTCGTAGTCAAAAGTTGGTTGATGACCCCAGAGACCATGGGGCCTCGCATAATTGCACGCCCTTGCCCAGCAAATCCAAAAGATACCAATTTAACACCCATGTATTCAGTTGGAATGATGGTTCTTTTCTCTGCATTCTACAAAAGTCCCTCAGTGGTTTATACGCAACAGCGAAAACATAGTTTTATCCACGAAATGACAATTACCATTTCAAGTATCCGGTTTTCTGGGGACACCATAGTTGGCAAACTAGGACCATATACATCGGCATCAAATATACCAACTCTAGCACCCATATCAGCCAAAGTGTAAGCTAGGTTGACAGCTACAGTTGATTTACCAACCCCTCCCTGTTGTTTATAGAGGTTAATATTAGTAAGCAAAAGAGGACACAAGATATTTCAGATACTAAATTCAAAACAAGCTAGGTCAATGCAACAAGTCCCAGAATGTTTGGAAAAACAAGAATTATGGAAAGCAATAATATCAATACATGTGCGAGCAATAAATCACCAGCTAACATATTTAAATGTTGCGGCATAGCATGTTTGGCCAAGCTTCTAGGAAGCCAAAAGTGCTTATTTTTTTCAAAAAATACCCTTGTGGTCCGGCCCTTCCCTGGACCCCGCACATAGCGGAGCTTAGTGCACCGGGCTGCCCTTTTTTTTTTTTTACTTATTTTAGAAAGTTGAGGTATTTGGCCAAGCTTTTAGAGAAAAAAAATAAGTGTTTTTGGGAACTAGCAAAAGTTGTTTTTAAGAAGCTAAAAAGGTACTCCCTCCGTCCCAAAAAGATTGTCTTAGTTTGACTTCGCACGGAGTTTAAGAAATAAAGAAGACTTTTGAAGTGTGTGGTCCAAAACAAGCCTTAGATATTTGTGTGGCAGTAAATCATCTCATTAAGTTAAATTGTTTCTAAATATAGAAATGTGTCAATCTTTTTGGGACGGAGGGAGTAGCTTTTTGTTTGAAACATTGACCACGCACAAAGTACTTCTCTAATATTGGCAAAAGTGTTTTTCAAATTGATTAGCCAAACACAAATGGTTACTCTCCAAAAGTACTTTTTTCGAAAAGCACTGTGACAAAAAATACTTTTCAAAATAAGCAGATTTTGGAAGCTTGACCAAACAGGCTAGAACGCTATTTGTCCTTCTCTAACCTCTTTATTTATTTTTTAATTTGCTCTTGAGCACAGGGATAGACCTTCAGTACATACTAGAAGAAACGTTTAATGAGTTAAAACGCATGGAACAGAAGATTGTGGAATTCTTTACCTTGCAACTAGAAACAGCAATAATATTGGAGATTGTTTGTAGCCCAGCAGGAAGCTGTCCAGCATATATAGGTTTTGCTGGTTGGGCTGACATTGTCACATTGACCTTTTTAACCCAAGGAAGTTCAGCAACCACCTCGTTCGCCCTCTGCTCAAACTATCCAAAAAATGGAAAAGTCAGATTTGTAAGTCCTGTCATACTTAGATGATCCACAAGACCACCCTCACATGATACCGAAAAGGATGAATTATAACAGAAATAACAAGAATGTGTCCTGATCTCATGTTCCCTAATATTTCCTCCGTCTCAATTTATATAATGGTGTTTGACTGGGAACCGAGTTTAAGAAAGAAAGACAGACTTTTGAAACTTGTGGTCTAAGATAATCCATAGATATTTGTGCGGCTATAAATCATTTCAGTAAGGGTAAAATAGAATGTTTAAAGTTAAATTGTTACTAAATATAGAAATGTCATTTTTTTAGGACTGACTGAAAAGGAAAGAGTGTCACATAGATTGGGACAGAGGGAGTACTAATTATGGAAATATGTCATTCTTTTTGGGACTGACTAAAAAGGAAAGAGTGGCACATAAATTGGGACGGAAGGAGTATGTGATAAGCCAACATGCTGTGAAAAGGAAACTAAGAAAACTATATGATGTACCACTTCATATACACATCAATTCTTGATGAAATAGTGGTAGTTGTGTTTCATTTACCATGTCCTTGATTGGACATGCTGGTGTAGTAAGCTCTAACCGAAACGACACCTGAAATTCCAATAGATTGGATTAGAAGAATATTTCTCAAATATGCTGTGAAGTTCAGTATTGTACTGTTTTTAAGACCTCTCCCAAATTGTCATCAACCACGAGGTCCTTCACAAATCCACACGAGACTATGTCCGTCCCAAAATCAGGATCAATTATCTGGGATAGGGCTTTAAGTACTTCAGACTCGGCTGTTTGACCTGTCACTGAAGGAGCACAAGCTGCAATTTACAGAATCTGTTTAGGTATGTTTAGACAAGATGTAAAAAAGCGTCAATGTAAACTGAACAATGTATGACAACATATGTAAGGGAGGAAATTTCAAAGGAATAAAGAACTTAATCTCAATGTATTTGGAGACTTTCGGAAGCCAAGAACTACTAAAGCACAACGAGAAGTTGGTCGAAAAATTACTACTCAAGCATAAGAAACCAAGACAAATGCTTTGAACAGAACTGCATATATGAAGTAACTCTAAGTTACTGATATTTTTGGTGTTTACCATGCACTTAATAGGACACAACAAGATGTCTCTCAGCATGTAGCTTTTGAGAGCTGAGTAGAATTCTTCTCCTTACGAGCTCCTTCACCTGCTGCTGATAACAGCTATCAATTGGATGTGCTGACACATTTAATGCACGGGCAGTTAAGAGTCTATTTGTTTTAGAGTGAAACAGGGGGAAGGTTATTCTTTTCCTGTAAGGAAGTAGAAGAAATGGATGCAAGCCCTCCACATAAGTGTTTTGAACTTTTCTGGAAAGGAGAAAGTAAATGTCTTCCTTTCCAGAGGTACATTGAGACGATGATTGAAATGATAAATACTTCTTCTACGTAAGTAAACGAATATATTGCCCTTCCCCTAATCCTTTGATTTCCCTTCCTTGAATCCAACATAACGTGATAAGTCATCATTATCTTGTTTCCCTTTCAATCCTCTATCGTCCACTGCAAACTGCTTAATCAATGTAAGCTCATAACCATTTGTAACAAAGTATTGGCTGTTACTTACCATGAGAAGAAAAACGTCAAATATTTTATAGGAGTACTTGTTAATTAGCATTCAGCCAATAAGAAGTGGAACAACTTTTTATTTGAAACCACATTCATGATTCGAGAATCTAAGGCATTGTAGCCAAGATTTCTATTGTTTTCCAATGCATTTACTTCATTAAGGCTGCGGCGCGCCTTACAAAAATCGGGAAAACCCCATTATTAATATATCCTCATCAAAATTACAACAACAACATCATACCCCGTATAATCCCACAAGTGGGGTCTGGAGAGGGTAGACTGTACGCAGACCTTACCCCTACCTTGGGAGGTAGAGAGGTTGTTTCAGATAGACCCTTGCTCAGGTATCTCCGCATCAAAATTAGCTATTAAAATTGAGCATTTCTACATTTGTTAAGTGGCATTAAAGAATTGAAGCCTGATAGTGTGACTGTTTCAGGCAAGTTGAGGCAAATTTTAGAGTCAGCAAAGCTGAAAAATCATTTGGTTCAGGAGCATTTTCTGGAAAACAAAACTCAAAAGAAAGTTATCCCAACTTCAACATTTGATGAATACAAAAAGAAAGATAACTGGTATTTGATGAAGCAAACACGCGTACACATTCTATTCAAACAGAAATCCAAAGCAAAATAGAGTAGCAGAATACAAAACATACACAACAGAGAGAGTAAGTACAAAATGACAACACTATCCAATTTTAGTTGAATTATTTGACAAATTCTACAAATAGCCAAAAGGCATCAAAATTACCTCCAGTGGAAGAAGCTTTAGCTGTAAATGAGCTCAAACTTGAACAAGTATACGAATAGTTCAAGGCTTTCACATGTCTTTGTGACGAAAAACAAGAACCACTCAAAGTGGACTGAAGAAAAGATTTCTCAGCTACATATAATCCTGTAATTAACAAGCAAAGCACAAAAAAAAAAAACAAATTCTTGAAACGTTATGAGCACAGAATAGAATAGAACAGAACAGAAATGGTAGAGAGTATTCATATATA
Organism: Anisodus acutangulus; assembly: GCA_029783415.1. NCBI lineage: Eukaryota > Viridiplantae > Streptophyta > Magnoliopsida > Solanales > Solanaceae > Anisodus > Anisodus acutangulus. The sequence goes on from CM056511.1 coordinate 3,878,211, forward strand.
TAGTCGACCCCCAATTAAATTAATTAATTGGGCACGTGCAATATAAGAAAAGAAAAGAGTTTTGAGACACAGAATTTTCTACCTATACTGTCATTAATACACCTAAACATTATTTATTCACTTTTCCTGACTCAATTATTTTTGAGAGTTTCTTACTAAATTATCACTGACACGCCTAAACGGTCATTTGTTCATTTTTCCTATCTCAACAATTTGATAGGAAAAGTGAACAAATGATAATTAAGGTGTGTTAGTGATAAGTTAGGTAGAAAAATTTTTAAAAAAGTGATACTTACGTGTGTTTTTTAACCCTATATCAAATTCAACTGACCTGCTTTGGGTTGTGAAGTGCAGTACTGATGAGATGTGAAAGATGGAGCTTGAAGAAGTGTCATTTCTGTAATTTGTGGCTCTTTCTGCTAATGAAAGCTATGGATGATGATGAAGAAAGAGGGAAAGTTGGTTTGCATTAATATGAGCCTCAAGTTATCATGTTACGTTTGAGAATCTAATCGGCTTACCTTAGCCACAACTCATTTAAGTGACCCAAACTGCCACATGTATACTTGTACAAGCTCTTTTTTAACTCTTCTATTTTTCTATTGGCCAAGGTGACTTAGTGTCGCATTCACTATTGGTAGCGCAAGGAATTTATCCGAAATCTCTTTGCAAAAAATTATAGGAGTAATTCAAATATAATATATATATATATATATATTTTGAATTTACTTAACTTTAGTGTGTACTCTCTTTTCAAACTAATAGGACTTCTATCAATGGAATGAAAGAACCATCTCTTCCTGCGGTGTTTTCGGTTTTCCTATGTATTCGGTATTAGAATACTTCTCTCTCTAACCTACTCCTCCCCAACGGTAACATCACCAACCCCCTCCCCATACAACCCCCATCCCCCATCTCACCCCATTCCTGACAGTAAAACCCCTCCCCCCAACAGTGCCGCTCCGACCACTCACCGACCGCGACGGTAAGACCCCAATATCACTGCTCCGACCACCCACCGGCGACGATGGAAAAATATTTTTTTTTATAAAATTTCATTTGTTTTTGTTCTCTTTTGTTCCTTTTCTTATTCTTGTGTTCCTTTTCTCCTAGATCAACGTAGGTGCTCGATTATTTAGGCAAAAACTCCGCTGAACAATACTCTCGTACGGTGAATAGTACCGCAAACAATCCGTGAACAGTTTCGGCAGCGACGGACAAACAGTATTTCCGGTGCTAGTGAACAATGATTTTCGCTGGCAAACAGGTTCGATTCAACTGGAGTTGGTACCTCCGGTTGCCCGTATTCATTCTTTGTCCTTAACCTTGTTAAATTTTGCCGCTTCTTGTCTTTAGTTATAGCATTCTTGGCGTAGTGATTTTACTTGTCTTTAGATTCTTGTTAAATTGTGCTTGCACTTTGATCCCTTCCTATTTTAGGATAAACGTTGAGTAGTTTATTATTTTATATTTGATGTAGTGGCTTTGATGAATGATGGTAGACTAAGGTCATATTCTCGGTCGAGGACGGGGGCGAGGGTTAGGGGGTAAGTGGAGTAATGAAGAGGCTATAATGAATGACTAAATATACATCTACCATATACAAAATATACATAATTATTCTTTCATATTCTATCAATATAATATAACAAGCTAATGAGGAGTGTTCCAACTCGAAAGCTCAGCATTTTTGACAACCTTTGATACACTCTCCAACACTTGAAAAGGTACTATGTCTCCAATAACAACCACCTTCTTGGTCTCCAAATCTACTTGGTACATATCCACCCCTGCTTGAAAAAAGGACATGAATTTCAGTAACAACATTTATACTACTAGCTAGGTATAAGTTTGATCCATAATTACACCAAGATTTCTTTTAAGTGTTTGTCTTGTGGACGACGAGAACAACAACGATTACATTTAAATTCAAAACAAATTGAGGACGACGGTATAAATTCTCTCTGAATATGGTGCTCCGTTTAAATTTATTTAGATCGTTTGTATGAGTTTGCTCACATTATCGGGTCACAAGTCCAGATAAAGAAGAAAAGTTGCAGCTGGTTAACATCCATCGTAAAACTAATTAATATATGATGAATCCATATGGGCTAACATCTTATATATATTAATCGAATGAGTCACAAGTTAGAATTTAATTAGAAGACGTTTTGTCTATAGAGATAGGATGAGTGAATTGAGTCACTTGACATACCTTCCATTTTGGAGATGTGTTTCTCAACTTTCCTGGCGCAACCATTGCAGTGTATGGAAACTCTTAGCACCACTATCTACACCATTCAAAAATTAAGTTCGATTACAAGGCTTCACTTTCTTTAAAATGATCTTCCCATTAAAATCAGTCAAATTCATATACACAAATATTGTCCAAATTAACTATAACTCATGGGAAGATTTTTGAAGCTTATGTGTGGGATATTCTTGTTAAAGACATAGTATATATATAAGTAAACAAAAAGTAAATTATTTCTAACGACTTAAACTTTTAGATGAAACGGTCTCACAATTCAATATGACGTCAAAGCAAGCAAAGGTGTTGAGTTCATGTGATTTTGCCGCGCTCTTATCACATAGGTGGAGCCAATATTGAACTTTACGGGTTTAAATTATAGAATAGCGACATCAGAGGTTAATGACAGAATTCTAAATTTAATTTTTGAAACATATTTCTTCGATTTTTAGTACAAATACAAACTTTAGACTAAAGCTATTTGTTTCCTCTGAACCCGTCCATAACCTTCTAGCTCCACCCCTAGATTTTTACCCGTTATCAAACATAATTTATACGTGTTAAAAAGAATTAAACTCACGCATGAAGAGGCATGTTAAAGACATAATTAAGTAAATAATAGAATTTTGCTCTTCTTTTTTCAAAATTAATTTGTTAGACGGAGGTGGAGGAACATAATGATGAAGAAGATTTGAAAACATACCTTAGGCTTCAATTGGAAAGTTAGAGTTGGAGGTCCCACATTAATAACATCCTTCAATCTCACCAAATTATGTTCATGATCTTGATCTGGGAAATTATTATTCATCAGTGGCTTGTTTTCAAAGTCATCATCATCAAGGCCTTCAAATTCATTGATGAAAAAACAAGATCCTGGTCCAGAAGCAGAAAAACTAAAACAATCTAAAACTTTGCCAAAATTGAGCTTCCTCATTTCTACAAGTGCAAATCTTTGCCTATTTAAGGATGAACTACTAGGTAAAAGTCACATATATATACATTTAGTTCATTGGAAAGAAAAAGTTCAACAAAAAGACAATGAAGCTAATGAAGAAGAGAAGAGGTCTAGACTCCACAGCCCATTTTTGTAGGGAAGATAAATTAAGTAGAAGGTATGCAGCAGTTCAGATGGGGACACATAAAAGAAAGATTCACTATTTAAATTTGATGAGTTCAACATTTAATGGTCTTAGTACTGTATTCGTTGTAATTTTGGAATTATACATACAAAATATATTTTTTGATGAACTGTAGTAGTTTTCATGTATATATTTATGTTTTATATCAAAAATACTGAGCATAGACGTCCATATATTTGTTTATGGGGACAAAGCCGGGGGCAGATCTAGAGGCCTGATTACAGGCGCTGATGGAGCCATTCTTGTTCAAGATGTGTTAATTGGCATTCCTTCACTAGAAAACACACTGTGTAGATAAGTAATTTTTTTTGTGTATATATACTATATGTTGAATCTTTTTGACTTTTACTTCTTTATATTTTGTCACTAGTTACGAATTCACGTAAACTCTACATATATATGTATACTAAGAAATCTACTAAAAATATATATTTAATTATCATTAATATTAATTTGAGATTGTTATATGAATCTATAAACTTTGAATCCTATATCCGTCTTTAAACAAAACACATAAGGTGAAGAAGACACAAAAGGAAAATGACCTTTCTAACTGAAAGGTAGTCCAAATAGGGAATTTGACATGTGATGTGGAACTAAAAGTAGTACAATTAGAGAGACAAAATCTCCAACATATTTAAGGGACTTCATGTGATATTAGTTGTTAGGTACAGTGAGAGCATCATTCCATGTGGCTGAGAAGTATAATTGATACACATCTGTTCAGATCAAAGTGAAAATAAGAGAAAAGTTGTGAGTAGGAGAATTAAAGAAGAATATCCACAAGCTTCATGCAATGTGAATCAAAGAAATTTATGGTGATAGGACACAGTATTCCTAAGCATCATGTTACTGCAGTGTGATAGGACACAGAGTATTCCTAATGGCTAAGCATGCATGTTATCGGAGCCCAAATTTTTACTAAGAATATTTAAAATATTAAAAAGTAAAAGTGAAAAATTTAAAAGAGATTCAATATCTATCACATATATATAATTTTTGAAGGGAAGAAAAATCGAATGAACATCTTATGACCTCTAGCTCTGCAACTACATGTTAGACCATATATTTCAAGTGTGACCAATGAGATCATGGCCACTCCCACTCAAGCAAAAAAAAAACATTAACTAGCTAGACTTGTAATCTTGTACAGTAAGAAACGTTAAGCAATTCAGTACATAATATTAAAATATATCTAATTTATTTACAGTCTTTAATGTAACGAAAAGCTCAAACTATCAGTATAATTCAACTGATTATTGCGAGGGTTTTCTTTATTTTTTAAATAATTATCCGATCATGTTTGTTATGAAAATGTATCTATTAATGTAGGTCCACTAACCAAATAATATAAAAGATTACTATGTATTATAAATGCTAACTCTATTAGAATAAGCAACTATACCATTCATGCATGTATATATTTTTTCCTTTTGGTGCATCTCTAGCTGGTCCTTTTCGTTTGTAGCACCATATTCAATTGTTCAAAGTCCAAAATTTACGTGAAATACAGCCTCTCCCCATCTCAAAGAGACAAAAATATTTCTCTAATGCTAAAGGGAATAAGCCGTCCAAAAGCAGACATAACAATTAATCTACTACAGTTTATTAAATTTTGTGGTGTCAATGAGATGTGTTTTTATACATATAGATTTCAATATTAGGTTATTACAAAAAAAACGTTACACTTGTACCTCATCAATTGCATAAGGATTTTTAAAAGGTTTAAATTAATTTTAACTATTCTACCCATGGCCTTTTGGATTGAATAAAAAAAGACGGTACACTAAGTCCCGCTGTGCGCGAGGTCTGAAAAACTCAAGGGTCTATTGTACGCAGTCGTACCTCACATTTCTGCAAGAGTCTTTGATAAGTTCATTTTCGCAATCACTTTCTTTCTTCATTATAACGCAATCTCCTCCCCCTCTTTTTCCCTGACTCATTGATTAATAATGTCGTATTAGCCTGTTGAGCCCACTCTCTTCGTCCACGTATAAATTTTAGAATCGAGTTACACGCAAATGATATTAAATGATGATATACATATCTAAATGGTCATATGCTACTTATTCGTTGTTTTAACGTTTTAAGTTAAATAATCAGACTTTTTTATAGTTATACCATAAAAAGGTAAGTCTAACTAAATATATGATCGAAAGTAGTTGACTCGATAGCGTTGATGATGCTATATATTTATGCATAAAGAGAGACCGACATCGTGCATTTAATTATTTAAGGGAGGTATCCTTTCAGGAATATCTAATTAACTTGAGACGATACATAAAAGATTAGCATGCACTTGTACAATAACATCACATACATAAAGAAATAATCAAATCTTTTATGACAAATAACCCCTATTTAAGGGAGGCAAAGAGGAATATTTGGTGGATAAGATAAATGTTGGAAATTAGCCTTTGGCGGGAGATGCGTCCACCCATCTTTGATGAATTAAACACTAGTGTTCCGTATGTTGGAGACCTTGTCTCTTTACACATGCATGATCTACGAAGTGAGTAGATGACTGTAGGGCCAAGAATCGTCTAATTTCGTTGAGAAATGAAAGAGATATTGGTCCACGAAGTAAGGTGTTTGAGACATGGAAATGTGGTGTGGGACAAATCTACCACATCGGTGGGAATATATAGAATTGCTCTCAATATAAGTCTCTAATTGGTAAAGGGTTTGGGACCCCAAGGGGTATCCCATGTGTTTAAAGGAGGGAAGACCTAGATGTGCTTGGGTTCAAGGCTAAGCTCACACGCGCGCCGCCCGTCCCGTCCGGTTCCGGGTTCACGGGCTGTGGGGCTGTCTAATATTATCTTTTTGGACCAGAGAACTCTGACAGATGTACAGTTTGATCCCTGAAGTTTCATATGTACAGTTTGGACCAGAATTCTTTCATATGTACAGTTTGGTCCCTGAAGTTTCAATATTTACAGTTTGGTCCCCAGAATTTTTGGAGATTTTTTCTGCCTACTATTGGACTGCATTTTGGAGCATTAACCAGCCATTACTTGGCTGATTAACTCTCCATTAACTGCCCATTACTTGGGCATTTGGGCAGCCTCTTTCAATGGCCTTAATAGCCATTACTTGGCTGTTTTAATGGCCTCCCTCAATGGCCATTACAACCTTGTTTGTGGTTGTTGGACAGCCCCTCCTCATGCTATATATTGAGCTTCATTTGGCTCAAAACAGCAGCAAGAAACATGCCAGAAAACAGACCTGAAAACGACACAAAAACATGCAAAGAAACCAAAAAAACAAGTGGCTTAAAATCAGACTTTCGGACTGAAAATCAGTCAAAAACAGTGACCAAACCCTCACGTATACACAAGATATACACTATAGAGACACACTATATACACAGAGACAAAAGAGAAGAGTAAAGAGAAACTCTTCCTTCCTATTCCATATCTTCAGCAAGTCGAGTCATATTTGTTTTCTTCGCCAGGCTCAACCTATTGGCTTTGTAGCGTTGAGATTATAGTGTTGTTTTATCTTGGGAGACTATTGCCCGCTAACGTAAAAGCATATATACGGGGCAATCTTGTCTTAAGGATAAAGGGCTATCCTCGACTCAACACACAACGTTGTAACCATCCAGATTTAGTTGTTTCTTGATTTCAGGATATCAACATTCAAGACACAACAAACTTGCGGCAGTTCTCAATATTGGCTTTGCAAGGTGATCAAGATTCAAGACACAACACACATGCGGCAGTTTGAAGATTGACCATTTATTTATTCTTTCGAACATTTGTAATAGTTATTACTTCCCGTACTGCTTTATAAAGTACCATAGAAATACCAACAATTTAAGACAAGATAGTATTGTAATACTATTAGTGTTCGAAAGATGTCGGTCAAAAGTTGTGTGACCAAATCTGGATATGGCAATGGTTTTCTGGTAGAAGAGAGTGATGACGATGAACGTGTTCATGGTATCACCGCTACCAAGACTGGTTGGAACAAGCGCTCACGAGAGCCTGAAGATGTCAACTGGGACAAGAGGAGAAGACTGAAGATGTACTTCTATCTTGCAGCAGAAGGCCTGTATCTATCCCAGACAAAAGATCCGAATAATGGTAAGAAGGAACTGGACACTCAGTTTGATGAAGTGACTGGAGTGAGCCAGAATCCGAAATTGGGATAAGTAGTTTTTCTTACTTGTCAAGAATAAAGATTAAATGAGGTCTGATTAAAAATTTGATTAAAGTAAGGAGGAATATGAAAATAATTTATATTCCTTACGCTTTAAAAAATCAGACGTTTAATCTCATCTTCTTTTCCGTTTAAAGATTGGATTGTAAAGCAACTTAAAAAGATCCGTTCTTTTAAGAGTAATTATTAAAAGTGTGTAAAGTATGTTCACACATACGAGGGAGTAAGATCCACTGACCGTGCGAAAACTGTTACCACTCTTAAGTAAGCGCCAAGAATTATCTGGGCACCAATCATAACGGAAGAAGTCTAAAAGTTAAAAGACGTTGAACCTGTCATACTATTTGGCAGAAGATCCTTCATAGGATGATATTGAACACTCAGTCATATAAAGCCTCCGGGCGACTGGAGTGGGCCAAAATTCCTTTGATATGATGATATTGGACACTCAGTCATACAAAGCCTCCGGGTGACTGGAGTGGGGCCAGAATTTATTTCATAGGAAAAGTAATGGACACCTAGTGTGGTGGGCCAGAGTTTCCAGGTCTTAATGATCTGAAGGCCTAAAGAAAGGCAGTAAAGAAATTGGACACTCAGTCTGCCAAAGCAACTGAAGTGGGCCAGAGTATCGAGATCACATATGATCCGGTTACGCCCTAACCACGGGCAAGAGGTTGTTCATGTGAAGCAACGCCACCTCTAAAGTAGAAGGGGTTGGAGAGGTTGTCCTCAATAGGACTTCAGGGAATGAGATCACTCTAAGATGAGGTGATACATATCCCTAACTTGGTTTAAGGGACGTTGTTGGTCAAGCTGGTTTGAGACTAGTCCAACAGGTCCGTAATAACTAAGAATGGTACAGGATGTCTGTAGCCAAATGAATGATATATTTGTAATCTGTGCATCTATGCCATCATAGATTAAGACACGTTAAATAGCAAGTCATTCAAAAGCTAACGATGTTGAGATTGTTGCCTTCTTTTGACATAAACCCTCAAAATGAATGTGAGGTAGATGAAGAGGCAAAATCACCTTTCCAAATTCCGTCAAAGGAATAGCGAAAGAAGCACCGCTCCTCTAGAACTTAGTCACACCTACTTGGGTGATTTGAAGTTTATACAAAATAGAGGGGGGAGACAAGTACGTTGTGACCTTCATTGATGATGGTACAACGTATGGAATCCTTTGTTTGTTAAAAAGCAAAGATGAAGTTGTTGAAGCGGATAAGCGCTACAAAGCAGAAGTTGAAAATCAACTAAGCCTACGGATTGAGAAATTCGTAGTGATAGAGGGGGAGAAAGTGAAGCATCGTTCATTAAACGACTGTTCATTTCTCACCTCAGTCCAACGGTGTTAGCCAAGCGCAAAGCTCGTACGCCCAAATTATGTGGGGTGGCTTGGTAAAAGTTGGAATACTGAAACAGGTCAAGTTGTACCTAAGACTGTAGATTGCATATCTGTCAGGATCTGCAAATAACAGTAGTGTTGATCGCCTCTTGGCGTCAAAGAATGTTGAATTCTTTGAAGATAGCTTTCCTTGAAAAAAAGGAAAAAGGAGTAATTGCTCAAGGTTAACAAGAACCTGCGAGGGCCTGACTGTCCGGAACTAGACGTTCCGTAACTACAAGACTCGAAAGTTGCTGGCTATCCGGAACTTAATATTCCAGATCTGCAAACTCAGGGATTCTAGATGTTGAACCGAGACGGAGCAAAGAAGGGGACAAAGACTTGTTCCAGTCCTTCTAGCTTGTATGGTTAAGAATGAACCATGGACAATTAACAAACAAATGTCATCTCCAAAAGCACTGCTTTGGAAAGAAGCTACAAAGAGAGAAATAAACTCTATCATATAGAACCATACTTGCGTAATGGTTTATCTTCATCCGGGAAAAGAACCTTTGGGTTGTAAGATGTGCTCCCCTGTGAGTAGCTTCACATCCATGGCCATTGCAGTCTTGCGTGGCATGAATGTTGAATTAGCCTTCCCAACCGGAGAGTTGGAAGAAGAGGATCAGAGTTGGTTTCTTTGTTGTTGGGCTTCCTACGAACTTTCATTTTTGTCCCTGAAATGTTTACATTTTGGTCCTGAAAGTTTCAGATAAAACAGAAACAATGAATCTGACCACAGAAACATTGACTCTGAAATTAGAAAGCCAACAGTTGGAGAATCAACAGTCTGAAAGTAAAAGCCATATTGAAACAAAGTCTCGATATGAAAGATATGGGTATCACATATGACATCTTAGGAATTGGATTTCTAAGACATCTAACGGACTGGTCGATAGTTGACAGTCTCGTTGAAGCCACCAATGGATATGAATCATAGAACTGATTGGAATCATGGTGCACTCATAGACAAGGAGCGATATGCTCAGGTCATGTGTAGTTCAATGTATTGTACACACTACAACCGACCTGGTATCGGCCTACAAAGCAGATCAGTTAAACTAAGGTTCACTGATGATTTTAATACATGATCGGTAGAAGGCGTTAAATCTGATATGACGATATCTGAGTTAATGCTTATCTACAGATTATAGTATTCTGGATGTCCAGCGGTTCTGGGAGAACACAGTGATGCAACCGACATCGATTCAAGAACACCAAAGCCACAAGTAAATGTGTATGGTGGGTCTTGGAAAATCCTCTAAGCAAACTTTCATCGGCTGATTCATGATGGAATCGGAGTTTATCGCTTTATACAAAGCATGAAAGAAGTTGAGTAACTTCACGGCTCCTTAGAGGACGTCCCTTATTGGGAGAAACTCGTGCCTTCAGCAGCTTATACATCGTGGCTAGCCGGTCGGCCGGGAAGGACACGGATGACGGCGTCTGGACATATCTTTCAAGATCTGCCGGAGACATAAGACCGAATGGCACTTGATCATCACGGGTGTCACGTCCTTGTTTACTAACTAAGGACTACCCGGAGATCAAGTGTTACGCGATCTAGGGGAATTGGCTTAAAACCCAAACAATACGAACCTTTGCGGTGGAAACCCAACCATACTGATTGGAGATCCCAAGAATTTGGTTCAATGGGAAAACTAAGCGGCAAAAGGTTCAGTTGAGCGCTTCGGTGGAAGCAAGAGCACCTCGGATGATGATTTCTGTAGAGAAACATGAATCCAAAGCTGTTCCCGCGATAGACATTAAAGTGCTACCTGCATGGTGGGTAAAGGTTAAGCTTCCAAACCTTTAAAAGATCCTCAAACGGTTGAGGTTAAGGTTGGGGAAACTTTTAATGATTCCTAACACTTGAGAAGTGGGGTATAGCAGGATACCTTGTAGGAGATCACCTATTTAAGTGCGAGGATGGCCGCCTCAAATGAACGCACTTAAGAATCCAAGTGTGTCCATGGCCACAACGGACAGAAACGTAAGAAGGAAAATGAATAAGAAGAGTTATTGTGTTGATATCGTTGTCTTGGCTTACACTAAACACTGACGGTTCAAGACATCACGTTCACCGCGCAAAGAAGTAAGTCCGATGGTATTCAACTAGGGAAGGTTCAAAGCGTAAGCTACCTCTCCCGATGCAATATCTTTCATTGAAAGATTGCTGAAATGTAGGCACTTTGTGTGCGCCACAATCTCTCTTTCATAGAGGATTGTTGGAAATTAGCCTTTGGCGGGAGATGCGTCCACCCATCTTTGATGAATTAAACACTAGTGTTCCGTATGTTGGAGACCTTGTCTCTTTACACATGCATGATCTACGAAGTGAGTAGATGACCGTAGGCCAAGAATCGCCTAATTTCGTTGAAAAATGAAAGAGATATTGGTCCACGAAGTAAGGTGTTTGAGACATGGAAATGTGGTGTGGGACAAATCTACCACATCGGTGGGAATAGGAAGAATTGCTCTCTATATAAGTCTCTAATTGGTAAAGGGGTTGGGACCCTGCCGGTATCCCATGTGTTTAAAGGAGGAAGACCTAGATGTGCTTGGGTTCAAGGCTAAGCCCACACGCTGCCGCCGCCGCTCGCCCGTCTCCGTCCGATTTTGCCCGGTTCTCGGGTTCACTTGATTCACTGATTCACGGGTTCACTGGCTGTGGGGCCGTGGGGTCGTCTAATATTATCTTTGGACCAGAGAACTCGCGGATGTACAGTTTGATCCCTAAAGTTTCATATGTACAGTTTAGACAGTAATTCTTTCATATGTACGCTTTGGTCCCTGGTTTCAATATTTACGCTTTGGTCCCCAAAATTTCTGGAGACTTTTTCGCCATCTGTTGATCGCGTTTTGGAGCATTAACCAGCCATTACTTGGCCGATTAACTCTCCATTAACCGCCCATTACTTGGGCATTTGGGCAAATTTCTTTCAATGGCCTTAATAGTCATTACTTGGTTGTTTTAATGGCCTCCCTCAATGGCCATTACAACCTTGTTTGTGGTTGTTGGACAGCCCCTCCTCATGCTATATATTGAGCTTGATTTGGCTCAAAACAAGAAGAAGAAACAGCCAGAAAATGCACTGAAAACGACACAAAACAGTAAAGAAACCAGCAAAAACAATGGTGAAAATCAGACTTTCAAAGGACTGAAAATCAGTCAATAACAGTGACCAAACCCTCACGTATACACAAGATATACACTATAGAGACACACTATATACATAGAGACAAAAGAGAAGAGTAAAGAGAAACTCTTCCTTCCTATTCCATATCTTCAGCAAGTCGAGTCATAATTGTTTTCTTCGCCAGGCTCAACCTATTGGCTTTGTAGCGTTGAGATTATAGTGTTGTTTTATCTTGAGAGACTATTGCCCGCTAACGTAAAAGCATATATACGGGGCAATCTTGTCTTAAGGATAGAGGGTTATCCTCGACTCAACACACAACGTTGTAACCATCCAGATTTAGTTGTTTCTTGATTTCAGGATATCAACATTCAAGACACAACAAACTTGCGGCAGTTCTCAACATTGGCTTTGCAAGGTGATCAAGATTCAAGACACAACACACATGCGGCAGTTTGAAGATTGACCATTTATTTATTCTTTCGAACATTTGTAATAGTTATTATTTCCCGTACTGCTCTATAAAGTACCATAGAAATACCAACAATAAACATATTATAGACTTATAGGGGTCTGCCATGAGTTCATAAACTTTGTCTACATGTACAAAATTATACTATAGAGTGAGGGTAGATGACACTAAATTACTTAAGGGCCTGCATGAGCTCCATTATTGGTTCTTTAAAAGTATGTATTTTCATATCAGTTGAGTGGGACTAGTTCTACAGCTAATTGGTCCATGTGATAATAGGTTCTTTGAATAAGAAGACAAATTTATTCAAGAAAAAATTCACTGTAGATTCATGTTATGCACGTGTCTCTCAGCAAAACAAAGTTGGAAAATTTGGAAGTGTTATCTTTTATTTTTATTAATATTAATAAATCTAATCTTCCAAAAGCAAGTGTCCCTTATTAGAAGCTAAAAGAGTTGAGCCATTGCACTCACTATTAAAAACAAGCAAAATTTTGAGGGATGTTTCTGTTAGAACTCCGTAAAAAATCATAATTTTCTATAGTAAGTTCGTCGAAAAAGTTTTCAATCAACAAATTTCTGATGAAAACTCTATTAGATTTTTGCATTTTTTAGTAGTGATTTCTTATAATGCTACACTTATGTTGTTAGTTACGCAAAAGAGCAAAATAGAAATTCCATTAAGAAAATATCAACGTAATTGAACTTGTATGTAAGTAAAATTAGAGATTATACTAAGGAAATTGCTGAAGTATTTCATAGGCAAATCTCCACATCCAACAAGTCAATCATTGGCTTGGTCTGTAAGAGAATGATAAAATTGATCAGCTGGTGCATGGCCAACCCAAGAAGGTTGGGTCCATGGCCCTTTCAGGACCAGATCATAGCTCAACTCACTGTGGGCCTAATCATTTACAGATTCAACTTTTTGTTGGGCCCAGTGACCCCTGGGCATTGTCACAATTGGGTATTCATCCCTTACTTTACAGGGCCATTTGCACTTTGTCTCTATTTTATGTTGGCCTTTAATTTTTGCCCCTCATAAATTTATATTTTTGTATCATAATATCTCACAAGTTATGCCTCTTGTCCTTAAAAAACTTATGTCCCGCAAGTATAAGTTCGATTTAAAGGATAGAAATTAAAAATCAACCCATTTGAAGGACAAAATTAAAGACCAGGCCATTTGAAGAACAAATCGTGCAATTACATGTTCTTTACAATCATATCTAGACGTCTTGTAATAAATATATGTTATTAGTGTATTTTAACCTTTTACAACAAGTAACATTCTTTTGTTGTAATGTGCTCATCAAGATACGTGTTGGTAATATTGACCAAAAGAGAGTACTATGATATTGATGGTTCATACAATCGACCTATTAGCTTGGATTAGGGCATAATAATAGTTGTTGTTGTTGTCATTGTTGTAACAAGTGCCATCTTTATTTACTAGGTTGTTAATTCATTTTGTATGAATGATTATCTTTAAGTTGCATGATGATATAAATGTTGAGATAACGGTCAAAAACACACCTGAAGTATCATTACTTTTTTGCTAGTTTTGTACCGAACTATCAGATGTTTGTGTTTTCTAACTGAACTATCACCAATTATTTATCAAAACGCACATCAAAGTTGATTAGACCAAGTTTTTAAATACAATCGTCAAAAGGTGTATGACAGCTTAATTTGTCCATAAAATTTCATCCACATGGCAGCTGACTCATTTAATCTTGAGGTGTGTTTTGATAGATAGTGGTGATAGTTCAGATAGAAAACGCAAACACCTGAGAGTTCAAGTAGGAAAATGGTAAAAAGGTGATACTTTATGTGTGTTTTGACCATTATCTCTTAATTTTCTTTTAAAAAATTCGAAGTAATTTCTTTAATTATCCGCGTGGAGTGTCATTTGACACCATTGTTAAACAAAAAAAAAGTGTACACCACACACTGTCAGATATTAGTCGAGGTGTGTTTTGATAAATAGTTGGTAATAGTTTTGATAAGAAATACAAATTTCTTATAATTCAAGTAGAAATCTCGAAAAAAATAATACTTCAAATATGTTTTTTTACCATTATCTCATAAATGTTTCTTTTAAACGTTTCATGTATAGAAGTTTAAACTTTTAAATTCTATTATCAAAATAGGTGGCACTGGCACTAGTGGAAGGTTATTTCATGTTGGTATGTCTTTCTATTTGCCCATTCTCTTTCCAAGAGAAATTAAAGTTGCGGTCCAACTTTATAGATTAAAAGGAGAAATATGCATAGAAAGATATGACTAATACTTCAATACAAAAAGGTGTAGCCAAAACTTCATTTTTGCAGTAAAATCTGATCAGGCTAGAGTGCTAAATCATAAAGAGTTTCTTTTTGTCCTGAAATATTTGTATTTGGAAGACTCCTTTTAGAGTTTTGCTACTTTGAAACTACTTTTGTATTTTAAAGCTGTGAGATTTTTAGTATTTTCCCTTATATTAATGAAATCCAATAATTTATACATATACAAGAATATTTATTTATATCATATTTACACAATATAATTTTGCTGATGAAAAGAGTTTCAAATAAACATCATTCAGACTATATATTTATTCTTCATCAGACTCTATTGCCTAATAATAGAATACTGGAATAAGATCTTTGGCTCAAATGGCCACATCAGATGTGGACTGAATTGAGCGTTGAAATGAATAATTAAAATGTTACACCCCGGATTTTCGCACGTTAAAGTCGCATGTGAGTTAGTCGATGCAAGTATGAAAGAAATTATCTTGAGGTTAAAAGAGATTAGTTTATTAATATAAATGGTTATAAGGATCTATAAATATGATCAGTAAGTAGCGGAAGGTTTGGAGGGTGAATGAATCGAAAAAAAATGAGTTTCGTCAAAAGCCGGCAAGTCGGGAATACGATAACTCGTACTTTTGGGGTGAGACTAGGAGTGCTTCACATGCTACGAAAGTAATGATATGAAGTATTTGAATCGTATAATAGTCTCTTGTTAAGTGTGGAAGTCAAGTGAGTTGTAAGAACGAATGTCGACAAAGTTCGTCGCAAGTTACATTCACAATTTCACTGAAAATTGGGTCAGATGCCGCAGAGCTTTTCTCTCAATATACTTGGAGTTACGGGTTTATCCAGCCATCAAATTGAAGGTCTACAAGTTTAGTTTCCAACGTAATTTACCTTTCGTCTATACGACGTTGGTGTGGAGAGATATTCGTATTTCCGTCCAAGAGTGCAAACTTCCACGAAACCAGCGAGTCCAAGGGAGGCTTTGATCGGTGGCAACATTCCTTTTCATATAAATTAAGCCCCAAACGAATTGCAACCTCATTTTTCTTAAACTTCAAACCTTAAAACACCTCCTAAACTCTCCCAGGCTCTTCTCAATGAATCAAGATCAAGTTTAAGAGCTAAGCAAGCTAATCTAACGCAAGAAAGTCTTTGGTAATCATAGAATCATCGTTTCTACATCGTTTCACTTTTCGGAGGGATCCTTCTTCTCGAAGTAAACTTGATGTAGGATTAATTCCTACAAATTAAGGTATGTTTTACTCTCCTAATGATCTCCTTATGATTCTTCAAGTAATTAACTGAAATTATTGAGGGAATTCCTACAAATTATGAACTTTTATGGATATATTTAATTGTTGGGCTGTTTCGTATGGATTAAATACACTATATGGAGTTATGGATGGAATTTAAATGAGTAGTAGGATCAATGGAGAAGAAAATGATAGCGTTTTGAGGAGAAATTGAACTACAAATAACTCTATGAACTTACGCCCTCAAGTTGTTTGATAAAATGTCTCAATGAATGTTCTTATAAGTTATAGACTTAGAACTAATCTTGAATCATTCGTATGATATAGACAATCATTTGTAAAGGATAAGAGGGCTTGTGGGACGGGATTCGCTTCAATAACGAGGTATGTAGGGCTTTCTCTTTCTCTCGTGGCATAACTAGAATTCGACGAACTTTCCTTGAAACATATCTCCGACTAACATAAGATGAACACACCTCTTCGGATTGAACTAAGTCCTGCCCCACATATATGATTTATATCCAGCACCTTTCATGTTTATTATCTCTTGTAGTCATCGATTGAAACGTTTCCGCTAAACTTGAATTGATCATATACCATTCGAATGAGTTGAACCCTTCTTTATGTGTAATTCATATCGAGTATATTACATGTTCTCCGTGTTTATTATCTTTTGAATTAAAGGATAAAGAATGTAGCGACAATAACTATAGTTGGAGGATAATGACGATAGGCCACTTCGACTCTTTCTATGGTATCCCTTCTGAGGTCGGTCTTGCATTGCACTGATATATATGCATTTATTTTCATTACCACACCGCACTATAGTCGATCGGACAGACACGTAAATGTGCACCTAGATGTATTTTTTCATTACCGTGACATGTTATAGTCGGCCGGACATGCATGTAAATGGAACCTATATGTATTTCTTTCATTATCACACCATGTCATAGACGACCGAGCAGGCACGTAGCTGTGTATATCACTGATCAGTTGGGCAGAGATTTACCGCATCTTATATGGCTAACAGTTATGATGAGCTCACCCCACAAAGGGATTTATTATTATATGATATTGTATATGCTTCCACAGTGAGGAATGATTTTGCGAGCATGCATTTACATTCATGTTATAGTTATGGATGTCCATAGTGGCCTTGTTATGAGTTTCAGGTTGTCTATATATCCCTTCTTATGTTATTTACACTCTTTATCGTATGCTTATCGTCTTACATACTCGGTACATCTTTCGTACTAACGCACTTTGTGCGCTGTGATCATACCCACGTGTGCAGGTATACAGGCCAGTACGCCTTCCCAATAGGGTACCAAAGTTCAGCAGTTTGTTGTCTCACTCCACTTCTCCGAAGTTATTGGTCAGAGTCATCGAGTAGGATGCATGCATGATTATATATATGAGTATGGGTATATCGGGGCCCTGTCCCGACCAATTGACACATTTTAGTACTTCTATAGGCTTACATACTATCAATCAACGCATTTGTGTTTTGTTTGGCCTTGTCGACCTTCTGGATAGTTGTCTTTCTTGGTTATGGCCTTGTCGACCTTAGTTATGCATATATGTATTGTTGGGGCTTTCTGCTTGCATGTTGTTATGTTTTATTCTCATTATTATCATTTAGTGGCATTCTCAGCCCACAGTACATATTATAGAGTTCAGATATCACAGTTGGTTTGCTCGGGCCGTCGGGTGTCGGCCACCCCTAAGTTGGGGTGTGACATAAAACGTGAACGCTTTCAAATTTTAAGAAATCTTGATCTTCTAGTTATCTAGAAAAAGAACATTTTTTGTCTATGGGACAAAAATATTTAATTGCTATTAGTCCTACTATGCTCGTACAACATAACCTATCACATATAAGTTGTAGTTAATTAGATGATATTGAGCAGAATAATAGTGATGAATAGAAATTAAATATACAAACGCTTGGTAACTTACACAATAATAATAAATCCTCATGAAAGTGAGACATCAAATGAGAGTTATGCATGTGAGTGATAAACATATAAAAACATAAAAAGTAAAGTGAAGTTCCATTACGAAGACATTTTACTATTTTCACTCAAAAAATATTACTACCACTTACACAATAATGATAAATCCCCATGAAAACGAGACATCAAATGAGAACAATGCATGTGAAACATATAAAATATATACAAAAGCAAAGTGAGATTCATTTAAAAAGACAGTTTACTGTTTTTAACTAAGAAACAGTACTACCACTTACTATTTTAACGTTGATTAGTTGGTCCATGTGCTACAAACCAAATCATTGTAAATACGAGTATATTTTTAGATTTGTTCAAAATTCAGCATTAAAAGAATACAAATAGCTGTCACTGTGATGGCGGCTAATCTTAAACCTTGCAATTTTTAATATTAAATTGGATGTTGAGAGGTCTCCCTTTACTACTACTACTCCTATTTCATTTCATTAATAAATCATTATTCTACTTGTCGAAATAAAATTATCGATGTCCCTAGCTTTCAACCGTTATGGGACCCATGTCAAGCGTGATATCTTACAAAGTTGGGAAAATTGTCAAATTTGTACTCCAACTATGTTTTATAATTTAACATTGTTCACCGTTAAATTATAGGATAAAAATATTCTTCCCGTTAGCAAACTTGTTAAATTTGTCCTCGGTTGGACAAATTTATGAGTTGGACTCCATGTCGGATAAAAAAATTCACGTTAGATCCACATAGACGTCATGTAGGCGTCTCACTGTTACAGCCGATGATCTTTTTTTGCTCCATCTCTGACCACAACCACTGGCCAACTACACTTCTCTCTTCCCCCGCTCACGCATCCCTTTTTTTCTCCAGGTCACTGCCAAAAGAAAATCTGACAAGCAGACGCCAGAATCCGGCGAACAACACCGACCAATAGCTCCCCGTCCTCCTATGTCTCGATGGTTTTGTTCGTTCCTAAAGAATTGGAGACGACAAGTATAGTCACCTAAAACTAGGGTTGTCCAAGGGGTCAAATTCGGGGTGGGGCGGGTGCGGCGGGACGGGACCTGTCCTACGACGTGATCGGCGGGATAGGCCGATGTCCCGTCCCTTCCCCCATCGAGCCGGAAAAGGGGATCGGTGTTGGCGGGGTCGGTCGGGTCCGGGATTCCATTCTTCTAGACACTTAATTTCAAAAAACTGTGAATATATACACTTAAATAATTGAACAAGATAGTATAATAAAAATATCCCAAAACTATTTTTGTGCCTATTATATTATTTAATAGAAATATGATTTTTTTGTAATACAATTTTTAAATTGCAACTTTGTGGTGTTGTTCAAAAGTTGCAAATCACATAGTAAAATTGCAATTCAAAAAATTACATAGTTAAAAACACATTTTCTAATTTCTTCACAATGTCTTGTGGTACTTCGGTTTGAATTAGAAGTTGTTGGTCAAATTGATCGACGTCGCTTCTAGTTCCATCAGACAAGATTTCGTTGTATTTTTCGTCATCTTCTTTGTTGATCTCTGGTTGATTGCGCCTTCTACGCTTCGCTCGTATCCAATCTTTGAATATAACTGTAATCTCCAAGCTGTCTCACGCTAATAAGTGTTTGTGCTCTCCTATTTGAAATCTTCCAACAGAAAAAATGCTTTCAGACGCTGTTGATGACGCTTGAATGTTCAACACATCTCGGGCCATCTTTGCTATCGAAAATGTCTTCTCATTTTCCCTCCAGTATTTAAGCAAGTCTTCACGTCCTTCTTCATTGAGAACTGTTTGGTACGGTACACCATCATGCAAAACAAAAACATCAAACTCGCTAACTTGATTAGCAGTGGAACCTCTAAACATTCTATTTCTAAGGCTTTCAATACTAGCCGCAGAAACAACATGTCTTTTATAAGGTTGTATTGAAGAAGAAGAAGAAGATGATATAAAAGTTGGTTGATTGCTAGCACTTTCTTGTTGATAATGCATATATACTTTTCTGCATTCATCGTGTATGGCTGTATGCTAGACAAACTTCTTCTTTAGTTGGTTCCTTAGGTGGCTGTTCATTTGGGGTTTTTAGAGTTGGAGGTGGAAGTATTACTATACAATCATAAATTGTTTCAATAAGTTCTTTACATCCGTCTATTTTAATAGTCGGATTTAATACAACACCAATAATATAAATAGTGGGAATAGGAAAAAACATTTTTTTATTTGATAAATATTTTTTAATAGGTTCCTTATAAGATGGTTTTTCCATATATTTACTAAGTAACAAAAATATTAGAGCTATATAAAATAACATAGTTGAAATAGTAGGATAATAAATACGAGAAAATTCTTTAGTTGCTTCAAAAAAATTCTCTAAAAATCCAATAAGTTCTGATTTTTCCCCCAATCATTATCTACAAGCATATCAGTTGGATTTCGATTATGGCGTTAAAAATAAAGTTATAGGTCTTCTATAATCGTAAGCAACAAGTAGTTGTTCATATAGATAATTTCACCTAGTCGCTACTTCTTCAGGAATTTTTCTAAAAGGTAATCCACAATTGTGACAAGTTTTTTTATATTCTTTTTTCTTTGTATTTTATTACTTCTAAAAATAAACTTTATAACAAATTGTATTTTATTAAAAATATTTTCAAAAAGTGATAGACCATCCTTTACAACTAAGTTATAAATATGACACACACATTTTATATGAAAATGATTAGGAAAAGATGGAGTTAATAGATCTTTTAAAAGTCTCACAATATAATTATTAGAAGAAGTATTATCTAACGTAACATTCATAATTTTGTCAGTTACACCATAATAATTGCAAACTTCATGAATATTTTATGCAATAGAAGTTCCGGTATGCCTATCATCAATATATCTATATGCTAAAATACGTTTTTGCATAGACCAATTATGATCTATCCAATGACATGTTACAGTTAAATAATCATTGTCGTTAGTACTACGACCTATATCAGAACTACTAGATACTTTGCCAGAAAAATGATATAATGCATAACGTAAAATATTGTTGATATTCATGTGCAAATTTAAAAACGTCTCTCCTAACAGTTGATGTAGGAAAATCGTTAAAAGCAGGATTATACATATCTCTTACGTAATGAATAAAACCAGGAGAGAAAGGAAAATGCAAAAGGCAAACCCTCCACCGCAACTAATTTTGCTATTGATTCTCTATCTCCGTGTTTATCGTATTTAAGACCTATAATTTCCCCGTCGTCGGGTTAATTTGACCCTGTACTTGGTCCGAAACACTATGTAAACCTTGTCCCGACTTATAGCGCATTGACACACCTGACTTTGTAGCCTCGTATTTATCCCACTTAGCTTTGTGAAAGCCTTATACATGTCTCAATAAACCTTCCGTCCCATCCTGACCTTTTCTAATTTTAAATTTATAAATATTTTTATAAATTTTACATTTAACTACTTGATTATCTTGGTACATATAAAAAAAATCTCATGCAAATGATTTTAATTTTCGTTGTGTGGGACCTCGACTCATACTAGGGGGAATAAGATGCGTTTCAGTTTGAGGCTGAGACTCAGTCTGAGGTTGAGGTTGTTGAGGTACACTAGTGAGTGTGTCATCTAGATTAGCGTCTAAATTAAAGTCTAGTTCAGTTACAGAATATATCTCATCATCTAATGATATATCATTAAAAAAAATCAGTTTCATCTATATGAGTGTAATAAATCAAATCATCCTAACTAGGAATAAAATGACTAGAAGAAATACATTTGCCTTTGTTAACCCTACTAGAAGAAGCACCCTTACCCTTAATTATACGTCTAATTTCTTCCATTTTAGTTATGCAAATAAATAATTAAAGATAATGAAATTAAGTGCGATAATTAAATACAGTAACAATAATAATTTAAAGAAGGAACAAAGACGCCATTTTAATGTCTTTGTGAGTTTTAAGGGTTAAGATTTAATTTAGTTTATCTTAAATTAGTATGATTAAATCCTTGTTAATGATAAAACCGAGAAAACAAAAACAAAAACAAAAAAGAAGAAGTTAAAATATGTGCGGGGATGATCCCACTATCTACACTTTATCTGTTAGTAAATTGTATTTTTTAATTCTAATCATCAGGAGATTATATTTTTTATTTATTTAAAAAGTACTTAGTTTTTAATTATTTTGAGTTTGGTTTTATTGTTCAAAATATGTGTGTGTGCGCGCGCCATAAAAAAGAAATTAAAATAGAAAATAATCATCTTTTATTAAAATAAACAATTGATAAAATAACCAACACTCTAACTGAGAATAAAAAAATGGAATGGTTTTTGCTTTCTTGGAAGAGAGGAATTAATGGCATAACATGTATCATTTCACAGAGATTTAACTTTATTTTTTATTTTTGTTAATAGAGATTAAATCATACTAATTGAAAATAGACCAAATCAAATCTTAACCCTTAAAGCTCACAAAGACGCATGTCAATAGTCTAAATATGTATTGATAAGTAATGGAGAAAACTTCTCTTTAATTACTGTCAAAGAGTTCGGATCGGAGGATAAAAATTTGATTATCTAAATTTTAATGTATTGCAAACATAATTTGATATTTAAAGGCGTTTTTAGAATAAAAATTAAATATTTGAACTATATGACAAAACTACTAGTATAACTCAACACAAGTAATAATTCAAAATATTTTAAATGACTTAAGAAAATTGTAATAAAAAAAAGATCGTTACACTTCCTAAATGATAATCCCTTGAATTATTTTTAGTTGTTATATTTATCTTTTACACCCCCTTTAAAAAAATATTAACCAAAAAAAGTTTTTTCTTTGATTAATTTACCCTTATTTATATCTTTCAACTCTCACTATATTAATCTATCTTCACTATACTATTACGAATACATTGAAAAAAAGAAAGCAAAATTAATCGCAAGTGACTTTTAAAATATTGATATATCTATTAAGACAACAACTTAATAAAATTAATAAAGAGAGTTATTTGATAAACTATCAATTATTTCTCTTATTGTATTTGATCTGCTTTTTGATTACACTGAATATGTTGTGTTGTTGTACCAGTTATTTCTTATACCAAGATGTACAGAAGTATCGAAAGTAATTTACAAAAAAAAATTCAGATTATTTATTAGATAAGAATGAGTTTAATTTTTTTTAAAATTACTACGTACTTATTTTGAATCAAATTTGGAAAGGTAGAAAGTAGTACTCCATCCGTTTCAAAAGAATTATTTTAATTTGACTTGATACAAAATTTAAGAAATAAATGAAGATTTTTGAAATATGTCGTCCAAAATAAATTTTAGATATTTATATGGCTATAAATTTTCTTATAAAGTTAAATTATTTTTAAATATAAAAAATAATAATGTATTTTAAAAACTAATAAGAAAGTAGGACAATATTTTGGTACGATACTAATCTTTTTCCTTTCGTGGCAAATTGAGCGGCATTTGTGTAATCTCACAGCCGCCTGCCTTGTACGACCTGTCCCCATAACAACATTCCCAAGTCCACCACCAGTCAAAATCTGACCCCGTAATTCAGTTTTTCTTCAAATCAGACACACAATTTCTCCTTTGTATCCGCATAACACCCTATATTTTCTCCTTCGCTTTCTCTCTCTGCACATTTCCCCCCCAAAAAATAAGTATTCTTTCTGAGCTGTACGTATAGCTGTTGTTGTTGTTTCGTCGATCAGGTTAGGTTAGGTTACTTCCATGGTGCTCAATTTGTTATACATATTTTTAGTGTATATTTGAATTTAGTTTCATTAGTTAGCTTTGATGACTATGAATTTACCAGATCTGGTGATGTATAAGTTTGAATTTTGGAAGTTTTTGTTTGGTGAGTATGTGACTTTAATCGATTGTTTACTGGAATTGATGATTTTTTTCTTTGATTGCTGGTTTATGTGACTTTAATTGATTGTTTTACTGGAATTGGTGACTTTTTGTGTGATTTTTGTCAGTAAGTTGAGAAAACAGGGCTTTCATTGCTGGTTTATGTTACTTAATTTGTCATTTTATTGGAATTGATGAGTTTTTGTGTGATTTTTGGCGGTGAGTTGAGGAGATAGGGCTTTGGTTGCTGGTTTATGTGACTTTTAATTGATTATTTTAGGAGTTGATGAGTTTTTGTGTGATTTTTGGCAGTAATTTGAGAAAATAGGGCTTTGATTGCTGGTTTATGTGATTCAATTGACTGTTTACTGGAGTTGATGAGTTTTTGTGTGATTTTGGCAGTAAGTTGAGAATATAGAGCTTTGGTTGCTGGTTTATGCGACTTAATTTATCATTTTACCTGAAATGATGAATTTTGTGTGATTTTTGGTTGTGAGTAGAGGAGATGGGGCTTTGATTGCTGGTTTATGTGATTCATTTGATCATTTTACTGGAATTGGCGAGTTTTGTTGCGATTTTGGGCTGTAAGTTGAGAAAATAAAGATTTGATTGCTTATGTGACTTTAATTGATTGTTTTACTGGAATTGATGAGTTTTTCTGTGATTAATAGGGCTTTGGTTGCTGGTTTATGCGACTTTAATTGATCATTTTACTGGAAATGATGAATTTTTGTGTGATTTTTGGCAGTGAGTTGAGGGATAGGGTTTTGATTGCTGTTTCACGGGACTTCATTTATCAGTTTACTGTAACTGATGAGATTTTGTGCGATTTTTGGCACTAAGTTGAGAAAACAGGGATTTGATTGCTGGTTTATCTGACTTAATTTGTCATTTTACTGGAAATGATGATTTTTTGTGTGATTTTTGGCAGAGAGTTGAGGAAATAGGGCTTTGATTACTGGTTTGTGTGATTCAATTGATCATTTTACTGGAATTGGTGACTTTTTGTGTGATTTTTGGCAGTAAGTTGAGAAAGTAGGGCTTTGATTGCTGGTTTATGTGACTTAATTTATCATTTTACTGGAATTGATGAGTTTTTGTGTGATATTTGGCGGTGAGTTGAGAAAATAGGGATTTGATTGCTGGTTTATGTGACTAAATTTGTCATTTTACCGGAAATGATGATTTTTTTTTGTGATTTGGGCAGTGAGTTGAGAAGATAGGTCTTTGATTGCTGGTTTATGTGACTTAATTTATCATTCTATTGGAAATGATGACTTATTCTTTGATTGCTGGTTTATGTGACCTTAATTGATTGTTGTACTGGAATTAATGAGGTTTTGTGTGATTTTTGGAACTATGTTGAGAATATAGTGCTTTGATTGCTGGTTTATACGACTAAATTTATCATTTTACTGTAATTGATGAGTTTTGTGTGATTTTGGGCAGTAAGTTGAGAATATAAAGATCTGATTGCTGGTTTATGTGACTTAATTATCATTTTACTGGAAATGATGACTTTTTGTGTGATTTTTGGCAGTGAGTTTGAGGAGCTAGGGTTTTGATTGCTTGTTTTGTGACTTTAATTGATCGTTTTACTGAAATTGTTGATTTTTTTTTTGTGATTTTTGGCATAAGTTGAGAAAATAGGTCTTTGATTTCTGATTAATGTGACTAATTGAAAATTTTACTGGAAGTGATGGTTTTCCTGTCTGATTTTTGGCAGTAAGTTGAGAAGTAGGGCTTTGATTGCTGGTTCATGTGACTTAATTTGTCATTTGCGGACTTGATGAGTTTTAATGTGATTCGTTCGCAGTAAGTTGAAAAGATAGGGTTTTGATTGCTGGTTTATGTGATTCAATTGATCAGTTTACTGGAATTGATGATTTTAGTGCGATTTTGGCAGTAAGTTGAGATTATAGAGATTTGATTGCTTATGTGACTTTAATTGATTGTTTTACTGGAGTTGATGAGTTTTTGTGTGATTAATAGACTTTGATTGCTGGTTTATGTAACTTTAATTGTTTGTTTTACTGGAATTGATGTTTTTTGTGTGATTTTTGGCAGTAATTTGAGAAAATAGAGCTTTGATTGCTGGTTTATGTGATTCAGTTGATCAGTTTACTGGAATTGATGATTTTTTGTGTGATTTTGGGAAGTAAGTTGAGAATATAGTGCTTTGATTGCTGGTTTATGTGATTCAATTGATCAGTTTACTGGAATTGATGATTTTTTGTGTGATTTTGGGCAGTAAGTTGAGAATATAGTGCTTTGATTGCTGGTTTATGTGTCAATTGATCATTTTACTGGAATTGATGGGGTTTTGTGTGATTTTGGCACTAAGTTGAGGAAACAGGGCTTTGATACTGGTTTATGTTAGTTAATTTACCATTTTACTGGAAATGGTGAATTTTTGTGTTATTTTTGGCTGTAAGTTGAGAAGATAGGGGTTTGGTTGTTGGTTTATGCTACTTTAATTGGGTCATTTTACTGGAATTGATGAATTTTGTGTGATTTTTGGCAGTAAGTTTAGAGGACAAGGCTTTGATTGCTAGTTTATATGATTCAAATATTTAATTTTTATTCTAAAAACGCCTTTAAAGATCAAATTATGTTTGCAATACATTAAAATTTAGATAATCAAATTTTTATACTCCGATCCGAACTCTTTGACATTAATTAAAGAGAAGTTTTCTCCATTACTTATCAATACATATTTAGATTATTGACAAGTGTCTTTGTGATAGCTTTATTGATGATTTCTTGTGTGATTTTTGGCATTAGTTGAGAAGATAGGGCTTTGATATCTGGTTTATGTGACTTTAATTGATTGTTTCTCTGGAATTGGTGAGTTTTTGTGCGATTTTGGGCAGTAAGTTGAGAAAATAGGGCTTTGATTGCTGTTTATGTGACATAATTGATCGTTTTACTGGAATTGACTAGTTTTTTTTTATCATTTTACTGGAATTGGTGATTTTTTTGTGTGATTTTGGCATAAGTTGAGAAGATAGGGCTTTTGATTGCTTGTTTATGAGACTTAATTGACCGTTTTACTGGAATTGATGATTTTTGTGTGATTTTTGGCATTAAGTTGAGAAATTAGGGCTTTGGTTGCTGGTTTATGTGACTCAATTTTTCATTTTACTGGAATTGATGTTTGTTTGTGTGATTTTTGGGACTAAATTGAGAAAATAAGACTTTGATGGCTGGTTTATGTGACTTTAATTGATTGTTTTAAGGGAAAAGGTGCAAATATACCCCTCAACGTTGCGATAGAGAGAAGATATATCCCTCGTTAAAAACGTGGTGCATATATACCCTTGCCGTTAATAAATGGTGCAAATATACCCCTATCAAGGGTACAAATATACCCTTTTCGCTTACATATCTTTTTTTAAAATCATTTAACTTATTTTTTAATTTAAAAAAAATGCCGCAATGCTTTAAAAAATAAGTCTACCTATTTTTTTGGTTGACTTATTTTTTTAAAGCCATGTGGTAATATTTTTTATGGTGAATCGGGTCTGGTTCGTTTTAAAAAGATATCTTTGTGGCTTTAAAAAAATAAGTCTATCCATTTTTTTAAATGAACCGAACCCAACCCACGAGGAAATTTTTTTACCACATGTCTTTAAGCAAATAAGTCTACTCAATAAAAATGGGTAGACTTTTTCTTAAAAGCCACGTGATATTTTTTTAATTAAAAAATAAGCTAAATGATTCTTTAAACATATTTCGTTAGCAAAAGAGTATTTGCACCATTTGTGTAATGTCAGAGGTATATAAACACCACTTTTTTAACGAGGGGTATATATGCTCTATATCACAAAGTTGAGGGGTATATATGCACCTTTTCCCTTGTTTTAATGAAATTGATGAGTTTTTGTGTGATTATTAGTAGTAAGTTGAGAAAGTTAGGGCTTATTGGTGGTTTTTGTGACTCAATTGATGATTTTTTGTGTTGATCTTTGGCAGTAAGTTGAGGATATAGGGCTTTGATTGCTTTTTTTTTTTTGTGAAGAGATGGCGAACCGAAGGGAGGATGAGAAGAATGAAAGAACTATACGGAATCTGCTTAAGCTTCCTGATAACCGACGATGTATAAACTGTAATAGCTTGGTAAGTTTGATCTATCTTGTCGGTTATATGAATCCTCTTATATCGGTTCTGTTCTGCTCTATTTAATACGCTCTCTATCATTTGGGAGGTCAAAATACCTAACTTTGATGTGAACTATGAACATAGATTCTTTCAAGTTTTGGAAATAAAATTTTACATGTTTGGAAGTTGAATAAAGAATTTTGTAAATCACGCAATTGATGATTCAGAATATTTGAACATGTTTGGAAAATCATGGTAAAATAAAAACTTCTTCGACTCATCAAATAGTGTCACATAAAAAGGGAGATAGGAGTATTTTGTTATGCTATGCTTAATCAATTAATTAATTACGTCTCAATCCAAAACTACTTGGCAATGGTTATATGAATGCTCTATATCTGTTCCATTCTGCTCTATTTATTAGTTTAGCATTTTGACCGTCTTTCTATTTAACTTCTGTTTGGTCTTAATTTTATTTTTTTAGCTACTGAATTTGTTCTAGTATTTCAACTTTGAATTGTGAATGACCTTCGGTTTGGTCTATATCTGTTCCATTCTACTCTATTTAATCATTTCCGCTAAGCTTGGAAGGATACAGAGAAGATTAGCATGACCTTTACATAAGAATGATAAGAAGGTAAGGCCAAATTTTAATGATGAACTGTCTGAACTGGGAGTGGAGGGATGGGGAATGCATGTCCAGTGTGGGCATTAGTTTTAATAGGTTTGCTGTGTTTAAAGTGGCTGCATTTCTCACTAGGTTCGGATGTGACATGGTGCAAGCACAAGCAGATACCATGATATGGTAAGTGGGTGGAACTCTAAATCTAATCATCAAGTAGTCAGTAAAGTTGGCCAACTCACCACTTCCTTACCATTTGTTTACTCTAGAGAGGACCTTCACATGTAAAGCTACATTTGATTCTATTCTCCAAAAAAAAGGAAGCTACATTTAATTCCAAAATACCACGAGTATTCCAAGTCTTATTAAATAAAGTTTAGCTTGTTTAGTTCATTTAATCTTCCCAGGGTAACTTGTTCATGCCACTCCAACAGTTGACATGTTTGAAACCTTTACATGGTACCTGGAGCGATTGAGTTCTGGTTATAAAAAAACGTATGCCAACTTTCTTTGGAGTAGTTGAACATCTCCTGAAATCCAGAGGTGCAGTTACTAAAAAGATGTTCTTTATGTGGAAGGAATGTATTAAGAGGAAGAGCTTACTATTTACTCTTCAAGATTTGCTATTCTTAGAAAATATCCTTGTCTTATATAAATTTAGATGAGAAGCATTAATGAGATAAATCATATTATAGCATCTATTCCAAAATGCATTTTGAGGAATGCTAATCATTCAAGGGGGGAAAATCACAGTAGATAGATCAGAAAGATGCACAGTAGCATGTGCATCCTATATCATAGTAGTAAGATCAGAAAGATGCACAGTAGCATGTGCCTCCTATATTTCCTGTTTAACAGAACACGCACATAACTACAGTGTTTTCACTGCTTTAAACTAACTTCAACTCCCTTGCCTTACTCTCCGTATCCTGGCGTGTTTTTGACAATATTATCCTTCAAGAGTCTTAGGGATCATTAGTTGAGGGATTACGAAAAATTATCCCAGCGTAAAATCCCACATAAAAAAATACAATGTTGGAGGGATTAAGAACAATTATTCCAGCGTAAAATCCCACATAAGAATATGCAATGTTTAATTTGAGGAATTAGGAAAAATAATCCCGCAAATTAATCCAGTGTTTGGTTGGCTTGGCTGTATTAAATAGTATCCGCATTAAGTTGTATGGGAATCTATGCATTATTTTATGCGGGATAGAATATGGAATAATCGAATAAGAATTTATGTTTATTAGCAATATGAAGATTGAAGTATTTAAAATTTCCTTAAAGTAGGTATATATGCATAACATTCCTTGTAATACTACTTTGCTTTGCGTGTGATTATGCTTTGTCTTGAGCCGAAGGTCTTTCAGAAACAACCGCTCTACCTACCAAGGTAGAGGTAAGGTCTGCGTACACTTTAGGCTTATAGGTAGACATGATATGCATTTGAAAATATTGATTATACCAGCTCTTTTTCCAGCATATGCTTCTCTTAAAATGAAACCATGCCTTAACTGACGATGAAAGAATTATCACATTGATTTTGGTTGAATTTTCTTGTGTGTATACGACATACATATATAGAGATAAGAAACCCATTTAATAACTAGATATATCCAGTGTCATTGTAGATAAAGACTGCCTCATCTCCTTTCATTTCGTTTGATTAGATGTATTACTGGAAATAATTCCCGTGGTAAATTCATTAATTATGCAGATTTAGTGCTAGTATTGATTGCAAAAATAATAATTCTTGCATTAACATTACCTATAAAAAATTCTTTGCATTAGTTATGTTGCAATTGGAACATTATTTTATACCGAATTCGTTGTGGCGTAACGATACAACTATTAGGAATACATGTATTAGAACATGTAAATGTCAAAAATTGCCCTTTAAACTCTTACACTTAGATTTAATTGATTTTAAAATTAAAAGAAAGTTTTATAATAAAATTTTCATGTTCACTTCATTAAAAAAAATCATAATCAATAGACGATTGCTAGATTTATATCATATTTTGGTATACATTTTTTAATTTCCTCTTAAAATATCGTCCTCGATGAAATTAAATGTTATAATTATAATTAATGTAACTCAATTTTATTTTAAGTTAAATTAAGCAAAAATTAGTCATGTATGTTAAATAAAACCAATATTAAATTAAGTGATATAATATATGCTTATGGTATTACTGGAAACAAATCTTTAACCAAAGAAATGTGTTAAATGATGCACCACGTATCTAGGTTTTACTGGGATGATCTTAACAACCAATAATAAATACAGTAACCTACTAACCTAACAATCCATTGATTATTATTCACCATATTACAATTTTTTTGTTATAATTCTTGTATAACTTGGCCGTAAATAAACGGACTCATTAATGGATATACCGCAGAGGCTCCTGCGTCATTTCTTGGATGCTTTTTCTTCGCTTTCGTCGGTAGCCTTATTATTTGTCTGAATTTAGTTGCATAGCAGCTTTCTGTAAATATTATCAACAGCCTTATCTAATGAAATGACACAGATGTATAATATACCTCATACTTTTCTGTCTAACAGGGGCCGCAATATGTTTGCACTAATTTCTGGACATTTGTTTGCACAACATGCAGCGGTTTACAGTAAGTGCTGTTATTCATAAAATGCTGCAACCATCATTCCTCTGTGGTGCTTAAAACGTTTCCTAGCACTATAAACTCCTTTTAACTTCTAGTTCCTTGCTTCCTGTTCTACATTTGAAAATACTGGCAGTCGGGAGTTCACCCATAGAGTGAAGTCAGTATCCATGGCTAAATTTACCTCACAAGAAGTTAGTGCCCTTCAAGGAGGAGGAAATGCGGTATGCATGCTCCTTTTGCTACAAGCGCCAAACCTACTTCTGATGTCACGTTCATATTCCTTTCATCGCTGGTTGCCTGACTCCTTTTTCTTTTTGCCGCTTTTTATTTTTTTGGGTTTGGGGGGGCATTTTCGCAGAGTGCAAAGGAAATATATCTGAAGGACTGGGACCCACAGCGTAATTCTCTCCCAGATGGCAGGTTTGTGATCTTAATAAAATGTATGTATTTAATACTTATTATTGACCCAGAATGCAGTTCTAATAGTCTCTGTGTTCAGTAATGTAGAGAGGCTTCGTGATTTTATTAAGCATGTGTATGTGGATAGAAGATACTCCGGTGAAAGGAGCTTTGAGAAGCCACCAAGGGGAAAGATGGTGCATATTCTATCCTGCTCATCCTCAATTTTGACTTTCATAATAGCTTATTCTGCTTGTTACAGGAGAAGAATTTCCATGATGTCCTCACTTATGCATATCTTCTCGTTCTAAAATCTTTGACTAGTTGAACATGTTCCTTCTATTTCACATAAAAGTTGATGTCTGCAGGCTGAAGCTGAGAACTTAAACGAGAACAAGAAGACAGATACCTACCGGGGTGGCTCTCGAAGCCCACCAAATGAGGAAGTATATGAACGTCGATACAGCGACAGGCCAAGTCCTGGTGGGAGAAGTAGTGGTGGAAGAAGTCCTGGATATGATCAAAGAAGTCCTGCCCGTGCTGAAGTAATCAATGACTGGCGGCGGGAGGATAGATTTGGGAATGGAAGGAGATTTGATGATGGTCGAATTTCTGATGGAGCATCCAAGTTTGAAAGAATGTCACCTGACCGTCAAAGCGACCTTGACTCGTCCAGTCCCCCAATGGTTCGGCCTGTTAGAGAGATTCTTGGAGATAGTGTATCTCCCCTTCGAGTTATTGAACCTCCGAAAACCAATGGTGGTAGCTCTGCTGCTGATGGTTCCATGCGGACCCAGGTGTGGATTACATCCTATACAACATCATATGGTATTTGATTCTTTTGGATAATGGTATTAGCTTTGTTCGTTATGTAGTAACACACCCATTATGATCCCTGTTTGTTCCCATAAGACATTCTAGATGTCTGATTCTTTTTGGAAGGTAGTATTTATACTACTTAGCTAAGGAGACTATTATAGCTATTACAATTATACCCTTAATGAAATAAGGGACTTCTTTAGTCTTCTTCATGGATGCTGGCTTGTATTAAAGGATAGCCTTTTTGCATGAATAACCACCTTCTCTTTGCACCAATAGCACAAGTCGATTCGTATCATCCATGCTATCTCCTATAGCTTGATCCGCTTCACTTGTGAGTACTTGATGGTCTCCATAGGCTTCCATGCCATCCTCGCACATGGGTTTCCAATGGCCTTCAAAGGCTCACCCTTTGTCATCAATGAGTGTGTAATGTGGAGATACACACTTGAGACCCCTTGAAGCTCCTCAAATATGGTGAAAATGCTCCATGGGCCACCATTGGCTTGAGGCTGAGCTCCATCATGAATTGTAGCTCTCATAATCACCCTCGAGCCATCCCGTATCGTATCAATAGTTGCACATTTTTTTGAAACAATTTACCCTCTAGAGTTGAGTATATGTCTGGAGAATGATGGCATTGATATTTGACAAAAGGCTCTTTCTCGAATGTTGTTAAAGCTTTTATTTAACAAATAGGAAATGCGTACATCTAGATTTCACTTAACTGTTGGCATTCTCATACTGCATGGGCTTTACCTGAATTGCCTCGCTACCCCCATTGTTCACCTAGCCAAAAGGTGTGATATGCTCCACATTACTTCACCAGTATAGTCTTTCTTTTATGGCTTTCAATTGCTTGCCAATTTATTAAGGTGCTAAATTATTTTATGTATATGGTGCAGAGGACTGCATCTTCCAGTAGTTTGGCGTTCTCCAATGGGAATCCTGTTGAACTTAAGACTGAAACCTCATTAATCGATTTTGATGATGTTCCTGAACTCCCAGCTTCTGCACCAGCACCACAAATACAACAATCTGCTACAGTCATGCCTCTTGCACAACCAACAAAGTCTGCTGCTGACAACTGGGCGAATTTTGATTCATTTGCAGAGGTAAAAGCGTCTCCAGCTCCTTCAAACACCAATCTACTGGATGTACTCTCAGAGTTGGCGGCTCCAGCAACTGCTCCTGCAGGAAGTCCTGGTGGTAGTGCAGCTCCATTCACCCCCTTCAGTAGTTTTGCTCCTGGAGCTGCAACTATGGACAACTCAGCAGCATTTCCTCTTGGTGGTGCTCCGGCTGCACCCACTGGATCGACATCAATACTGCCGGTTAGTGGTGGCAATGCCTTTGCAAATACTCCCGCTGGACACTGGTCTAATATGCAATCTCAGCAGACTTCCTTGTTTCCTACGACTGGCCCACAGGCTATATCACAGCTTTCTACTCCAGCTGCTGGTGGACCTTCTGGAAATCAGGTAGCTTTTTAGCGCTGCGTTGTCCTTGAGGCCAACTCACTGTGTCATTGTGTTTCAGTACTGATCATTGTGAATCACGAACTTTGCTCTTTCAGCAATGGAATTCTTCAGTTGCCCCAAGCACACTTGGTTTTCCTAGTTCCGCAACTGCACAAGTGCCTCAAGCTGTAAACCCTGTCCTTGGTGTAGTCAATTCTGCAGTTGCATCTCAAGCTTCTTCTGTTGAAGTCAAATCTATCGGAAGAAAAGAATTGCCTGCAGTAAGTTCTTTTCTATGGTTTTTTCATGTTTTTTTACTCTAGCACACATGATATATTTAAAAGATTTGTATAGCCTAAATTATGAACAGTTGTCTAGGTTAAGTTCTTTTCTCTCTATACATTAAAAAAAACTCCTTTAGTCTGAGGTAATGTACATTTCTGAGCAGGATTTGTTTGCTGTAAATTATTCTTCAATCCCTGGAGCTTTTCCAGGCTGGCATACTGGTCCACAGCATGGCTTTGGATTTGCAATGCAATACAACATGTCAATGGTATCTGTGCTAACCCAAAGTTTTTATGCTTGATTCTGCTATTTTATTGTCACACCAAGCTTAACTGTCTGGCACCTTGCTCATGGACTGGGTTTTTTCAGGCTACAAATGCTTTGCCACAGCCATCAAAATCAGCAAACCCTTTTGATGTCGTAAATGTGCCAATTTCACAAGCCCCGACGGTATGTGAAAATAATGTAACCTTAGTTTGAGTGATTTGTTTGTCACCATTTATGATAAGGCAGTCATATTTAAAGAGTATTAAGGGACCCTCTTGATACGATCCGGCTTGTGGAAGACACGGATTCAAACAACAAAAACGCGAAAACTAAAATAATAAGAAAATTGGGGATGAGAATTGAAGAAATTGAGATGAGAATAGAGGGATAGAAGCAAGACCCGATTGGTAATGAATTTATGGACAAACTTGGATATATGAAATCCAAACCCTCCCAATTGAATTCAACCAAAAGAACCTATACTATTCAATTTCAACAAAAGAGATGATTCAAATGAATCCACAAGAAAACAACTCAATTATGAAATTGATGGAATTGGGTTCAATAACCAACTAAGGAATCCACCTTAATTATCTACCACTAAACACTAGTTAACACTACAAACTATCCTAAGATAATACTAACACACTCGTATGAGTTCAATAATCATCTTCAAACTAATGATGAAAAATAAGGCTAAGGGTTCCTTATATAGTATAGTATCCCTATTACAACAAAGACCTAAAAGTGGCATTTGCACAAATAATCCAACATGGACCCTTCTCCTCTTGAATTACAATCCTATCCTCGAATTTGCACTCCTAACCACGAATTGCAAGAATTGCATTCCTAACCATGAATTGCACTTCTAACCATGTTTGCACTACTATTCACATTGTGTGGCTTCCATCAATTGGCCCTCATCTCCATGATTCTTCCAAGCAATCATCCACACAATATATGCCTTTATGACTTGTCATTCCATGGCCTCCAAAGGCCCTGCCTCCATCACCAAAAGGCATGTGGCATGGAAATGCATGTCCGAAGCTCTATCACGGGTTTTAGCCTTCATAGTCGCCCATGAGCTTCCTAGTATCATATCATCCTCGAATTCGTACCTTGCAAGACATAGAAGAGTATGAGTGCATATGCTCGCACACAACAAACAAGGTAATCATCATAAGGCAAATGATAATACCTAAAGTAAGCAAAGCATGCAACCAACACACTAAATGGCTCACTTTTATGATATAACCAAGCATCATAAGGATCTAGAAAGACTATGTATCCCAATAATGCCCAAGACACTTGGCTATTCAAGACATGTTGACAAAAGGGTAAATTAAGGAACCCAATGCATTTAGGAAAACAAACATGCAAGTTCACGTTGATCCTAGCATTCAAGAAGCACATATCTTCCCTTAAGTCAAGAAACAAGTGATCCCCCTCACGGCTAAGTGCAACATCACAAGTAAAACCAACCCAAGTCAAGAGTCTAATTATTACACTAGCCCATCCCAAGAAAGGATCCACTATCAAGTCAACATCAGGGTCAAATACAAAGGTATCCCCCACACTATTTTGCTGACATTCTCCATGCAAGCCCAACATAAAATTAAGTAATAACACTAGTAAAGAATCACATGAACGACTAGAATTGTCACTACCATATTCATCACACAAAGAAGCTACCTCCATGGCTTTCCATGGCTTTAGAAAGCCCAAGAATAAGCATGAGCCACAAATACATACCGTCCTCAAAGGAAGTATAAGATGTGACATCATACCAAGTTGTTGGCCAATGAGGTTCCCCCCAAAATTCCTCTTCAAGTCTCCTCTTTTGATGAAACTTCACAAACAAGTTAATCACATAATCAAGTTCATCAGGAGAGAGAGTTTTACCTTTAAGCTCATCGATCCTATGTCAAGCTTTGAGTAGCATCTCCTCCCCCTTTAGGTTAGAAGATCTAGCATAGTCCTTCCAAAAAATATGTTCTTTTCCTTCCAAATTGCTCTTCTTTAAAGAGCACTCTTCACTTTCAGAAGCTTTTTCCAAACACGGCGTTGGTCCATCAAGTGGGCCACAAACCCTCAAGAAAGACTTTCCGTCATCGGGGAGGGCATCATCCTCCCATAGTGGATTACCAAATCCAAAGGTGGCTACATGTTCATCATCACAACACATACCACTATGCACCTCATTTTCACTAGTCATGTCATCATTAAAGAGAGAACAATCAATGAATGATGAGGATTGCAAATATGTAATTTCACACTCATAAAGAAAATCGTCATTTTTCAAAGCATTTTTCTTTTCATGACTATCCACATGATCAACTATATCAATATCTTCAGTAATTTGAGGTTCATTAAGCACATCACAAAGATCCTCAATTAGTGGGTTATCATAACAATCAAGTTGATCAACACAAATATCCACACTAGTTGGACACAAATCGATCTTTTTAGAAGAATCAATCCGGTCATCAATAGGATCAACTAGTGGGTGAGCAATCTCAACACCTGACAATGAACATACACTCTTATCATACGTGTCAACACTAGGTGGACACAAATTGACCTCATAAAAAGAATCAATTAGGTCATCAAAAGGATCAACTAGTGTTGGAACACCAATATCAACAACATTGTCAATAATCATTAAAGAATTATACTCACAACATGGTAAAGACTCAC
This sequence comes from Anisodus acutangulus, assembly GCA_029783415.1. Classification (NCBI taxonomy): domain Eukaryota; kingdom Viridiplantae; phylum Streptophyta; class Magnoliopsida; order Solanales; family Solanaceae; genus Anisodus; species Anisodus acutangulus. The sequence goes on from CM056511.1 coordinate 3,915,449, forward strand.
TAAGCTCACATAAGGACAAGCTATCATTCACACTCAAGTCAACAACATTAACATTCACATTAATTGAAGTGTCAAGATTAGCTATTTTACCTTGAAGTTCACACAAAGTATCTTCTTTACCGTGATTTTCAATGGTGGAGCACATTTGCTCTTTTGGGAAGCCTTTAACTACCTCATGAGCTTTCAAAGTTTGAGGTTCATCTTTCGGTTTGCTTCCAAGAATACCTGCACCATTATCAAGACAACTAGAAAAGAAGGAAAAGTTACATGAGTTAGAATTGGGTTGTGATAACCCTCTCACATCACTCCACACAACCTCTCCTTTTTCCTCTCTAGAGTTGTCACTTTTCTCTCCCTTACTCTTCTCAATCTTTTCTCTCTCAATTTCATGGGAGTTGGGGCAAGTGCTAAGAATCTCTTGTGAAGGATTTGGTGAACCCTTCACTTCTTCTTTCCCTTTGGCTTCACTTGGAGTAGCCTTCTCTTCTTGTAGTGGTTCTTTCCTTTTCAGAATCGTGCTTGGTTCTCTCCTTTCCATATGGATTGACAAAGCGACACCTCCAAATTTCCTTCAAGGCACTCCCAAGTCTCAATTGGATGCCCCTTTATCTTCTCATGCTCCCAATGTTTAATAAGGCCTCCTCTTAGGGTGCTTGAAGCTAGCTACACTTTCTTCTCTTCCAAGTAGTTGTAGCATTTAAAGATCTCCTCCAACTTGTGCTCCCATTCGAAGTAATCTTCTTCACTAGATTTTGTACACAGTTGGCAACTCTATGTTGGAATGTTGCTTACTTGCATTCGCATCGAGATTAGGATTCATGGGTGGAAATAGAAGTTTTCCTCTAGCATCCACTATGCACTTGTACCATTCATGCTCATATGGAATCCTATGTTCTTGGAACCAAGGATATCCTAAACATATGTGACAAGTATCCATGGAAGCACATCTCACCAAATCTCCTCTTGGTACTCACCATGTGTAAAGAATACCTTCACTTTCCTATCAACCCAATACCCTCCCTCATCATAATAAGGATACCCTCTCATTACACAAGGTATCCTCAACCATTCAACCACATGAGGGGTGATAAAGTTTGTATAACAATCATCATCAAGCACAAGAGAGAATCCCGCACATCCACAAACATTCACCTTGGTTTTGATAGTTCGCCTCTTTGGATCAACCCCTTCTTGATACATTGGGTTCCCTCTATTCCCTATGCCTATCGATGTTTCCCCCCTACCTTCAACATCATATCCATATTGAGAACATGACACATTTGTATTAGGATAAGGAACATAAGATATTGTACTTCTTGAAGTAGGAAATGTACACTCTCTTTTCCTTCTAGGACGACTTTTACCTCCTCCAAGCCACACACTTATACCATCCGCTTAGTATAGGAAGTATCAGGAGGGGATGCACGTGAATATCCTCTAGAAAATTCTTCACAAGGTTCATGTTCATCACAACTTCCTAATTCACGCAAGTTTTCTCCAATTGATTCATAACGTAGGTGTGAAGAAGGAATATACCTTAAGTCGCCTCCATACCCATGGTATGTAGTATGAGAACCTTCATCACCTTTGTCCTCACTATAGGCATCTTCACCTTCTTCATAAGCCCCCTGAGAAACATTTGTCCCATATTTGCTTCCGGAGTAGTAATTCTCACCACCATATTGACCATGATCATGTTGACCATCGTCGCCTCCATATTCTTCATCACTAGCATAGCAATATCCTCCATTACTAGCGGCATAGCAGCCACGTCACCATCGTAAGATTTCCAATGCTATAGATGACATAATTCCTTATATCTCCTTCCCTTATGACTCTTCTTGTACCTACAAAACGAGCAAACGAGTTAGTAGCAAAAGCTCCTCACATCACTCGTATTTGCACTCAAGTCTTACCACAACCTAATGCTTCTTTTAAAGTTGGTATAGAAACCACTTGTCCAATCAATTCACACGGTTGCTAAGCTTTGTGGAAGAATAGATTATTGTTTAAGGAATGATGGACGACTCAAAAAAAATGAACTAGAGCCAAGCAATTCACAACGAAATAAAAGAGAAAAACACAAAAGAAATTGGCACGAAATGAAAATTCGGACTCAAGAACTAGTTAACAATCAAGTAAGAACAATTACTAATTGTTAATTAGCTTAGAAATTAAAGAAATGAGAAGGAAAGAAAAAAATTCGAATTTCAACACTTATAATTTTTTTTGGAAATTTGGGATTAAAAGTGATGAAATTCAAGAATTAATTAGCAAACAAGTAGGTTTAATTACTTGTTGTTAATTAATTATAAGTATTAAAGTATTAGGAATAGGATAAGAAATCAAACCGGAAGAAATTTGGGTGAAAAATGACTTAAAATTCACTTTGGAACAAGCCGAAGCCTTTTCAGTGCTATAGCACTCACTAAGGCACTGATGTAGAAACTAATAGACTGACAACTTACTGAAGTTGGACCCACGCGCCAACAGGGCGTGACTGGCCGTGGATTGCTGACAAGGCTGGCTGACGAGGCAGCCACGTGTGCAGGCACTGATGTGTTGGTGCCTGCGTGGCGCTGATGTGGCGGGGTCCTGACGTGGATTTTTTTTCTTTTTAAAAAAATCAGAAATTTTGGACTGATTTTTTTGTCTTTGGGCCCACAAACACTTTTCAACCTTTGACTTAAAGATATTTGGATCAAACACCCTTTTTTGCCTTCTTCTTCTTCAAGATGAAGGTATGAAGATGCTCAAGAACATGTAGAACACCAAAAATTTCAAACCAACTCCAAATTGCACCAAATTTTGAATCTAAGCTCCCCTTGATGAGTAGAACAAAACTCACTAACTTTTGAGGCCAATATCACCTTCCTTCACCAAAACCACTTTCAAGTTTCAAACCTTGAAGCTCCAACAATGGTAGAATACTCAAAACACCTCCAAATTGAACGAAACTTGAAATTTAGGTTCAACTAACACTAGGGAACAAGAATCTAGTGTCAAAATAACAAAATTAACACAATTTTGTTTTTTGGGTACTTTCGGAATTTCGATTTTTTTTTTATTTTTTTGGATTTTCAAAATAGGACCTAGGATTAAGAATTGTAGATACAATCTTTTAGCCTAAACTATGATACCAAATGATACGATCTAGCCTGTGGAAGACAGATTCAAACAACAAAAACGCGAAAACTAAAATAATAAGAAAATTGGAGATGAGAATTGAAGAAATTGGGATGAGAATAGAGGGATAGAAGCAAGACCCGATTGATAATGAATTTATGGACAAACTTGGATATATGAAATTCAAACCCTCCTAATTGAATTCAACCAAAAGAACCTATACTATTCAATTTCAACAAAAGAGACGATTCAAATGAATCCACAAGTGAACAACTCAATTATGAAATTGATGGAATTGGGTTCAATAACCAACTAAGGAATCCACCTTAATTATCTACCACTAAACACTTGTTAACACTACAAACTATCCTAAGATAATACTAACACACTCATATGAGTTCAACATTCATCTTCAAGCTAAAGATGAAAAATAAGGCTAAGGGTTCCTTATATAGTATCCATATTACAACAAAGACCTAAAAATGGCATTTGCACAAATATCCCATCATGGCCCCTTCTCCTCTTGAATTACAATCCTATCCACGAATTTGCACTCCTAACCACGAATTGCACTTCTAGCAATGTTTGCACTTCTAACTACATTTTGTGGCTTCCATCAATTGGCCTTCATCTCCATGATTGTTCCAAGCAATCATCCACACAATATGTGCCTTTATGACTTGTCCTTCCATGGCCTCCAAAGGCCCTGTCTCCATCACCAAAAAGGAATGTGGCATGGAAATGCATGTCCGAAGCTCTATCACGGGTTTTAGCCTTCATAGTCGCCCATGAGCTTCCTAGGATCATATCACCTCTTCTTCTCCTGAAACCCCCCCCCCCCCTCGAAAAAAAGAGAAGAAAGGAAGTACCAAAGATTTTTCCTTGTAGCAAATGAGAGGATCAGAATAGAATATGTTTGGTTTTATACTTTTTGGAGTCTACTGATAAGCTGATTGATGCTGAAGACATTTCAACTTGTGTTGACTTGCAAGAAATGAATGCGACCATTAAAATCAGACAGTGGGATATCGATAACTTATGGTGATATTAGGTGATGCACTTGAGCTTCATCTTTAGGTGTAAAATCTTAAAATGCTTTTTCTTGATCATATTTAATTCGATAAGGTTTTTACTTGGTACTCCTGTTATTTCTCAACAGAAAAAAAAAAACTTAGCTGATAAGTTGGCTAATATTAGTTACTGATTAGTGGGAAATGTGTTACTAATTGGCAGAGTTCTTTACCACCCTTTATCTCATTGAGATTTTCATTGTTCAGTTTCCGTCAATGGCATCATTACAAGGTGCCCTACCAAACATGGCAGCTCCAACTGGATTGGTGCGTACATCCAGTCTCGGTGCCCCAACCTCTCATCCTCCGGCAATGCCTCAGCAAGCACCATCTTATGCATCGGCAATTCCACCAGGTAGTATCAGTTATCCCCTGTATTCGATCTCTGCTCAATATTTTGGATGCTGATTAAGTCTTAATTTTTAGGCTTATACATGGGGCATCAAGTAGCTGGTAGCATGCCACAAAGGTACTTTTGTGATTTCTATTCCACTTTTAGTCTAGCAACGTTCAATATCAGTTTAGCTTTCTCTTACTGTCCCTCTGCAGCACCCTTTTCCTTATGTAGGACATAACAAATGAAGTGTAACACCGATATGAGATGACTCTAGAAGTATAGACTGAAACTCTTTTGCCTTTTATTGTGTATAACTTGTTTCTGTTCAGCTGTATATATGGAATTCATGTTTCTAGCCTTTTTAGCAAGGCGGCCTTCTTTAATAGACTAATAATGGAGTGCTTTTCGATTTGCAGACCGCCAGGAGTATCAAGTTTTGGCTTTGATGGGGTTGCTTTTGGAGCTCTAAACTCGAATCAGCAGCAGGGTGGATTATATTATGAACCCCCTACCCAGAACACCTACTCTTCTTCTGGAGGAAACCCATTTAGATAAAGAAAATTCATTTCGAATGTGATTGTCTTCAGCATTGAGTCTTGTCGTTTCCTCTGGAAACATGAGCGGAGATACATTTGTAGCTGCTTGCTGTCGAATATTTTATGATCGAGGCATTTTCCAAGGGTTATGGAATTCATCACCGCACCGGGTCCTCTTTTCATGTGCGGCTGCCAAAGAGGAACTGTAATTAGATACTGGAAAAGGAGCTGAAGGATTTATCAATGAGTGGAACCTTCATTGTGAGACATTTCTATCAAGTGCATTTTGCCTGCTGCACCTAAAATGTGTATTATTCTTTCTTTCTTTTCCCCCCTCTTTCCCTCTTTTCCTTTTAGTATAATTTATTAATCTTTCTTTTTTCATCCCTCCCCTCATTGTCCTGAAGTTGCATTGTTTTACTTATTTTTGTTTTTTGCTAGTATTGTTGTGGTCAGTGTTTTCCAGTATAGAATTTCGGCTGTATTGTACAGTTTGTATTACTAGTACGATAGGTTTTGATGTAATATCAAAAATTCTTTTTTTTCCCTTTTAAGGTTGAACAAAACTGTGCAGTTTTTGGTGGTGCAAGTTTTTTGGACCTTATGTGTTTTATGTTCGAGTAGTTGAGATGTTAAAGCTCTGCTTTGACTTCACTAGCACTTTGATTGCTATACTCGGCTGTCTATCATTCCCAGCTTATCTTCTCTTTAGTTTATGGTAGGATTGGCAGAATTAACCCAACAAAATATGCATCTATTTATTAATTCAGCCCCATCCTGATCCATTTAAATTAGTCCATCTAAAAGTTTGGTTGATTTGGGTAAAGTATGTCGCTGAAGTTGATTTACGAAAAACATATTTTGATATTATTTTCAGTGATGTATAGTCATAATAATAAAGGGAAAAAAAGTTTTGTTTGGTAATTAAACAAATCGTAAGAGAACAAATAAAAAAACTAAAATATGGCAAGAGTAGGGCGGGTTGGGTGTAACCTGTTGTTTAGCCCAATCCACTCATTTTACATTACTAATTTGTATTATTCTGTTCCATATTACTTGGCTATTTTTTTTTACACGCTACTTAAGAAATCATAAATAAGAAGAGTATTTTTATTACATTACATTTATCTTTTTTCAATTAATTGCACTCTAATCAATATTGACTACTTTAAAAATAATTAATGTTAAGGGAAAAATAAATAAAAATTAATTAATTCAATTTTATTTTTAGTAAATTGGCCAAGTAATATGGGACTGAGTATTTGGTAAGAAGTTCTTGAGAAGAAAACGGAGGAGGAAATTGTTTGTTAATTGTAAAGCAGAAGGTTAGAAATGCAAATTTGGTCCTTAATAGGGTTATTGTGTTGTTGTCCTTGGTATTACTTTGGCGTGTTAATATCCGTGCTATTCTTTTATTGTACATGAGCCGCAATCAGTATGTGTTTTTCTTCTTCTTTTAGAAACCACATAGGAGTAGTTATTATTATTGTTAATATGTTTGAATCATTTAAATCTTTTACCGTCCTAGTACAGTATAACCTCGATAAATGAATATTCTCAGGACTAGAAAAAAATATTCGTTTAACGAGGTTATTTATTTATTTATTTATTGATAAATGAATATATTATTCATTTAGATAGTATTTTTATAATTTTTTTATTTTTTTCTTATGATTAGTATTTTTACATTTAATGTACAAATGTACCTAGAGGGTAATAGTCAAAATTCTTATGAAAAACTTAATTACATTCATTTTCTTTAGACTCTAGATTAAGAATACATGCACTATACGTGTGGACTAAGTACAAGTACTAATATTCATGTACTAATAAGATTTTATGTATAGAATACTTAGAGTCTAAGAAAATATACTTAACCTACACTACAAATTATCTATAGTTCTAAAATCTTAGTTTGATAAATAATTCATATTATTGTATTTTTCTTAATCTTCAATTTAATGACTTCCAATCATCAGTCAAAATCAATAACAAAACCGACCAAATAAGGAGGGTCATATGTGAGCATAAGAAGGAACATTCAAGTATTAGCCAAAAAAATATGTAAGCATTGGGTGAAACAAAAGTTTAATTTTGAGAAGAAATGACTTCTTATATGAGCATTGTTGATTTGATGAAATATTTTCGTTTATTATATATACATATTTTTTATGAAATTTAGTGATTATTTATTTATGTTTACATGGGGCCTTTAATGACTCAAAAAATTTATTCGTTAATGCATTTAACAAGGTTATTCATTTAGCCACTTTACCCAAGTCGGACCCGGAAAAAATTATTCATTTGACGACGTTATTCATTTATCAACATTCATTTATCGAGATTATATTGTATTATTAAAATGAAGTTTATGTGAAGATAAACTTGTACTTTTATTCTATCCATTACAATCAAACAATTATTACCATCAGCCTCTAACGGATAACCACCACGATTGCCAATTACCTACGCCACCCATCACCATGATTAACCATCTTGTTTTGCTACAAATAAAGCTATCTTTAAATAGATTAATTTACTAGAAAAAAAATAAACACGTTTTTTGGGGGATTTTTTTTTTTTGCGGTATACTTTTAATTTATTCTCACCTTAGCTTTGTCTGAAAGCTATTATATATCCTCCAAGTGGCATCATAAATCCATTTGTATTACATTCTTTATTCCCCTTTTCTTACCAACTACTCCCTTTTAATATTCTTATATTCTATTCTATAGTTTGCCCTTCATTCTTTTAGACAGAGACTACAATTCTAGCCACGGGGACTTGCAATTTCCTTAGAAATACGGTAATGTCAAAGCAGTTTTACACTGCCATCACTTATCCAGGGTTTATTGGTCCCCCAGAATATTTAAATTTTATATATAACATCATCACGTCTTGTTTTCTTTTGGTTTAACATCTGTTATACGGTATTTCTGACCCGATTAATCTAAATTCGTGTCATGCAATACCCCTTAAAATGGAAAGCGCTCCCTACCGACTATTAGGTGTTTATCTATTCCCAAAGTTTGGGCGCAAAACCTTTGTTTATGTTGGATTCAACGATTCACAGATCGCCAATAAAATTTGAAGAGAGTAAATTCGTATGCGTAGAGAAAACAAAGAGAGAAAGGATATTTTCATCTTATTGTCTTTGTTCAGAAGGTTCCATCCTTATATATTTACGGAAGAAAAATAAAAAAGTCAAAACAAAAATAACACATATCAGTCAAACTTAAATGAAAACTAGTCAATGAAAAGATGGGCCCACCGGTGCATCAAGTGGGATCTGCTTGGGCTTGAGCCTCATCTGTTGACTTGGGCTGAAAATTATTATTGCTAACAGTTTAAGGGTGTGGAAACTCAAGCCTAAATCCTGCACACATATGCACATACCTCATACTACATAATTTTTTTTTAAAAAAATATGTATCGATCTAAGAAGAGAAAAGAAGTTAACCTAGACAACTGTTCATAATTTAAGCTGTACAAATCTAAAAATATATCATGTGTACACAATAGTCTAATTTACTCTTTAGCTGCTGCCATTAGTCTATAGGGCAAACTCGAGCTACTTTGGTAAGCGTTAGGGGTTGGTATGAGACACATTCTTAAGAAAAATTTACACTAGGAGCATTTTTACCTTTTACCCTTTTCAATAAATGGGTTATGGGTAGCATTCACTACCGGCTACTAGAGTTTTTTCATTCCAAAAATTTCTGATTTAAGAGTAAGAAAACCGCATACATTCCACCACACCACCTATATATACTCCTACCGTTCACTTTTACTTGTCCACTATAGACTTTGCACACTTCTTAAGAAATAATAAATGAAGTGCATAATTTACTATAATACTTATATTAATTGGTGTATAGTTTTAATGGATTTGAAAAATGATTTGAAATGAGTAATTAATACTATGGATAAAATATGAAAAAAGAAATTGTCTTTTCTTGATATGCTAAAAGTTACAAGTAAAAGTACAAATTTATTTTTAATATGGTGGACAAGTAAAAGTGAACGGAGGGGGTTGTATAATATGTTCGGGTGTTGTCTACTTTTCTGAATTGGTGATGTGAGAGTAACTGATAAAGCTACTAGAAGTGAAGAAAAAATTGCTGGAAGTTTTGGGTCACGAAATTTCCCTAGAAAAGTATTAGTCGCCAAAATCTCATCGAAACAATTGCCTTAAAAATGATACGTATTTAAACTAGTTGGAATTCATTTTAGTCATATTAGTATGTTTACTTTAGCTCCAGTATATACATAGTCTTTTACTATTCTCATAGATTTATATGCTAATAAAAAACATAGAGAATTTCTCGTGCTAGAAAAATTATTATTACTTTTATTATTAGTATTAGACTGAGACGAATTTAGATATAGTGACATGAACAGAGAATTTTTTTTATAATTATTTTTAACTTACTTAGGATTGATGCATAATTATTATTTATTTTGTTTTCTATAGTATGTTTGGAGGAGAGTCAGTATAATGGGGTATGTGAAATTTGTGACCTATCGATCATTAATATACTTGAGATTTGTGACCTATCGATCATTAATATACTTGACCTACTCACAGGCTGTCATTTGAGGCTCTAAATAAATGACTACTAATTATCTCAAAATGTATATAATAAGTACACTTAGTCAACCAACTCACTAATCAACAACCATTCATATCAAACACCAAGAAATTGAGTAGATGTGATGTGAGAATTTCCCTAACAAACAAAGCCATGTGAGTATAATGTTGATTTGGACCCCATTTCCAATTACTTCCATTAAATGATGGGTTTTATGCATTGCCATATTATGATTTGTTAAGGGTGTAGAAAATGATAGCTACAATGACATTATTGTTCTTGTTATCCCTTTTTTCTTAGTACGTGTCTACACATAGATTTAATGTTAAAGTTAAAAACGGTATTTGAAAGTTGAAATTGTGTTTAAATATATATTTCACTTGAAAAGAAAGCTAAAATTTTGTGAGCCCTAGAAAAAAAATCACTTTTTGGACATATTTCACATGATTTTTTTAAAAGTTTTGTAAGTGAAAAAAAAAAACATTTGGACAGGTATTTCATTTGAAAAAAAGTTAAAGTTTGTGAATGGAAAAAAATTTCACGAAAACTGGTCAAAATCATCTTAAATCTTGTTTTACAATTTGTTTGAATTGGAATAAAAATTTCAAGCAAGTTGATGAAAACTGTTTTCACGCTAATATCAAATGGTATATGCTCTTTATTTGCGTGTTCTTTGAAAAAGATTTAAATGTTAAATTTAGAATTTGAAGTTTATAGATTTTTATAGTGATTTTAAATTAATACAATAATAGTAACTATGTTTACAATCATATTTTTATAGTTATTTAGTTGATTTCTTAACATATATATATATATATATATAAATTTTAAATAAAAGTTATTAAGTTCACGTAAATCTTTAAACAATTTTATAAATCGGCCTTGACCCAACTATAAGAAATTGACCATTTTTTTGGTGTTGGTAAAATATAAACAAAGGAGTAAAGTCCCTATGATGTTGACCCAAAATAAGAAAATGAAATAGTATTTGAAAGAGAATGGTTGGTGAAAAGAGTATTATAGGTAACGACAACAAATTAATACAAACAACAAAAAGAAAAACAAATTAAAGGGACCGGCTCTATCACAAGTGGGGAAATATTTGCTCGCAGTCGATTGAGATTTTTCTCAAATTATATCAACTTATTATAATTTAGTAATTAAATTAATATAAAGAAACATATATTATGCATTTAAGACTACTCGAGAACTCACTACCTCAACAACATAACAATAGTAAGAACAAAAAGGAAATACAAACGATGAAACTCAACATCATAAGTCATACTGAATTCTCGAAGGTAGAAGTAGTCAAGTAGAACACACCTTTGCCAAAAAATATACTCACCGTCTCAATTTGTTTGACACTTTTCGCTTTTTTGAAAGTCAAAATTGAACATAATTTTTTCATATGTCTATTAAATATTTTAAATTATTAATTTTGATGACTTATAGTATTTTTTTACGTAATTTTCAAATATGTAAATTTTATTTCGAAAATTTAATGATTCTATGTTCACATGGTCAAAATTAAAAAGTTTGACTCTCCAAAAGCGAAAAATATCAAACAAATTGGGACAGAATCATCTAATAAATTTTTCATTTTATCCACAACAAATTTTATAATCATATAAGTATTATGACGTATTTAAATCACAACTTATAATTTTGCTCTCTTTTAAATATCGTGCACAGATCACATAAAGAGGAATATTATCTAAAATTACATGAAATTGTGAGCTTTTCTCATATGTGAAGGGGTTCATTTTATTTTGCAACGCCTATTTGGAAAAAAAGAAGAAGAAGAAGGTACCAACTACCAAATGGAGTAAAACATAGTGGCGAAATCAATAATTTCATTAAAAATATTCAAATTAGCGGGTGTGTCTAAAGTAACTTTTTACCTACATACTTATGAGAAATGAATGATGATAGTAATAGGTTGAGTTGAGACGAGTTTAAAATTTTAAGTCAATAGGGTAAAGTATATTGTTGAATCAATAACTATGTCTTTCTAACAGTATATATTTACTTAATATAACTATATATAATTATATAGTTCGAATAAAAAACAGTTAGAATATCAGTTTGCACCCAACAAAAAAAAAGACAGTTACAATATCAGTCACCGCATAAATTTGGCCCGAGTTGAATAGACAACAAGTGACGCATAAAATGGGGTAATTGTTAGGTATATTCACGTGTGATGTTAGGACGAAACACTAAATGAAAACACAGATTTTGGTAGGGTTTTTATTGAAAGTACTGTCGATAAAAAATCTGAAGTTATATCAACTGTTAGAAGGAATAGGCTCCCATATTTTTAAAATGCATAAAGCCATAAACATGAGTACGAATAAATATTTAAGGTTTAATTTGAATTCTTCGCATCACAATGCTTATTGTGTCGGCTTCACCTTTTATATGCGTTTGGGATTATGTTGGGACCGGGATCATATAGGAATCCGAAGATCTATAATTTAGGGGAGACATTCACATTTATCTTTTTATTATATGAATTATGTTAATTTTATCGTCGATTATATGTTACGCTCATCTATATCTTTGTCGTCTGTAAATCTTCTCGTATATATCCTTGATTTTAATGGAATTTCAATGCGAATAGGGTGGATTTCACGTGTCAAAAATTTTTGGGGTAAAAATTCTAGAATTACTCCTCTACTTTTAATTATAGCCTAAAATTACCTTTCGTTGTCCTTCATGTTGAAGTTCTATTAGGATCAAGAAAAAATAGGACGACATAATTTACCTACAACATAATTATGAATGACAACAAAATATAATAAAAAATAAAGTTAAGATATTTCGTATCAACCCGTTGGGTCGTAAAATTACTCACTTTTTTCAAAAATATTTTTTCACTTTTGTTGAAAATCAGTGTTTGACCATTAAAATTTCAAACTCAACTTGAAGTTGGATTCCAAATTTGAAAAATAACTTATAACTTGTTTTTCAACTCCATCTTCATAATTTCAAGTAAACACAACTTCATTTTCAACTTCAATTTTAAAATTTCCAAATAAAATAAAAAATATTTAATTTCTATGACCAAACACTTAGTAATATTCTTTAATAGGGAATGGTAATTTTTTTTATAATAAGCCGTACAAATTCAAATAAATCGAGTCATTTTAAACAAAAAGTTTGAAGGGTAAAAAGGCAGATATAAGGGAAAGGGTAAAAAGGCAGATATAAGGGAAAGGGTGACACAAAAGAGGAATGACAGTTGAGGAACCCATGAGAATCCTGAAATTCTTACAAACCCCACTTTAATTTGTGTATGTGTATGTGTATGTGTATGTGTATGTGAGATTAAATTATTCCCAAAAGTTGCAAATACCAATGGAAAAGTGTGAAATGAAGATTAAACAAAACCATTAAAAAATTACTATAGAAAACCAAATGAGGTTTTAAATTTGAATCCAATTAGAAAAGTGATAATGGGATCTATTACTTTTCCTTGAATTAATGATGGAGACTTCCAATTTAGGACTGAATTTAAGCTACTTCCCCTTCATCAAGGGAAGACTTGATTAATTTGGTCATTTTTTTCATGGATCAAATTTTAAGCTAGTTTTGTAAGAATGAGTCTGAATTGGGTAGGTAAAATCTTTGGTAGACATACCATCAAATTTTACGTTATATCTCCACTCGAGTATAGCAAGACTGAATCCAGAAGATTTCCATATTTATTAACTTTTCGCTTTTTGAGATTCAAAATATGTTAATTTTGATTTTAAATTTTAATTTCAAATATTAAATTAATTTTATAATTTAATTTAAATTGACTAGAAAAAAAATGCACCCTTAATTTTGAGGTGGAGGAAGTACTTATTTTATATTAAGGGTGGCCGGTCGGCCCGGTCCCGTCCTGATCCGGCATAAAAAAAATGGGGGGGGGGGGGGGGGACGGGACTCGAACTCGGGACTGGACCTGAGCTCGTCCCGCCCGGGCCCGTCCCGACCCAGGCTCGATCCCGCCGACCCGCCCCGGTCCCAACCGATCCCCTCCCCTTTGCAAAAATTCCGTTGCACAACGGCCATTTTATATTTTGGCCGTTGTGCAACTGCCATTTTTGGCCTCCCTCCACCCCCTACCTTCTTAATATTTATTTTTAAACCCTAAGTTAATATATTTATACTTTAACCCAATTTTTCAACTATAAATACCTCATTTTCTCTTCATCTTTCTCACAAATCTTCTTACAATCTCTCTATTCTCTCAATCTATCTCTCTACAAGTCTACATTGTCTACTAAATATTAAATTTTATTTGTTCATTTGTATAACTATATCAAAGTTCAAAAATTGGGAGTGAAGTTGACAACTAGCTTGAGGATCATCCAGCGAGCAAAGTTTCAATTTTTAACATCGATTACGCGTCGTCGTTACGTTGGCTTTTGGTACCTTCGTTATTTTTTTAAAATTATTATTGTTACTTTATTTTAATTAGCGCATTTAATTTCATTATCTTTAATTATTTATTAGCATAATTAAAATGGAAGGAATAATATGAGTGTTTAAGGGTAAGGGTGCTTCTTCTAGTAGGGGTAACAAATGCAGAGGTAATTCTTCTAGTCATCCTATTCCTAGACATGATGATTTTATTGATTACACACATATAGATGAAACATAATTTTTTAATGATATACCATTAGACGATGATATATTTTCTGCAACTCAACCAGACTTTAATCTAGAAGATAATCTATATGACACAACAACTAATCTAGATGACACATCCACCAGTGCACCTCAAACTGAAACTGGAACGCCTCCTATTCCCCCTAGTATGAGACGAGACCCAACACAACAAAAATTAAAATCAAATGCATGGGCTTTTTTTTTATAGGGACCAAGAGAATCAAGTAGTTAGATGTCAAATTTGTAAAAATGTTTATAAATTTAAAATGAGAAAAGATCAGGGTGAGACAGGAAGGTTTATTGAGACATGTACAAAACTTTCACAAAGCTAGGTGGGATGAATACGAGTCTACAAAGTCGGGTGCGCCAATGCGCTCTCAGTCGGAACAAGGTTCACATACTGTCCCGGATCAAGTACAGGGTCAAATTAATCCGATGACGGGAATTGTAGGCCCAAAATACGATAAACATAGAGATAGGGAAGCAATAGAAAAATTAGTTGCAGTGGAGGGTTTGCCCTTTTCATTTCCTTCATCTCATGGTTTTATTCATTACATTAGAGATATGTATAATCCTGCTTTTAACGATTTTTCTAGATCAACTGTTAGGAGAGATGTTTTTAAATTTGCACATGAATATCAACAGTATTTACGTTATTCATTATATCTTTTTCCTGGCAAAGTATTTATCACGTCTGATATAGGTCGTAGTACTAACGACCATGATCATTTAACTGTAACATGTCATTGGATAGATTATAAATGGTCTATGCTAAACGTATTTTAGCATATAGATATATTGATGATAGGCACCTTGGAACTTTTATTTCAGAAAATATTCATCAAGATTGCGATTATTATGAAATAACTGATAAAATTATGACTATTAAATTAGATAATGCTTCTTCTAATAATTATGCTATTAGACTTTTAAAAAATCTTTTAACTCCATCTTTTCCTAATCATTCATATAAAATGTGCGTGTCATATTTATAACTTAGTTGTAAATGATGGTCTATCACTTTTTGAAGACATTCCTAATAAAATACAATTTGCTATAAACTTTATTTTTAGAAGTAATAGAATACAACAAAAAAAAGAATATAAAAAAACTTGTCACGATTGTGGACTACTTTATAGAAAAATTTCCGAAGAAGTAGCGACTAGGTGGAATTCTTTATACGAACAACTACTTGTTGCTTATGATTATAAAAGACCTATAACTTTATTTTTAACGTCCATAACCGAAATCTAACTTGTATGGTTGTAGATAACGATTGAGAAAAAATTCAGAACTTATTGTATTTTTAGAGAAATTTTTTCAAGCAACAAAAGAATTTTCTAGTATATATTATCCTACTATTTCAACTATGTTATTTTATATATCTCTAATATTTTTTTTTACTTAGTGAATATGTGGAAAACCATCTTATAAGGCACCTATTAAAAATATTTATCAAATTAAATTTTTTTTTTATTTCTATTCCCACTATTTATATTATTGGTGTTGTATTAAATTTGACTATTAAAATAGACGATTGTAATACACTTATTGAAACTATTTATGATTGTATAGCTGTACTTCCCGCTCCAACTCTAAAAAATCCAAATGACCAACTACCTAAGGAACCAACTAAAGAAGAAGTTTTATCTAGCATGCACGATGAATGTAAAAGAGTATATAGATATTACCAACAAGAAAGTGTTAGCAACCAACCGGCTTCCATACCATCTTCTTCTTCTTCTTCAATACAACCTTAAAAAAGACATGTTGTTTCTGCGGCAAGTATTGAAAGCCTTTTAGAAATACAATGTATAGTGGTACCACTACTAATCGAGTTAGCGAGTTTGATGTTTTTATTTTGCAGGGTGTTGTACCGTACCAAGCAATTCTCAATAAAGAAAGACGTGAAGACTTGCTGAAATACTGGAGGAAGAATGAAAAGACATTTTCGACACTGTCAAAGATGACCCGAGATGTGTTGAACATTCAAGCGTCATCAACAGCGTTTGAAAGCGCTTTTTTTGCCGGCAGATTGCAAATAGGAGAGCACAAACACTCATTAGCGAGAGATAACTTGGAGATTGCAGTATTATTTAGAGATTGGATACGAGCGGAGCGGAGAAGGTGCGGTCAACTGGAGATCAACGAAGAAGAAGACGAAAACTACAACGAAATTTTATCCGACGGAGGTGGAAGCGACGTCGATCAATTTAACCAACAAATTTCAATTCCAACCGAAGAACCACAAGACATTGTGAAGAAACTAGAAAAGGTGTTTTTAAATATGTAATTTTTTTAATTGTAATTTTATTATGTTATTTGCAACTTTCAACACCACAAAGTTGCAATTTTAAATTGTATTACAAAAAAATTATATTTCTATTAAATAATATAAGAGGTACAAAAATAGTCTTGAAATGTTTTTATTACACTATCTTGTTCAATTATTGAGTTGTTTATATATGTTATTTTTTAAAATAAAGTTGAAAAAAAATCTGAAAAATCCCGTAACCGACCCGACCCTGATAAGACTGGTCCCCTTTTTCGACGGGACATAGGTGGATCCCGCCAGTCCCGCCGGAGGACCGGGTCCGCCCCATCCCCCACCCCCTATTTTATACTCATTGTTTTGGTGGATCTAAAGGTCCAACTGTTGACATCACACACGTTTCCAACTGTAAAGTACAGGAGCAAGACAAATCGTTTGAACCAAATGACCTCAATTCCAGCAAATAAGTCCGCAACAATCTTGACCCTTTAACTATGAGAGGTCAAATTTTTTGCTTTCTTTTCCTTGTAAATGAAATCCAATTGGTGGTATCAATGGAGTTCTTGTTTTTCTTTTTAAGAAAGGTGGTATTTGAATCAGTTTGCATCCACTTTAATTATTCTACGAGTACATGTTAGACTATACATATCACCATCACAATAAATCACATAATAGCATTTTTGGTCTCCATTGAAATCTGAACCCTGATCTCCAAAACTTACTTTTTCATGAGTTCAAGTCGTGAAAACATTCTTTTATAAAAATGCAGGATAAAACTACGTACAGTAAACTCTTGTGGTCCGACCCTTCTCCCACCTCACGCATAGCGAAAACTTAATGCACCGAACTGAGAAATTATAGAGTCACTACGCACAATTCGAAACACGGTTAATAATAGGACCGACTCTCTATCCTTGTTCACTTATATACAAGACTTCTGTCTGCAACATGATTAAAATCCGTAAATTCATGGTGCACGCATAACCCTAGTTGCTAAGATTTTTACTGATTTCATTAACGGCTAGACCACACAATTACTACAACAATGGAGTTCTTGTTTTTGTGCCAAAAGATAGGAGGACCACCACCAAGTCTAACAATTAACAATCAGAGGTGGCATAAATTGGTATTCAATGAACACAGCACATGTACTTCCAGCTTTAGCATTGATATAGACCAACTACCCAAAACTTCACTGAAATAAATGCAATTTGTACACATTCAAACACTTTGAAAACAGATTTTGATAAAGATTTGGAGCTGTGCAAGATTAAGAAGAAACACAAAGGAGTTCACAACTTCACAACAACAACATACCCATGTAGTCCCACAACTGGGGTCTAGAGGGTCTAGAGATAGAGATAGAGAGGTTGTTTCGGAGTTCACAACTTCACACACATTAGAAATAGAAAGGAATGAACTGAATTCTGAGAATCAATACAAGTAAAAGAGAAAATGCTTGTACTATAATTTGGAAGAACCAAAAAAATACAAAATAAACCAAAGTATGATCAACTAAAAGCTAGTAAAAAAAAAAAGCAGGATAATAACAAAAAAACTCACAAAATAGAACCAGTTGCGGCAAGCACTGTAAAACTGGATTCTAAATTCCACATTATGATCTCTATACAACACTTTCCTGCAAAGTTTCTATCTTTAAATTCTTTGCCAAATTTATTGTCTCCACAACCTTCAAATCTATTCATAACAATTCAAAAATAAATCTTTGGAGATCGAATCTTTCTCCTCTTTACCTCCTCTTTCTTGATCACAATTTTTGTGCTTTGGATGAATTAGTGGAAATATGTGGAAAAAATCAATAGAAGGGTGGTGGTGGTGAAGCATATGAAACACCTATTATTGGTGGCAATGGCCCTTCATATACTGGAGCTGGTGGTGGTGATGATGGTGGGGCGGAGAGTGATAGTACACTGGTGGGGAGGTGACGGCGATGGTGGGGGCGGAGAATTGTAATAATAAACGGGTGGTGGGGGTGGTTCAATACAAGGAGGAGGTGGTGGTGGGGGCTCTATACAAGGTAATGGGGAGGGAGGAGGAGGTGAAGAGTATAATTATCACGGGTGGTGGAGGAGATGGTGAGTTTGGTGGAGGAGGTGATGAGTATATGTATGATGGTGGTGGAGGAGGTGGCGAATTTGGTGGTGGAGGTGGTGGTGAATTATAGTAATAAGGCGAAGGGGGTGGAGGCGAGTGAGCAGGCGGTGGGGGTGGTGGCGAATTTGGTGGTGGAGGTGGCGGTGACCGTACACAATAAGGTAATGGTGATGGTGGAGGCGGAGATGGTGGTGGGGATGATGGTGGGGGTGGCGGAGGAGATGATGGTGGAGGTGGCGGTGAGTAAACTGGCGGAGGAGGTGGCGGTGAGTAAACTGGCGGAGGAGGTGACGGTGGAGGGGGAGATGGTGGCGGCGGTGGGGGTGAATAAACGGGTGGTGGTGGTGAATAAACTGGTGGCGGGGTGGAGAATAAACGGGTGGTGGTGGTGGTGGTGGTGGAGAATAAACTGGTGGTGGCGGTGGTGGTGATGATGGCGGTGGTGACGGAGGTGGTGGTGGCGAAAAAACTGGTGGCGGGGGCGGAGGAGAATAAACTGGTGGCGGAGGCGGTGGTGGCGGAGGCGGAGGAGAATAAACGGGTGGCGATGGAGGTGGCGAATAAACAGGTGGTGATGGAGGTGGCGAATAAACTGGTGGTGGTGGTGGTGGTGGTGACGGTGAAGGAGGAGTGTAAATTGGCGGCGGCGGCAAAGTTGGAACAAAGTTATGACACCTAAAAGCACTACAATGAATTCTCTTAGACAAAAAGGCCTTACACTGACCAGAAGACCGTTGAACCGGCCGGTTCGTCAAGCAATTGATTTGATCATCAAACTCCTCCAACCCCAAACAAACCGGTGGTTCACCAGTAAAGAAATTATAAGAATAAGTAAAATTCTCAAGCTTAGGAAGTTGACAAATACTCTTTGGAATATTCCCAGATAACATATTATGTGCCACATTCAATTGCTCCAAATTAACCAATTCACCAAAACTCTCCGGTAGTGGGCCCATCAACTGATTAAAACTTACATCAAACACCGTTAAATTATCCAACAACCCAATCTCCACCGGTAAACAAGAACGTAACCCATTATTCATCAAAATAGCCTCATTTAAATTACTCATATTCCCAATACTCGCTGGCACACAACCATGAAACCTATTATTCGCCAACACTATAACAGATACCGGTGAATTCCCAAAATTATCAGGTAACTCAAAGTTAAACCTATTATGGTTTATGAAAATAGCATCTAATGGTTTATCAAAGAGTTGTGAAGGTACATTACCTTC
This sequence comes from Anisodus acutangulus, assembly GCA_029783415.1. Lineage (NCBI taxonomy): Eukaryota > Viridiplantae > Streptophyta > Magnoliopsida > Solanales > Solanaceae > Anisodus > Anisodus acutangulus. Next base: position 3,935,400 of record CM056511.1, read on the forward strand.
AAACTCATTAAACCTTATATCCAAAAACATCAACTTTGGTAAACTTAACACAACATAAGGAAACTTCCCACCAAACCTGTTATTACTCAGATCCAACTCAAACAATATCTTCAAATTCTTCAATTTCTTGGGAATTGTACCACAAAAACGATTTGAATTAATATGGAAAATTCCAACATCTGTGAGTAACCCAACTTCTTCTGGTATGTACCCAGCAATGTCACCATGGTTAAGATCAATACCAGCAACTGTACGGATTTTAGGGTTATCCAACGCGGGTGCACAGAATATTCCGGTGTAGCTGCACACATTGGGACCTACCCAATTAACAGTAATATTAAATGGATCTGAAATGATAGCTTGTTTCCATGCTTGTAAAGCAATATAAGCATTCTTGATTCTATTATTCTCAAAGACTAAAGAAGGGTCAATTTTGACATTTTCACCTCTATCACCAAACTCATCTCTATAGTATAAGAGTTGACGGTGTTTGATATACTGAGCTTCAAAATCAGTTAAAGGGCCATTTTGGGTAACTGTAAACTCAGCATTTGTTGTTGTTGTGTGTTCAGTAAAGATTAAACACAATAAACTAAGGAGAAAATATAAAGAAGAAATGGGTGTTTGTGTTTTCTCCTTCATCTCACATTAAGTCATCTGAAAATCAAGAATGCGCTTTTTTTTGTTTGTTTAAAGATTGAATCTTTAAGCAAATGTGAGATGAAACAAGTGAAGGATAATGGAAATAGGGTTTTTGAGATCTGAGGGATATGAGGAGAGAGATAAAGGAGAGAAGAGGTTGAATTTATTTTTGGGGTTGATAGGATTTTTGGTCTGTGTGAATATAGAAAGAAAGAAACATGAAATTTGCAACATATAAAAAAGGAACAGTCAAGGGCACAGACGAGTTGGTAAGTGGCAAGGTGATTGGGTATAACTACTCCGATATCGCGGGTTCAAATTCGTGTGGTAACAGTCTTTCTTTGAAATATTGCAGAAGCTATTCTTTGGGTTCGTATTAGTTGGCCCTCTCCTTGCGTATCACTGCTCATATTCCTCGATTTACATTTCACCTGACCAAAACACCTCTGGTACAAATGGGGTATCGCCGCCTCAGGGACTTTTCCTTCGGGGAAAAAAAACAGCTAAATCACAGCTCAAAGCCCACTATTCTCTCACTTTCTTCTCTCTATTACAAATAGCTCTTCGCTGGTTACATTCTCCCTCTTCTTTATTGGAGTATTCTTTAACCACAAGTTTAGGGTTTTTGAAATAATTTAGAATGATAAAAACACAATTAAGTCAATGATTAAGAGCTAAGAAATAAATTTAATTAACAAAAAGAATAATGTTTTTAGAGATGAAATTTGAATTAGTCCATGGCATGATTGTGGCGATGCATAGCACATGTTGATCCTGAAACGTTTATTTTTTTGAATTTGAGTATTTTAAGCCTGTCTTATTAATTTTTTACTAGACATATCAACTTGAGAACTTTTATTGAAACATGTGACAGCTTAATAGAAGTGTTGTTTCAACACTAGTAACTAAAATCCTACGTAACCTCGATAAATGAATAACTTCATCAAATGAATAATTTTCTTCGATCCCGACTTGAGCAAAGGGGTTAAATAAATAACCTCGTTAAATGTATTAACGAATAAAAAAATTGAATCCTTAAAGGCCCCATATAAATATAAATGAATAATCACTAAATTTCATAAATATATATCTAATAAATGAAAATATTTCATTCAATCAACAATGGTCATATAAGAAGTCATTTCTTCTCAAAAAATGCATCTAAAGTTATTTGTTTTTTCCTTCTACCAAAATGCATTCCATCCTTAATTTTTTGTAATGCATGCACAACTTCTAAAATATTTTCCTTGTGTTGTAGCAAGTAATTTGTATGATGACTACGGCTTGAAAGACCTCTTTTGATGACACATTTGGTATGACGCTACTATCATCTGGTTCAGGATCATTCTCATCATTTAGTACGGACTCAATAATTTCTTTGTCTGTAGGCAATTCCATAACTGCATCATTCTCGTTAGGATAGTTCAAAAGATGTTCGACGTTCATCACATTTCTATAGCGTAAATTAGAAATGACATCAGTTAATCCTTGGATATCTTCTTCTAATTGACCAACTTCTACTTCAGGAACATCAATTTCTTCAGTCTGAATCTGGCAATGCCGGAATATTCAGATGATCTTTTGAGAGTATTTGATATTGTGGTTTGGCTAGTAATCAAATCAAACTTTTGTTTCACCCATGCTTGCATATCTTTTTGGCTAATACTTGGATGTTCATTCTTATGCTCACATATGACCCTCTTTATCTAGTTGGTTAAAGTTGTTTTAATTATTGATTTTGACTGATGATTGGAAGCCATTAAATTGAAGATTAAGAAAGATACAATAGTATGGATTCTTTATCAGACTAAGATTTTAGAACTATAGATAGTTTGTAGTGTAGGTTAAGTATATTTTCTTAGACTCTAAGTATTTTATACATACAAATCTTATTAGTACATGAATGTTAGTACACTGTACTTAGTCCACACGTATAGTGCATGTATTCCTAATCTAGAGTCTAAAGAAAATGAATGTAATTAAGTTTTTCATAAGAATTTTGACAATTACCCTCTAGGTACATTTGTACATTAAATGTAAAAATACTAATCATAAGAAAAAAATAAAAAATATATATAAAAATACTATCTAAATGAATAAATATTCATTTATCGATAAATAAATAACCTCACTAAAGGAATATTTTTTTCTGGTCCTGAGGGTATTCATTTATCGAGGTTATACTTTATATTTAAATTCAACCAATTCAAAGTTCAAACGCACTCTACCTCTCAAAATGTCTAGAACATGTGTTATTCTTTGACTTAAGATTTCCTCTTCCGCCATCCACGCTCGACAAGTGCTTTTGGTTTCTTTTTTCTTCATTAATGGAGAGAGGGATAAAGGAAGGAACGTTCTCTTATGACAAATTTGAGCAACGAGTCACTGCAAAAACACACTCAGATAGACGAAATTCAGGTTAATATAGTTCTGTGCTTTTGGCAAACACTTGAAGAATTTAGTTATGTCTTTATTCTTATTCCATTTTGGAGGGTTGTTATATATTGCTTCGCAACATATTGTATTGTATTATATCATTGTGAATAATACAATACAATACGATACGATACAACAAGTTGAATCATTTTAAATTGTTTCATAGTGCCACACATTAATCAGTGACAGATTTAGAAATTCAACTAAGAGAATTCAAAAAATGAAAGTACTCATGCAGGGGATTTTGACAAATTATATATATGCAAAAAGTATATTTTTTTCCCTATCTACATATAAATTTTCAAGGAAGACGGTTCAATTGACCTCTCTTGCACCCCTCTGCCTCCGCCCTGCCATCAAGAGCTTGAAGAATAAGCTGATAATAGTACGAAGAGAAAAGTAGGGTACAAGGTGAAGTTATATTATAGAAAAATGTAAGGTAAAGAGTAAAATATAATTATTAAATAAAAAAATAAGGACAAGATGAGAAAAACGTAAGACAACATAGTCGGCCGGTACATAAAATGAAATGTTTCATTATTACATGACAACAGATTTAATAATATGTGACGAGCGCAAAACACAGTATAATTTAAGTGTTTCGCTAGCCAAATTAGTATAGTATTTAGATCGTCTCTATAGGGATTGGTACAAATAATTACTCAAACAAAATTTGATTATAATCGTGATTTATAACCACTAATGAAAAGCCCTGCCAACATATGCAAAAAAACATTAAGAGTTTAGTCTCAAGGAAAACGTCTCTCTAATATTTTTCTCTCTTGGTTATTCAAGAAGCTCTTTCGATTATTTAGAAGAATCACCAATTAAAACCAAACAAAATAATGCAGAGATATTCACCAAACTATTCACCTTTCGATTAAATAAAATAGTAAATAACTCTGCAATTCAATTCAAAACTCCATTAACGAATTCAAGCGATAAAACAAGAATCGAATCTTAAAAAGTCAATTAATGCATTTTGTGTTGTCAAAACCCTGTAAGAAAACTACTCCGTAATAGAATAAAAGAACATAGAAGAAATAGAAACAGAAGACATTACAACTGACGATTGATCCAAACTTTCCTATTGAATCAAATCGTGATGTAAAGTAACGAATTCAGGCGTCTGAACTCTTCTACGCGCCTCCAATGCTCCCTAGGTCAAAAGTCTCATAAAAAACGTGTTTTTCATGTATTTATAGAATACCTCGGAAGTTCCCTGACCAAAAATACCCTCAAAACATTGAAAAACTGAAATTGCCAAAAAAAAAATGACCTGCCTCGCTACACAGGGCGTCGCGCCAGACAACAAAGCAGGCAAAAATTTCAGAATCTGATATTTCCGGCCAGCTGCAAAAAAATAGGCAGGCGCGACGCGCTGAGCATAGCGCCAAGCTTGTTTCGCGATGTCGTCCATTTTCTCCAATCTTTTACTTGCATAATCGGTCCTTGAACTCCGAACTCGATCCCGATTTATTCGTTGGACTTCTACTCAGACTTTTAAGTGCCAAAACCTCCATTTAAACTCCAAAAAATGACTATTTGCTCGAGAATAAATCCTACACAAGAAAACACGCGCAATAAGTATAAAATACTATATTATAGCTCAAACACGATTAAAGTAAAGTCAATAAAAGGTGAAATACAGCAAAAATTTCATGTTTTTGGCTACTCATCAATATGTTACAATAAAATTTAAGAGACCACCAAAACATATATGTATTAATATGATACAATATTACAATAAGTAATGACCATCCAAACATGCTGTTATTTAGGTTTCATTTCTGCCTTGGTATGCAGTCTAATATAATCTTGTGATGTCAATCTCCGTTGATTACAAGTTTCAGTTGGAATATACAAATTAATTGAGACTAATGTAACCTTATTTTACACGGGATTCAACGAATATCTAACACCTTCCTTCCGGTTAAATAAACCATATTGCTTGAAATTTTCGGTAGCAGAATAATATGAGTCAAATAAATTCATGAGGGGTTTTCTTCTAGAAATAATAATAAATGATTTTAAAGAGTAGCGATTCCATAAATAAAATCTTTTCAAAATTACGTACCATTTTTGTCACTTTGTGTTTTCAAAATCCCTTTATTTTTCTATCGAAGCTTAGAAAGAGTTCGATTTTTGGAGTAAACATAAGTGTGATAATATAAATTGTCAGTGTACGTAAACAGTTTATTATACTATTAAATCAGTACAAAAATATTTATGTGTGAGCCTACTTAAAATATCTTATTTGTAGTGATAAAAATTAGGTGAACCTAATAGTGTAAAATCCGTATATTGATTCCAATAAATATAACGTAAACTCTAAAATAAAATACTCTCCATAAATTTAGTTGGACTAAATTATACGAAATAAATGTTACTTCCTCAGGTTCAAATTAAGTGTCCATTTAACTTTTAACACATTCCTTCAAAAATTACTAACTCTTTAAAAAATAAGTTTTGACTAAATTATTCTCAATTAAAATTTAAATATTATTATTAACTTGATATAGGAGTATTAAAATTTGGTCACTTAAACACTTAATAGGGCTAAATAGAAAAAGCAAAACCAAAATGACACGCCTCCTGCACAGTGGACTTCAAACGGCTTCTGTGGTGCAAACAGCTAAACAAGTGCTTCAAAACTAGGGGTAGACAAAAAACCCGAAGAATCAAAAAAATTGAACCGAATCGACAGTTTGGTTTTTTTTAAAAAAAAATTATTTTTATAAAATCAAACCGAATCAGGATTTAGTGATTCGGTTCGGTTTTTTAATTTTGGATACGAACCGAACCGAACCGAAAAACTGAATTAAATATATATATTTTTTATTTTTTATTTTAGACTACTATTATCTCTTGAATCATAGTTATTGAAGTTAATCTATGAAGCTTTTATGGAAGTCGCATGCGGCATGAACGTGATTAACATATCACGGAAGCATTGACATAAAATGTAGGGAGAAAAAATAGTTGTAAATTAATAAAACTTTAAATGGTCATAACTCTGCGCTCGGATGTCCGTTTTACCCACAAAAAAAATTTATTTTGCGTATTTTTTCGAGACGGGGCCGGTCAGGCAGTTTGGCGCAGCCAATATTTAGAAAAACGTCCATTTTCCCAATCAATTTGTGTTTTCCCCCAAATCGATTTTTAATTTTCCTTTTTCTTTAGTAAACATCTCACGATACACAATAGATTTCAACGTCGAAATTTCATGATAGTGTAGGTGTGAATGTCAATTTCAGTTTTGGAAATTCAATTTAAAAAACAATTTAAAAAATTCCCGACCCGGCCCACCAGAAATAACATATTATAATCTGATACGTTCGGCATATAAACCGAACATATCGGTTTTCTTTTTTTTTTAAAAGTTGTATTCGGTTTATTTTTTAAAAAGCCGATTTTTATTCGGTTAATATTTTTCGGATACAAAACTGAACCGAACCGATATACGCCCACCCCTATTCAAAACGTTTCATTTTATATATTTTTTCTACACCTTTTTTTTCCTACACCTTCAATACATGTTTTGAAAACGTTTAAAATCCTCGTAAATTTTAATTTTACGTGTCTTCTTCCTCTCTTTTATCATGACAAGTTTCAAAAACATGTATTGAACTATTGTTACACCTTAAAGAAAGCATTTGTAGATGAGTTTAACTTATATATACACCAAGGGTGGATTATGTCGTCAAAATTTGTAATTGATTTAAACTCGTTAGCCTATTAGGGAAAAATCAAACCACTTTAATAATGGCCTACGTAGGAACGGTAAAGAATGGATCTTAGACCTAACTCAACCCCAAAAGCTAGCTTGTAGGGTGAGTATTGTCCAAGTCCATAAAGGACTTCATGTTCTTATTCTATATCCGATGTGGGACTCTTAACGCTCCCCTGCACGCCCAAACCTTGTTAACTAGAGTGTGGATAATATAATTTGGGGGCCCAACATCGGTGGACAACGAATTGGAATGAGTCTGACTCTGATACCATGTAAAGAATGGATCTTGGGCCTAACTCAACCCCAAAAGATGGATTTTGGGCCTAACTCAACCCCAAAAGCTAGCTTGTAGGGTGAGGATTGTCCATGTTCATATAAGGAGTTCATGTTCCCATTCTATATCCGATGTGTGACTCTTAACAGGAATGACATTTTTCAACAAAAAGAAGAATTATGGCATTTCACATAGTTTCGGACAGTGGCGGATTATGGTAGGAGCGAGGGGAGCTGTGGCCTCCCTAAAAAAACTCAAAAAAAATATTTTTTTTATATATACTACTCACGATTTTAAAACCCAAAATCCCGTCACTTTTTCGGCGGCACCGGCGACTCACGAACTCACACTCGCAGCACGGCTCCACTCTCTCACAATCTATTTCTTTCCACTCGTCTCTCCATCTCTAGTAATACTTAACTGCAGAAGATTTATTTATTTATTTATTTGGATCTCTTTTTCTTCTACAAAACATAAATCTAGTATGCCTTGGATGCATAGTTGCATCATAAGCAATTACAGGTTATTTCCAATATACATGATATGAGTTTTAATGGGTAATTCTTGATATGAGTTTCTTTTAAATCAACAAAAGATTATAACTTTATGTTTGTTTCATCATATACGAGGCTATTTTGAGCTTATGGGAGTAGAATTAACAGATTAAGGTTATAAAAAGCCGAATTTATTTGATTTAATTCTGTTTTCAGATTTAGATGTTATCTTTGATAATTGATTTATGTATTTTTTAGGAGTGGTACGATGGTCAAACTTAAGAAAATTGATGCATTTTTCAAGACGAAAGCTTCCAACAAAGATGAAAATTGTATAGCTTCAACATCGACACTTGAAAAGCGTCATTCCGATGATCAAACGGTTCAAGTGGATGAGCATCCCTTCCAAGATTAAAAAAGTCACCATGGATGAATTTGATGTCAATTGTTTAGAACGTGACCCCGGAAAACGTCCCCCAATTTGGGAATATCCAGTGAATCGAAGAGATGAAGTTCGAAGAGCTTATCTCAATTGGGGTCCCTATCAATGTCAAGTTGAAAAGTATCCCATCAATAGAGATAAGCATCCAAGGCGATTTCAAGCATCTTGGTTCAAAATTTTCCCTTCATGGCTAGAGTACTCACCGACTAATGATGTTGCTTATTGTTTGCTTTGTTACTTGTTCAGTAAAAAGCCAAGTGGGCATGTTGAAGCTGATGTCTTTACTAGAAAAGGATTTAAAGCATGGAAAAAGGTTAATGCTGGGAAGAGTTGTGCTTTGCTTAATCATATTGGTGAGAGTTCGTGTTCGTCTCACAATAATGCATTGAAATAAGATGGAGGATGAATTTCTTGTTGACAATATGATGGTATATATTGAAAAAGATATAGCTGAAAGCTTTAGCTCTGATTCAATTATTAATGATTTCAAGTCTTTAAAAGAACGAAGGGCAGCACTTCAATTCTAGGTACGTCTTTCCTTTTATATATTATATTTTTATTGTGTTGATGTTATTTTGAATCATTGATAAAATTATATTTTGTTCTTATAAATTTCAATTATAATATTTTAGTTAGTAGTTATCGCTCTCCTTAATATTTTGGGTAAATTCCGCCACTGGTTTCCGAGCATCTTTTACTCTTGGAAAACAAAATTCCTTAAACTAGTTATGTTGCAATTGAAACATTATTTTATACTGAATTCAATGTGGAACAACGATATGCACCTATTATCCATACATGTATTAGATCATGCAAATATTTAAAAAAAAATGCCCTTTTAAGTTTTAACTACTACTACTTGTTTAGTTGATCATCACTTACATTTAATTGATTTTAAAATTAAAAATTTCTTTTTAAAGCTTCTAGTTCCTTGTTTCCCTGTTTTACATTTGAAAATGTTGGATTCAGAACTTGCAATGGAAGGCATAGCTTGTTTATTTAGAGGGTTCATAATTAAGTATTTATATATATTTAATGAATTTTCTACCAAAAATATAGGATATAAACAAAAATTACTGAGTTCATCTTAATCCATAAATAATATTATACTTTCGCTCGACCGCTCCTATGGATGCATGAGTCATTCATCATATTTGTATACAGTGAAAACCGACACGATGCATGGAAAGGTTTAGGTATGGAGTCTGAGGGAGGCGACATAGTTTCATATCAGATGAAGTTGCATCGAGACAAGTCCGGATATCAAGTCAAGATCGGGTAGTGACCAAATCAGTTGACACCGGATGAGGAACTAGAGGAGCCCAGCGCGTACCCGTTCTGGATATGGCGTCAGCCATTACTCCTTTCTCATTAAGTGGCCATTATTGCCATTAATTGCATTTAATTGAAGAATGATTCTCGGGCATCAATGCCCTGTAATAAAAGGAGCCCAACATTTATGTTAGAAGGGTATTTCATTCTCATTATTCATACTTGCACAATTTACTTACAACAATTATAGTTATTAGTACTCATTGTTGGCTCGGACCCAAAGCAAAATAGCTAAGGATCGGACCAATCTTACTGAATAATTTCAATCAAAATTATGGCATTTCAGGCTAATCTTCTTACTTATTATTTTCATTTGCTTACTTATTGTTAATTTCTTATTACTCTTTATTGTAAATTGATCCAAGTATCCGTAAAATCACTTACAAATTCAATTGTACCTTTTTTTGGGTAAACAATTTGGCGCCCACCATAGGGCTAATGATAGTAGTAGTGATTTGTTCAAACTCAAGTTTCATTTGTTTCTTCTGAGAGTTTGCAAAAATAGGTCAATACTAAGTACTTACAGAATGGCTAGTGATACCCAAGTTGAGGTTAGCAACCACGATGACAGCAACAACGAAGACAATGGAGCTAACAACATTAATAGCAACAACGGTGTTCCGACCATTGATCCGATGACTGGCGAGCATCGCAACAACTCTTTGATTTAACCCCAGGGGTCTAGAAGGTCACGTGAAAAAATACCGGACGATGATGAGGATGGAGATAAATTTGGCTCGAATCTTTAACATGTTGAAGGAGCAATAGGAGTCTATAACTCAGTTGCAGAAGAAAAGCAGTGGATCAAGTACGACAGATGAAGCTCATCCCGTCCGCAATGAAGATCCAAACCGAGAAAAGGATCAAGTTCATGAAAATGGTAATGGATCGGGGACTAATGAATCTTCGAATGTTTTGATTTTGCTCCAACCTTTGACCAAGTGGGTGGATACTAATGAAAAAGAAGGTTGAAACTTACAATTCATGATAGACCAGACTCCTGGAGCGCCACCAATCCTGAACGGACCAGATTTGAAGAGATACATTCAATTGCCATTCCTACCGAACAACTCCGAAGTTGATACCCAAAAATTTCAAAATGCCAGATCTTCTGAAGTACAATGGAACTACGGATTCATAGGAGCACATGACGTCGTACACTTGTGAGGTGAAGGTCAATGACATGCACCCTGATGAGATTGAATCAATGTTGCTAAAAAAATTTGGTGAAACACTTTCCGAATGAGCAATGACATGGTACTCTATGTTGCATGAACACTCTATTAATTCATTTGAAATGCTTGCAGATGCTCTTATAAAGGCTCACGCCGAAAAACGGAAGGTCTATGAAAGAAAAGCGAATATATTTAAAATTGCTCAGAAGGACACTAAGTTGTTGCGTGAGTTTATGATAAAGTTTTAAAAGGAACGGATGCTCTTTCCCCCGGTACCTGATGAATGAGCAGCTGAAGCTTTCAATAAGGGGTTAAATCCGAGGAGCTCCAGCGCCTCATTTAAATTAAAGGAGAACTTGTTGGAATTCCCAGCGGTAACTTGGGCAGACGTACATAATAGGTACGAGTCCAAAATCCAGATGGAGGATGATCAGCTCGAACTTCCCCCGGGGTCAGCAAGCCGAAATAAAAGTAATGATAAATCAAATAGGGTAGCTGAGTCAGAATTGAAATCTTAAAATATAGGTATCAACCCTATGGGCAACCAGAAAGATCGAGCTTCAGATGGAATAGGGGTCACAACAATCGTAACTTCCCATCCGATAGAGGATATAGGCGTAATGATTGAGGGTCTACCAGTAGGGGTTTGTAATTTAAAAATGATATTGGTGGAGCTTCTTATAACAGTGTGGAAAGCCCGAGGCTTTTCTAATATAATTTCAACTTTGATGCGATCGGACTTGTTTCGGCTATTGGACAAATTAAGGAAATAAGATGTCCGAGACCACTCCGAATAGATCCTGCTCAAAGAGAATCAAATTTGATTTATGATTACCATGGAACTCATGGTCATCGAATAGAGGATTGTCATAAATTGAGGGATGAAGTGGTCCAGTTGTTGAAAATGGTCATCTACACGAATATTTGAGTGATCGAGTAAAGAGAAACTATAGAAATAGATAAGCAAACAAGTAAGAGGATTCGGTTGAACCCAGCATATCATAAACATAATTATCGGAGGGATGGATATTCTGAAGGGATCCATCATGACCGCAAAAAAGATAAAAATTTCAATATCTCGGGAGAAGAGATCCGGAGATTACATACCGGAGGAAACAATATCTTTCAATGATGAAAACACGGAGGGCATCATTCAACCTCACTATGATGCACTAGTAATATCTGTCTTTATTATCAGATTAAGTGAATTTTAATTGATCTAGGTAGCTTGGCCAATATCATCCGGTAGAAGGTGGTGCAACAGTTGGGGTTGTTAGATCAAGTGTACCAACAGCCCGAGTTTTCAACGAATTCAACATGATAAGAGAGACTACGAAGGGGCAAATCACTCTCCCAGTCAATGCAATCGGGATAATTCGACAAATGAAGTTCTATGTCATTGAAGGCGAAATGAGGTACAACACACTATTCGGCAGGCCTTGGATACATGACATAATGGTCGTACCTTTGGAATTGCACATGATGTTAAAATTCCCAACTACGAAGGGAATTAAGACAATGCGATGAGAGCAATTGGCAACAAGAGAGATATTTGCGGTAGAGGAATCGGTACAAGCACCGAAAGAGGTAAAGGATGTGAATAAAGGCAAAGAAGTTAAATAGCAATCACAGGGTTCGGGCCCATTGAGTTCGAAGAAAGAAGAGGGACAAAAGATAAATAACGAGGAAGAAGAGGATTACTATCGCGTCCCGAGGTCATTCATGTTGCCGGATGACTCAGACGCCATGAAGTCAACTATAGAAGAACTAGATCAAGTCATTTTGTTCATGAATCTCCTGGATAGAAAGGTATTCTACCGGAGATTACGACTCACAAGTTGAGTTTGGACTCGAACTTTCCTCCGATAAAACAGAATATAAGGTCAATGGACGATTACAAGCATAAGTTTGTCAAGAAGGATGTAATAAAGCTATTAAATATAGGATCCATCCAGGAGATAGAATATCCGGATTGGTTAGGTAAATGTAGTTGTAATTCCTAAAAAGGGCAATAAATTGAGAATGTGCATAGATTTTAAAGATTTAAAAAAAGCATAACCAAAAGATTCTTTTTATTTTCCACACATCGATCAAATGATTGATGTTGCGGCATGAGATGCTTAGTTTTCTTGATGTTTATTCCAGATACAAGCAAATCAGGATGAATCCGGAGGATTAAGAGAAAACTTCTTTTATAACTAGATACCGGACTTACTATTATAACGTAATGCCATTTGGTTTAAAAAATGATGGACCAATAAATCAACGCCTAGTTAATCGCATGTTCGAGGACCAAATATGTAACACAATGGAGGTTTATATTGATGATATGTTAGTTAAGTCCCTGGAAGCAAAGTACCATTAAAGCATTTGCAGGAAACATTTGACATACTCCGAAAGTACAACATGGAGCTGAATCTAGAGAAATGTGCTTTTGGAGTTGGGTCAGGAAAGTTTCTTGGTTTCTTGGTTTCAAACCGAGTAATCGAGATCAATCCGGACAAGATAAAGGATATCGAATAAATCCTAGAAGTTCTTGAAGATGTGAGCGGTACAAAGACTCACCGGAAGGTTGGCTGCTCTGAGTAGGTTTATCTCTCGGTCTTCAGAGAAAAGTAATTGGTTCTTCTCTTTGTTAAAGAAGAAGAATCACTTCGAGTGGACTTCGAAATGTCAACAAGCTCTGAGGGATTTAAATAAGTACTTGTCTAGTCCGCCACTATTGCATAAACTGAGGGCAGATGAGCAGTTGTTCTTGTATCTAGCAATGTCTGAGATAGTCGTAAGTGCATTTTTGGTTCGAGAAGAGAAAGATACAAAATTTCCTATTTATTATATGAGTAGAACACTATCTAGTGTAGAAACTAGGTATCCTCATGTAGAAAAATTGGCATTAGCATTAATAAAGGCTACTAAAAATTAAAGTCATACTTTCAATGTCACCCTATATGTGTAGTAACAACTTATCCACTAAAAATATAATGCATAAACTGAAACTGTCCGACAGGTTAGCCAAATGGGCTGAGAAATTAGTGGGTATTACATAGAATATAAGCTAAGAACATTTATAAAGTGTCAGGTTTTAGCAGACTTCGTAGCAGATTTTACGCATGGAATGATTCCTGAGGTGGAAATAGAACTTACAGTAACTTGGGAACAACTTTAGGAGTATGGCCTTGTACACGAATGAAGCTTCAAACGTGAAAAGATTCGGACTCGGGGTGGTGCTTAAGACACATGAGGGAGATGTCATTAGGCAATCAATAAGAACTGTAAAATTGACTAACAATAAAGCCGAGTATGAGGCTATAATTGCAGGTCTTGAATTGACAAGGAGTTTGGGAGCAGAAGTCATCGAAGAAAAAAGTGACTCATTTCTGGTTATTAATCAAGTGAATGGTGTGTTTGAAGTGAAGGAGGAAAGGATGAAAAAATACTTAGAGAAAATTCAAGTGCTATTACATCGGTTAAAATAATGGACCATGGAACTTATTTCTTGAGAGCAAAATAATGAGGCGGATGCATTGGCAAATTTAGGGTCTTCTGTGAAAGTTGAGGAGTTTAACTCCGGTATCATGGTGTAGTTGTTGAAGTTCGCAATTGATTATTACTACACTGAGGTGAATACCGCAAGTTTAACTTGGGACTGGCGGAATAAGTATATTGATTACATGTGCGATGGAAAGTTGTCTACCGATCCAAAGGAGTCAAGGGCTCTTCGTACGAAAGCAGCTTGATTTTGTATGGTCGATGGCCAGTTATATACCGAAGGTCCTTTTATGGTCCTTTAGAAAGGGTCTTAGGACCAGGGGAGACTGATATGTGATGTGTGAGGTCCACGAAGGAACTTGTAGCAATCACTCAGGAGTAGAATTATTAGTTCAAAAACTTATCAGGGTCGGGTATTATTGGTCTCACATGGAAGAAGACACAAAGAACGTTTTCCAGGAGTGTGATGAATAGCAAAGGCACGCACCAATGATTCATCAACCGGCGGAATTAATGCATCTGATTTTATCTTTGTGGCCATTCATAAAATGGGCGATGGATATTGTGGGGCCACTCCCATAGGCACCCAGAAAAGTACGCTTCATTTTGTTTAAGATTGACTATTTTTCTAAGTGGGTTGAAGTAAAGGCCTTCAAAAAGGTTAGGGAGAAGGAAGTCATCGATTTCATGTGGGATCACATCATTTGCCGATTTGGCATACCGACGGAGATTACTTACGACAATGGTCTTCAGTTCGTTGGGAAGAAGGTGAATGATTTTTTTGAAGGATTGAAAATCAAGAAGATATTGTCGACTCCGTACCACCCGAGTAAAAATGGGCAGGCGGAGTCAACAAATAAAACTATCATTCAAAAGTTACGGAAAAGGTTAAAAGAATCAAAAGGCAAATGGAGAGAAATTCTATCGGAGGTGTTGTGGGAGTACAGAATGACACCAAAGTAAAGCACCGTAGATATACCATTTTTTTTTGCTTACGGTGCAGAAGCGCTAATTCCTGTGGAAGTGGGGGAGCCAGGTTTAAGGTTCAACCTTGCAACCGAAGAGTCGAACAACAAAGTTATGGCAGTCAAGGAGGACTTAATGGATGAACACCATGAGTTAGCATTGTTACGGCTAGTGGCTCAAAAGCAAAGGATGAGAAGATATTATAATTGGCGAACTAATCTTAGACACTTTCAAGTAAGGGACTTGGTTCTTTAAAAAGTGACCTTAAACAACAAAAATCCCAACGAAAGGAAATTGGGCATGAACTGGAAAGGTTCTACAGAGTGTCAGGTATAACCGGTAAAGGCTCGTACCAGTTGGAAGCTGAAGATGGACAAAAGTTACCAAACAACTGGAACATTATGCACTTGAAGTGATATTATTGCTAAGGTACGTGTTCAGTTAGTTATTTTTAACTTATGATGTAAGTAAGGAGGGGTGTAAGTGGGTAAGTGGATCAAAGTTTGGTTGTAATCGGGTTAACCCAAAAATGGCCTTAAAAGTGGGGTTCTAGGATTGTGCCGGCAACGTGGTGTTTGGTGGCTATTTCTGATAGTTTTAGGGAGAGTTGGGTTTAGGCATTTTTTTGGGTGATTGTAGACACGTTGAGGTTGTTCTGGTGATCGGAATTTGTTAGTTTAGTGTTGGAGGATGTCGAAAGTTTACTAAAATAGTGAGGTTCTCAGTTGGGGTGTGCAGTGGGATGTTTGGTGTTGTCGGGATGACACGACTGGTTGTGGGTGGTTTCGGTTGGTGGCTTTAGGTGTGGGTGTTTGGGAAGTCTTGTAGGATGTGGTGGTATAAAGGAGATGGTGGTTTGAACAAGGAATGAACACGGGATTCTAGGTGTAAACCCAACTATAAACCAAGTATAGGACGGTCGATATGCCAAGGATAATGACATGAGGGTTTTAATGCTCGAGTCGACACTAAGATAAATTTTGCCAATTGGACAGGGTCTTGACCGAGGTTGCTAAGTACAAGCTCGTGAACAAGGCAAGTAAGGGTGGCCGGTAACCTTATGATAGACCCTAGGTTTGGGTTTGGTTGGATCACACAAGTTTCAACGTCCACTCGCACCAAGGGGGTTCCTTAAGCTTGGGTTTGATTAGATCACACAAGTTCTAACCAAGACTTACGCCGAAGGGACCTTAGTTTAGGTTTAACTAGGTCACAAGAGTTCTAGCTTAAACTTACACTAAGGGGTTGGTTCACACAAGAACCGAAGGCCCACACAAGGACCAACTAAGGTAGACAACACACAAGTTGAATAACTTAGCGTTTGAGTAAAACTCAAGTTTTTCTATTCATCAACTCTGCCTTTTTACAACATCCTAAGGGTCCTATTTATAGTAATATATGGACCTTTCTATAAGACAAATTAAGAGACAAAAACTACTTGAACCTCTCGGCCAAGTATGAAAAAGTGGGAAGGGTCTCGGCTTGTTGGGGAACAAGGAAGTTCTCGGTCTCAACTCCATCAATGGGAAATGTTTTGGTTTTACTTGGGGATAAGGATGAACCAAATCTCTTTCACACCCCTTTGTAGTTACCATGTAGAAGAATGCATGAACTTAGCTCCTAAAACATCTCATCTTCTTGGAATATGTTTGGAAGCTTCCATTCCTTGCATATTTCCTTGGCCGAATGTAGATGGAAGAACATTTCGACCATCCCTTCATATTCTTGGTGTCTTCCATATAGCCAAATACATGAATTGTCTTCTTGGAAGCCTCATCTTCTAGATCATTCTTGTCTCTTTGTCACATTCGGCTTAATCCTCTTCACACGGCCTAGACACATGGCCTAGTCATCTCATTCCCTTACATCTTTGTCTAGTCACTTTGTCCTATTACATGGTACATTAACTATGTCCTAAGAAGAACTAAAAGCTAAGATAAGAATTAAAGATAAGCTAAAAGGAAAACATGGTCTTGGCCAAGACCATCTAGAATGCCGAAAATAAATGACTTCTTAAAATCTTTAAGTCCAATCTTCAATCCCGCTCCATATTCCATGCCATTTAAAGCATATTATCATCGGATGATCAACCATCTTTGGAACTCCGAGCTTATCAGCTTGAGGGTCATAATGTAACTTTAAGCTCACGGGGATTTTTACAACACTCCCCTTCTTCAAAAGAATTTGCCCTAAAATTCTCATCGTTTAAGCAAGTAGTGTTTAAATTCTCATGCTTTGAATACAAACACTCGAAGAGTGCCATACCATCGGGCCCTCAGATGAAGTGAATAAGTTCGCTATCGGAAGACGTTCAGAATGAAGAAACTCGAAGCTTTTTAAAGTTTTTAGAATTGTGAAAATTTGTAAGGGTTAAAATATCAAATGAATCTTGCCCAAGTAGTGGTAGAATTACGACAAGTCATGTAAAGGCATAAAGATTGAATGAATCTTGCCCACTGTTTATCCGAAACAAAGCATAAATGAAATTACACTTTGTTCAAAATTTTCCTCGAAAGGTTTATATATGTGTTTCTTCTTTGACGGTACTACTTGAGTAATTGAAGAAATCATTAGGCTTACGAGCTAAATTTGTTAAGTCCTTAACTAGGGACTGTCGTCATAAAAGCATCCAGAACAAAATTGAGTAATGTTCTAAAAGCATGCTTTTAAGGCACTGAATCAAATGAATCTAGCCTATTCTTAAAGACTCTTGAGTTGTCTGAAAGTTGGGAATAAATGAAATTCCAACATTAATGCCCGAAATGAATATGAGACATCTTATTCATAAGCATAAAAATAAGGTCCTTATACTTAGTCATTAAATGACCCAAAACCGGAAGGATTTGCCCAGTATGAAGCAAACTGAAGTAAATTTTTGTATTAAAAAATAATTAAGTCATTTTTAAGACCGGGAGAATTTTCATCCGGGTCAATACAAACTAAGTGTTGGTTTTTTAAGTAAAACTCTGAATTCAAAGGCAATCAGCCTGGATTAGATTAAAGGTTTGTTTAGCTAAGTTGTTGAATATAAAAAATCAATAACGAATATGAGAAACCGGGAATATTGCTATTACAGAAAAAGGGAGTTTGATTTATATTCATAAACAATGATGGAAAATGGCAAGAACAAAACATACAAAAAGGAAAAAAATACAAAGGCACAAAGGCCAGTACACTAGTCAGATTCAGACTCGGAGTCTTCAGGTTCTTCCTTGGTGCTATCACCATTCAACGGAAGGAAGGCCTCGACTTCTACAATCTTAGCTTCGAAAATCTTGGCATCCAAATCCTCAATCCCCCCATGAGCCTGTTCCAAAGTGTATCGCCAGACATTCTAAGTGATATGCTCGGTTTTTAGCAATGTCCAAGCTTTTTCAGCATCCACTTCGGTAAGAGCCTAATCCCGTTCGGCCATTGCTTGGTTCATTTGAGCCGAAATCTCAGCGTTACCCCGGAAAGCAGCTTCAAGTTTGTCTCTCAGTTGTTTGATGGTCAGAACTTGCTGGCAGACTTGATCTTGAGACACTTTCAAGTCTCGTTCAAAATTTTGCTTGATAGCATTCTGCTCAGCGGTTTTCTCTTCATCAAGTATGGTGATCTCAGTGTTGAGGCAATCAATTTTGGTATTAAGAAAATTTTCTTTATGCGCTAGGTAATGCCAGACCTCTTCTAGATCCTCGAGCTCTTGGGAAAGGGTCTGGACGTCATTGTAAAGCTCATCATTCTCTTTGTTCAAGTCTTTGTTTTCCTCATTGACAATCTCGAGGTCATTCATTTCCCGGAGGTAATCACCCCTAACTCAGTCCAAATCAGCTCGGACAATAGGTAGGTAACCGGCCTGATGCAGTTGGGCATCTCTTTGTTGAATGATTCCTTTGAGATGCCTAATCTCTTTTTCTTGGGCATCCAACTGCCCCTTGAGGTATTTATTCTCCTCGAGACATCGGATGAAGCCTTCACTGACTAAAACGGATGAATGTAAAAGTGGGTGATGAGCCTAAGTTAGAATTTAAAAAAAGACACGTATAAATGCAAGCGAGCAAGGAAAGTGCATACCCGATTGGAAGTGTGCATGCCCTCGTTGAAGAGGTATTTCTATGAGACGTTCTTCATCTTTTTTTTATCGAACTCTGAGACCAGAGGCCTAAGGTAGCTTGCAACCCCAACCGGTCGAGATATAAAGTTTGTGTCTTCAGAGAAGGAGAGGGTTGCAATTCTCATTCTCCTCAGATCCGCATTTAGGGCCAGGAAGACGCTCACAAGTTTGGATCGGAAAGTGGCATAATTCTTTGGAGGTCAGGATGATTTGGAAAGTCTTTGGGAAATGGTTATGTGAGGAAACTTGAAGGTGTTCATCGGTGGCGTCAGGTTTACAAAGGTTCTAGCCTCACCAAAGCGGCGATCAAACTCTTATTGCCCAAAGTTTTGGGCTAGTTGTGATGGTGGAGAATGAGTTGAAGTTCTTGATTTCTTCGCCAACGGCTCCTCATCCATGGCTTCATTTTTATCTTCAATGATGACGGGTACTGGCTCGGCAGTTGGTGGCATGTTGGAGGAAGATGGTGTGGTATTGGATGGTGGCACGACAGCTTTAGCAGCAATATTTTATTTGACTCCAGCAGAAACATCTTCTACCAGAGTAGTGATGGTGGCCTTCCTCACCCAAACATCTTCCGTAGAGATACTGGTATTCTGAACCACGGAAGGGCACTCACTTCCGGAGTTTTTTTCCTCTTCAAAGTAACCGATGGTGACTTCAGAGGTTTTGAAGATTTGGATTGTGATTTTCTTTTTCTTCGGTACCTCGGTGATACGGCGAGCAGAAGCAGCTGGGTCGAGTACCGAATTGAGGAGAGCCGGAGCAACCGAGAGGTTTGTCCTTGGGGTTGAAGTGCTCTTCGTTAAACCTGGGTGTTTAAAAAATAGAAGAAGTAAAACTGTGTACCAAAAATAGTAATGAAAAAAGAGTTCAGAAGATTCTAACCGTGGTTTTGAGCTTTCCATCGATTTTGGAGAGAACTTTCAATGTCCACTTTCTGTGCGTAAGAGTGCTTATAATTTTTTCAACCCATGTGTGGAGGTCCTCGACATGGTCCGAAATCCAGTGGACGGCTGAAAAGGTGGAAACAAAAGAGCTTAAGACAAGTCGTCAAAGTCACAGGTAAAAACAAAAGAAAGAGAAAGAGCTTTTGATACATACGGTGCAAATTCCATTCCTCCGGGAAGTACATGAACCTTTTCAGAATTATTTCAGCGGTAGGAACTGTGACAAAACTCTCCATCCAACTCGATCTCGATCTTCGTCGATACTAGAGAGGATGTAATTTTTCTCTCATTTTGAGATCTGAACGATCCCGCCACGAAAAAACCTTGGAACATACAAACGAACCAGATGATCCAAGGTGAAGCTTTCGTTGACCTCGTTCGCCAAAAATCGGAGTCAAGTAACGACCCACCAGATAGACGGACTAATTTGTGCAAGACATAAATTATAAGTCTTGCACATCTCGAGGATCACGTTGTTAATCGGAGGGACAAACTTGAAGGTGAAAGGATAGGTGTATATGTTGGAGGACCCGGATCTGTTGGTAGTAATATCTTCGTCTGGGCCGGGTATAACGATCCTGGAGAGACCGATCTAACCACAGTCATTTCATTTGTGTCGAGGTCAGAGGCACTAATAGAGGTCGGACAGTTTTTAGCCTCTTCACCTCGGTCGAATTTCGAAGAGGCGGTACGGACGGCAAATTTGGTGTCGGAGCGGAGAGTGGACGGAAGCTTGTCAAAGGCTCTGGGCTCAACGGCGGCCTGAGCTTCAGGAAACTCACCGGCGTCGGCGGCGTCATCGGTGACCATCAGAGATGAAGGAGCCGGAGAGGACTGTCTTGAAGAATATCAGGTGGTTTTAGCCATGAGGATGAAGGTTTAAAGATATGAAGATTTGAAGGTTAAAGGTTTGGAGACTTGGAGATTTGAAGATTTGAATGAACAGATGCGTAAACTTGAAGAAATTGTAGAAGTGAAAAGTGGAAAATGGTAGAAAAGATAAGGTTTTATAGGGATTAAGGTCATTATTACGAAACGTTTCAGTGATCCAACCAAAGTGAAAATTCAATCAGAAGGTGACACGTTCCCAAATTTGCAGATTGATAAGACGTGAGTCAGATTTTAGAGAATAAGAACTGTTTCGTCTTCCCGCCTATTTCGGAGTAATTTGAAAAAGAAGCTTGTAAGAGAAGACAACGAAGAAATCAATTCCATATTCCATCACTTCGGTAAACTTTGATTCGGGAAGTGTGGGGATTATCTGTATACGGTGAAAACCGGAACGACACGTGGCAAAGTTTAGATATGGAGTTCGAATGAGGCGACAGAGTTCTGTATCGGATGGAGTTGCATCGAGACAAGTATGGATATCAAGTCATGACCATGTAGTGATCGAATCAGTTGACACCGGATGAAGAATTGAAGGAGCCTAGTGCATACCCGTTCCGGATATGGCGCCAACCATTACTTTCTCATTAAGTGACCATTATTGCCATTAATTACATTTAATTGGAGAATGATTCTCGGGCACCAATGGAATGTACTCACAGATATAAAAGGAGTCCAACCTTCATGTTGGAAGGGCATCTCATTCTCATTATTCATATTTGCACGATTTACTAACAACAATTATAGTTATTAGAATGCATTGTTGGCTCGGACCCGAAACAAAGCAGCTAAGGGTCGGACCAATCTTGCTGAATATTTTCAATCAAGATTACAGCATTACAGGCTAATATTCTTACTTATTATTTTCATTTGCGTACGTATTGTTAATAGCTTATTACTCTTTATTGCAAATCGATCCATATATCCTTAAAACCACTTACAATTAGGGACGGCAAAATGGGTAAAATTTGGTGTGGGATGGGTGGTGGGTTGTGGTTTGGGGGGGATAAGGTGGCGGGGTGGGGGTAAGAAAAAATTTTCATTTGTTATAAAAGCAAAATAAAATATATGAAGTAGAAAATTTGAGAGATGGGGGGTTGAGTGGGGAGGTGATGTGGGGTGGGGTGAGGTTAGGGTGGGTGGTGGTGTGGGATTGGGAAGAGTGAAGATGAAGTGCATTCAAGGGTTGTGGGGGTGGGATTTGGTTGGAGAGTGTGTGGGGTGGGTGGTGGAGGGTGGGTGCAATGAGGTGGGAATAGTGGGGCTTGGGTGGGATTTTTTGAAAAATATTTTCTTGAGGTCGTGTCATTAAAAAAATTTGAAGTTCTATTCTTCCCACAAATGTTGAGGTGCAACTATGTACTATGGATTTGATTTATGGACAAGAAGGTAAATTAATTTTCTCCATATTAGCTTACATTAAGCCAACATCTTTAAAGTAACTTTAAAGAATATGGATGAATATGGATATCCATAGTATCCATCGGGTTAACCCATTTTTTATCTGTGTTAAATATGGGCGGGTCGGGTAATTGATCCGTTTTGTTTAACCCATTTTCAATTCGCTCATATCCGACCCAACCCGCCTGTTTACTACCCTACTTACAAATTCAACTGTACATTTTTTGGGATAAACAATACTACTCCGGGTTAACAACGTTGCAACATGCTGAGGAGTACAAAGGATCTGACCAATACAAAGACAAGTTGGAAAAGGAACAAGAGGATTGTTATGTTTCTCTACAAATGAAGTGATGCGGAACATTTTATTTGATTCCGAAACCCATGTATTAACTAAAATGAGTGTATGAGAGTCGATAGCAAGTTCAAAATTCATAAATTAAATGTTAATATCTTGATTCCGTCTCTTCCAATAAATTAAACATTGTTATAGAATTCAAAACCTGAATCCATAAAATTAAACTGAATTCATCTCTAGTCACTAGATGAATGCATGTGCCATGTGGTATGCTTCACATAGTTTCTAGTTTGATCCTTCCTTCCAACTTTGTTGGATCTCATTAAAAGAATTTTATTTCCTGTACTGTTAATAAAAAAAGAAGTAGTTGTATAGTTTCCTTACCAAACAAAGCTAGTCATATTATCATTTAATTTCCTTGATATTTTGGTATCACTATCAACTATTTCTAGCTTCTTGTAATTTTTGGATGAGATTGCACAAATGTCATGCAGAACAGTATTTGTGCCTTGGATACATTACTCTGGTTGTAGGAAAAAATTCATTTCACTTGCAAGTGTCATTGCTCTGGGTCATTTGTTGACCAGAAATACACTCATCACTCGGGTTATGACTTGATAGAATGAATCAAATCTTTTCACTTTTAACTAGAGGTTTCGGATACGAGTCCGAGTCCGAAAAATTTAAAATATCTTAATAGGGAACGCTTCCCTTTTAATGGACTTTACACAACAGGAATCCAATTAATCAGGACACCAAAGCGAAAATCGGACATGGGGTAAAAACCAAAAAAAAAAAAAAAAAAAAAAAGAGCAGAGTATCCTCTGTGGTAATTTCAGCTAATCTTCGCACATGAACAGTGAAAATTCTTTCTGATTTGTACACTTATACATGATCAAACACACTTAGGTACTTTAGACTCCTAATATATACTAGCAAACAATTCAAGAATTGAAAAAAATGCTTGTTAATGTGGCTTCAATTTGGAGATACAAGTTTGCTCCCCCTTGTACACTTAATTTTCTGTTAGAATACATTTTTATTAAATCAATTATGTTTTCAATACACGGCTTTACGTGCATACTTGATTATTTTTCCTGGCCTAACACGTAAACTTTTGTTTTTATCTTGAATGGTGATGAGACTCGGACCAATACATATATATGTTCTAATAAATGATCTTTATCTATTATTATTAGCGAATATTCTCCGAATATTCTCCGAATATTTTGTAATTATGATAGATGTATATTTAAGGTAACTTAGGATTCTAATTGTATTAGGAATCAACCTTTGTAAGGTAAGTTAGGATTCGTACCATATTAAGAATCAACCTTTGTACAGCTATATATATGGTGAATAATGAAAGGAATCCCCAAGGGAAATTATTCTATCTTTCATGGTATCAAGAGCCTAAAACCTAAATCCTCATTCCCGGCCGAAATTTTTTTTCTGCTTTCACAAAAAAAAAAAAAAAAAATCTGGTTTCTTCCTCCATATTTCGGCCAAACCAGAAAATTCCCTTCCCTCGACAGGCGGCAACCATGCCTTCCCTCACAAATTTCATTTCATCCACTGGCACACTTGAAAACCCCTCTCAACGTTCAGTATCTTCTTTTCATCCGGCATTCGCCGTTAACAACATCAAGAATTTTATCCCTATAATTCTTGACCAAGAAGACTGTCAATATTCCATGTGGATGGAACTATTCTACATTCATGCATGTGCATACAACGTGCTCAATCACATTGACGAATCTGTTCCTCGTCCCACCGATGTTACAGACTCAATCTGGCGTCGTCTTGACGCCATCGTCAAACAATGGATCTACGGCACCATCTCCAAAGATCTGTTATGCACTATCATGAAAACAGGTGCTACGGCACGTGAACTTTGGGTCCGGCTACAAGAAATCTTTCAGGACAATAAAAATACCCGGGCTGTGTATTTGGAAAAGCAATTCAACAATACCCGCCTCGAGAATTTTAACAACATGTTCGAATATTGTAAGCAACTGAAACTCATAACCAACCAACTAACCAACGACCGGACTTCTGTTTCAGAAACCAAGATGGTGCTTCAACTTGTTGCGGGTTTACCGAAAGGTGAATATGACACACTCGCAACAATGATTCAACAAGTCGACCCTCTCCCAAGTTTCAACAAGGCACGTTCACAACTATTGTTGGAAGAAACTAGACGTGTTAAACAAGAGGAACATAATCAAAGGCGTTAGCCGTTGGCGGATGGCAACACTGCGGCCAAAGAACCACCATCACAAAGCATGTCCAAAGAAGAAGATAGCACCACCTGGTTGCGATCCACCACCAAAGACAAAGACTAAAGACAAGAAGAAGACTGCGAAGAAGAAGAAAGAATCGCAGCGAAGAAGAAGAATAACAACTGCAGAAGAAGCGTGCTCAAATGTCCCCTCGATTTGGGCCAGGCCTGTAACACCGTGGACCTTCAACAGCCCGACGACAATTGGTACATGGATCACGGAGCCACATCTCACCTCACCCGGTCGTCGGGTAACCTATCTCAACTACGTCGGTTCAAGTGTCCTCAATTTATTCCTCTCGGCAATGGTCATCGCATTCCAATTGAAGGTTACGGTAACACACACACCAAACATACACACCCGCCTTTCTCCCTAAACCACGTCCTATACACACCTAACATCATTAAAAACTTAATCTCTGTTAGAAAATTCACTAGCAATAATGAAGTATGCATCGAATTTGACCCTTTTGGTTTTTCTGTGAAAGAACTCAATACGGGGAAAATTCTTACACGCCACAATAGTGTGGGAGACCTCTACCCATTCACTCAATCTTCCGCTGTCAAACCGCAAGCACCTCTATCCCTTGCGACAATCTCTCCCTCCACTTGGCACAGCACAGACTTCGGACACCAGGAGACCCGGTTTTACTTTTCTTAGGACTTCTAAGCGTATTCAATGTAATAATGGAAAAATTGCCCAACACTGTTTTTCTTGTCCACTAGGCAAACATACTCGTCTTCCATTTATGTCATCAAACAGTGTTACTTTTTCTCCCTTTGATATTGTTCATGCTGATTTGTGGACATCTCCGATTGTTAGCTCTTTGGGTCATAAATTCTATCTAGTATTCTTGGATGATTTTTCACATTTTGTCTGGATTTACCCACTGAAATTCAAATCTGAAGTTTTTACAAAATTCCTCGAGTTTCACAAATTCATTAAAACACAATTTGAAAAATCTATCAAATCATTCCAATGTGATAATGGACGTGAATTTAATAACTCGACATTTCACAATTTCTGTTCTAAACAAGGTATGATTTTCCGTTTTTCTTGTCCCTATACTTCTTCCCAAAACGGAAAGGCTGAAAGAATTATACGTACCATCAATAACATGGTTCGCACACTTCTGTTTCATGCCTGCCTACCACCGTCTTTTTGGGTCTATGCTGTCAAAATGGTAGAATCCCTTCTTAATATTTTACCAACTAGCACACTCCAAAACAAGACCCCTACCGAAATCTTATACCGTAGGCTACCATCATATGATCACCTACGTATTTTTGGATGCTTATGCTACCCCAACATGGCCTCCACTGCACCTCACAAACTTGCACCTCGCACTCTGCCATGTGTCTTCCTTGGTCTATCTCCTAATCATCGGGGCTACTTGTGCTATGACATTTCTACTTGCAAAATCATCGTCTCCCGTCACGTCACCTTTGATGAGACAACCTTTCCTTTTTCAAATCTCCGGAAATTTCAGACCACCGATTACATCTTTCTCGATGAACCAAGTCTGTCCCCGATCATCCAAAATCTATACCAACAGCAGCCCACTGTTCCGACAGTCTCGCCACTGTCCGGCACCACCCCAACAGCTCCCTGCTCACCCCTACAACCCCCAGTCGAGTCACCAGAAACCACCCGGTGAATCACGCCCACCGGTCCGTAACGATGGACCAAAGAACCTCCCAGCCCCGATCCACCGCCACTGCCGTCTCATCGTATGGAGACTCGTGCACAACACGGGATCTTCAAACCCAAGGTTCACTTCAATCTCTCCACACAAACCTTATCACCCATTCCAAAAAATCCAAAACTAGCAAAACTGGACCCAAATTGGAATGCGGCCATGTGCGAGGAATTTAACGCTTTAACCAAGCAGAACACTTGGGATTTGGTACCTAGACCCGAAGGTGTGAATATTATTCGTTGTATGTGGCTATTTCGGCACAAGTTCAGAGACAGTGGTGACTTAGAGAGGTATAAGGCAAGACTAGTCGCCAATGGCACTAATCAGCAGGAGGGTATTGATTGTGGTGAGACATTCAGTCCGGTTGTTAAACCGGCCACTATTCGGACTGTTCTCAGTATTGCTATGGGCATGCATTGGCCAATTCATCAGCTTGATGTCAAGAATGCATTCCTTCATGGGGATTTGAAAGAGACTGTGTACATGCATCAGCCTCCTGGCTTTGTTCATCCGACAGCTCCGCAGTTTGTGTGTCGTCTCAGAAAGTCATTGTATGGACTGAAACAGGCACCCCGCGCTTGGTATGATCGTTTTGCCAGGTATCTTTTGCAGATTGGTTTTGTATGTAGCAGGTGTGATAACTCTCTCTTCACTTTTCACCGAGGTAGCAAAAGATCAAGATATTTGTTATTATATGTCGATGACATTGTTCTTCTTGCCTCATCCGCGGTTTAAAGAATGAAATCATTGCTCTACTCAAACCGAATTTGTTATGACTGACTTGGGCAAGCTAAGTTATTTTTGGGTATATCGGTAACGGATCTGCAGCCACTATGTTCTTATGTCGGCGTAAGTATGCGAGAAGAGATAGTATCTGAGGCCAAGATGGCAAATTGTAAAATTATGCCAACTCCGGTGGACTCCAAATCCAAGCTTAGTGCCAATGACGGTGCGCCGGTTCGATCCCACTCTATATCTGAGTCTAGCGGTGCTCTTCAAGATCTTACATTCACTAGGCACGATATTACATATGTCGTTCAGCAGGTGTGTCTGCTCATGCACGACCCCGAGAGTCCCATTTTCCGCCCTCAAACGTATTATCGACACGTTAAGGGCACACTAGACTTTGGATTACACTTATACCCTCCGCCCCAACCAAGTTACTTGCCTACATGGATGCAGATTGGGCGGGATGCCCGGACACACGCCGCTCCACCTCAGTCTTGTGTATTTCTTGGGGATAATCTTATCTCATGGTCCGCCAAGAGGCGAGCCACACTATCCCGCTCGAGTCTTTGAAAGCGAGAATATCGCGGTGTTGCTAATGTAGTTTACGAGATCTGTTGGCTCGAAATCTTCTTTTAGAGCTCCAGTGTCCACTCCGCATAGGCGTCTATAGTCTATTGTGACAACATAAGCGCCATCTATGTGTCTCATAATCCGGTCCAACATCAGCGGACTAAGCATATTGAGATGGATATCCACTTTGTGCGAGAGAAGGTTGCCCGTGGTCAGGTCAAAATTTTACACGTGCCTTCCTCTTATCAGTATGCAGACATCTTCACAAAGGGACTACCGCGACAGCTCTTCACCGACTTCCGATCCAGCCTTAGCGTTCGGCCTCCTCCTGCTCCGTCTGAGGGGGAGTATTAGCGAATATTCTCTGAATATTCTCTGTATATTTTGTAATTATGATAGATGTATATTTAAGGTAACTTAGGATTCTAATTGTATTAGGAATCAACATTTGTAAGGTAAGTTAGGATTCGTACCATATTAGGAATCAACCTTTGTACAGCTATATATATGGTGAATAATGAAAGGAATCCCCAAGGGAAATTATTCTATCTTTCAATTATAACATTAAAATCACAAAATATTTTTTTATCAAATGAACTAAATCCACTATAACATTATTATTATTATTATTCATAAAACACAGAAACTTTACAGATCTCTCCTCGCAATTTACTGGTTTCCATGTGACTACCTACAGTTTTGGATTTTATGCCATTGTTGCTAAAATAATTGTCACCTCTTTCAAATCATACGAATATGATTCCTTTGAAAAGTTCTCTATGCTCCCCATGAGATATCTTAGCTAGCTTGTTATTGATCGTTGGGTCCATTGTCCAAAGTATAAATGACAAATATACGACAAGTTGGGTCTAATTTGAACTACTCAAACTATGCTAAATAAATGAATGAGCTATGATTTAATTTGATTACCAAAGTTTGTTTTGGTTAACATAAGTTATGTCAAAACGGGTTAAACAACCTATTGTAATCTAATTCGCCTAATATGATCCGATCTTTCATCCTATTTAGTTTGCATTTTGAAAGAAAAATGTGAAAACAGATCTATTTTTAGAAAAAATTATTAACTTAAGTTCTTTGAAAATTTTTATCACCAAATTTAATTTTGTATGTTTGGGTTTAGGTTGTAGTTGTAACTTGTTTTGATCAAACTTTTGGAGAGTTAATAGCGTTTATTTTTGCTTTTTTGCTTATTTTATAGAGTTGAGTGTTTGACTAAGCTTTTAATAAAAAAATTAAGTGTTTTTAAATAGTAACATAAGTTGTTTTCAGAAGCTAAACAAGCAGTTATTCTCCATAAGCATTTTTGAAATCTTGACCAAGCAAAAAATTATTGCACTAATATTGACAGAAGTACTTTTTAACTGACTAGCCAAATACAAACTATTATTCTGCAAAAGTAACTTATAAAAAATATATTTAATAAAAAACACTTTTTTAAAATAAACTGATCTTGAAAGCTTAACGGAACATGGGTCATTTCGAGTTTGACTATTTGAGCAATTCAACAAAGGAATCATAATTCAATCCGTGTAAACTAAGTTGAGCAGAATACTAATATATGAATTGATTTTGCTACCTAAGTCCAAAACCATTTCTTGGAAACTAACCATTACAAGTCTATGTTGGTGCATCTAGGACTAAGGGTGTGTTGCAGCTACATGAAGAAACAACTACTTCTCCACTGTGTCAGAAAATATTATCCTATATATATGCTTAAATTGTTTAGTCTTTCATGAGACAAATAATTCGAAATTAGTTCGAAAACCATTAATTTTTTCCTTAGTTTAACATACTAATTTATAAAAGAATGTTCCAAACCTCCAAACCAATCATTTGATTCCCCTAAGGTATCAAATATTGTCCAAATTTTTGTTGCTAAACTTAGCTGGCCATACTCTTCTTTTAACTTTTTGGTTGTTAATCTTTGTATTTTCCTCTCGTGTTCTTTTCTTGATTCTTTAAATTTTTATGAAAATACAATATTATAACTATCTCTGAATATCTGATGATAAGAGCGCAATACGTAATGTGTATTAACGCACATCACGGGTTTGAATCCTACTTGTCACTAGAAAAAGTCTGATACTAAAGTGGAAAATGACAAAGGAACATACCTATTATTCACCAAATTTTCAATCGTGTATCGTTGGTCCTCGGTGTTTCTCTATTATAAAAATTACCATATTATAACTTGGTTGACTACACTTTTCTTTCTACTTTTTAGATGTTCTTAGTATTTCTCCTTGACTTTTTTCTTGATTCTTTAAATATTTTTGAAAATAATATTATCACTATTCTCGAAAAATCTGATAGTAAGAGTGATTCGTGATGTGTGCATTAGAACATATCGTAGGGTCGAGTCCTACTACTCACAAAAGTCTGACACTTAAATGGAGAATGAAAGAAGAATATGCTATTAGTCACAGATTTTTAAATCATATATCATTGGTCCTCGAGTATTTTTTGGTTATAAAGAAAATACAATATCCTAAGTAAACTATTTGGTGATGGATTTAGGCCTTTGATAATTTAAGATTGACAAAGGAATATGGGCCTATATGACTATATCCTCGCAGTTCTTAGCAACTTCCACATGCCTTCAATTATTTTAGTATATTTATGGGAATAATGCTATATACACTCAGATGATTGATATGTGTAAAAAATTATAACTAATTAAATGAAAAGGGGTGAAATAGGGATGTGCAAGTTCAATGAACTGGAAATATAATTATATATTCTTTTGTCCATAATTAGACAAATATTAATCCATATTTGTTCTACTTACATTTTGTAATATATTATTTGGTTTCATACTACCAAATTCTTTATTAAATATTTGAACTTTGAACATAGTAAACAACTCCCCCTTTTTGTAGGGGGTGGGGGGAATGAAGGAAGGAATATTAAGAAATTAAAGAAAGAATACGTGTTTCTTTCGAAGAGAATAATTTACCTACCTAAAGGGAAGAAATATCTGTTAATTAAGAGTAAAGTAGGATATCAATCATAGTGTATGATTAACAATTTTTTTTATTAAGTTAAATCCAGCTATACGAAATTGTCTATATTTGTATCAGTATTAAAAAAATTCATCATAGTTATTTAAATTTGAGGTGTAATATATGTTGTAAACTTCATTTCTATATAATAGAAGAGCCATTGTTTCAACCTGGCTGTTTTTTGTCAATAAATTTTGAGCTGAGGGCATATCATACCTTCACAGAATTACCTAAGCAGCGTGTCCTTTGATCAACAACTGAACAACCACATGTTACTTTTCCACTTCCCTTTCTATGAAATAACCCCTCCTTGAAGTCCATTATTATCATAGGCGGAGTCATAATTTGAATTTCATAGATTCGGGATTCTAGTCCATTTAGATAATTAAATTCTAAATTGATAGTTTTTTTTTATAATAAATGCAGAATTTAGATCACAATTATTGAGTTCAGCCAAACATGTGTTGGAAATTTGCCTTTGGTGAGAGTTGCGTCCGACCAACTTTAACGGCTTAAACACTAGTGTTACGCATGTTGGAGAATTCGGTTCTTCACACGTGCATGATCTACTAAGTACGTAGAAAATCGTAGGGCCAAGGATCGTCAAATTTCGTTGAGAAATGAAAGATATATTGGTCCACGAAGTGAGGTGTTTGAAGCATGGAAAAGTGTGGTATGGGATCAATTCTCCCTCATCGGTGGAGGAAGAATGAATTATTTTGTTTCTAAGACTCAAAGTTGGCTTGGGGTTTGGGACCCCAAGGGGTATCCCATGTGTTTAAAGGAGGGAGGACCTATATGTGCTTCGGTTCGAGGAAAGCCCACACGCGCGCCGCCGCCGTGCGCCCGTCCCGTCCGGTTCCGGGCTCTCGGGCTCCCTGACTCCCTGAAGTTTCAAGAAAGTCAGAATTGGGCAGAGAGATCAGAAACGTCAACAACACTCAATTCAGCCATTTATTTTGGCTGAATTACTCTTTCTAAATGGCCAATCCGTTGCACATCTTCACCATTTATTTTGGAGGAATTACTACCTCCATAATTGCCATTACTTGGCCAGTAATGGCACTTATGGAGGCAGTTCATGAACCTCTCCTTCAACTATATAATGACCCATTGTCACCATTGTTCAGCACACTTTACACTTAAAAGATAAGCAGAAACAGATTTCAGTTCTTCCTACAACTTCCAGCATCATTTCATTACTCAAAATTCTTCACGGTAACACTTGAGTTTCCTTTGCTCATTGTAATTTCAGTTTGTTGTTGAATTGTAATTTCAGTTTTTGTATTACTTAGCAGTTACTTATAATTTCTGTTTCCTGCACCTTTGTAACCAACAACATGTAACTCATATTTTAGCTACATTCCTAGTACCCTAGCTTTTGGGCTTGAATGCATTTCTTTCTCCCATTTAGCTAATGAATTAAGGATTTAATTAGTTTATATGACTATATGATGATATAAAGAATTTTGTATATCATCTGTATATTTCTACTATATATAGCATGTTATTTGTACTAATTAAAGTTAGACAGTCATAAATGATAGAATACCGTGTATATCCCTATGATATACACGGTTTTGACTAGTCTTGTACCATAAATAGAAGTTGTAAATTATGTTGTATAATTATCATAATTGTAGAATTCTTGTACAAGTAGAACTAGGATATTAGAAGTTTAGTAGGAATAGGATTTTTCCATATTTGGAGATTGTAACTTGTATATATACATATTCATTCAATAAGAATAATCAATGGGTTAATTCTTTCTTGGTATCAGAAGTCTAGGTCTAGACTATCTCCCTTCCCAATTTTCTTTCGCTACTCTCGGCTCAAATTATGAGAACCTTTCTCCGTTTCCGGCCGACTTCTTCCTCCTCCCTTCCAAATTTTCTTCCTAATCCCTAATTCTCCTCTTGTTCTTTCGTTATGTCTACGTCAAAGAACCTGTTTCATCAAGCCCTTACAGTTTCCAACATCAGAAACCACATCCCTATTGTTCTTGAGATGGAAAACGTCCAATACGCGATATGGGTGAAATTATTCAAAATTCACGCACGTTCGCATGAAGTCCTCCATCACTTAATTCCCTCGACACCTGGCACAGATGAGGTGCCTAACCCCAAGGAAAATCCTACATTATGGACGACACTTGATGCTACCGTTCTCCAGTGGATTTATTCCACTATTTCTACCGACCTCCTACAAACGATCATTGAGCCCGACACTACGGCAATGGAAACTTGGAATAGGGTGCGTGATATATTCCAAGATAACAAGAATTCCCGTGCTGTCACCCTCGAGCAGGAATTTTCACATATCCACATGGTAGATTTTCCTAACGTTTTGGCCTATTGTAAAAGGCTGAAGGAATTGGCAGACCAACTTGGCAACGTTGGTGCACCAGTTACCAATGATCATCTTGCTCTCCAAATGGTTGCAGGCATGTCTAAGGCTTATAACGGCGTTGGCACACTACTTCATCAAAGTAACCCTCTACCATTTTTTTATCAGGCCCGTTCCATGCTCACGTTAGAAGAAGTCGGCTTAGCTAAAAAGGCGGCTACAGGTGCAAATTCCATCGCCATGATGACCACGTCAGACGACCCTCACTCATTCTCCGAGAATTTTGGACAACACCGCAATAACGGTGGTGGCAAAAAGGGTCGAAATCGTAAAAATAATGGAAAACCCCGCGGTGGCAATCGCGGTGGTAACAGAGGTGTCCGAAATAATAGTGGCAGTGGGCCTTGGGGCAGTGGGCCGCAGGCCAGCTGGTCCAAGCCGTGGAGCCCCTGGCCGTGGAACTGGGCCAGTGGCCATTGGCCCAACAATCCCTATTTTCCTCCCAGCCCTTACCCGGGTAACTGGCCCCAGTTCCAGCAACAGGCCAGGCCTAGTTTCTCGGGTCCAAATACTGGCAACAGATTCACTTCTATGTCGGGGCCACATGCAAAGTTGCATGGGCCTCGGCCTCCGCAGGCGTTCCAGGCAATGGGCCCCACACCAACTCCGACAGATATTGAGGTCGCAATGCATATGCTTGGATTAAATCCTCCAGACGTGAATTGGTATATGGACACCGGAGCCACTTCTCACATGACGTCTGACCAAGGTACTCTCTCGTCTTATTTCAATTTAAGCAAAAATTGTGGTATTATTATTGGTAATGGCAATTCAATTCCAATTCAAGGTTATGGACATACAACTTTGTCTTCCCTACATCCACCTCTAGTTTTGAAAAATACCCTTCATGCCCTTAACTTAATTAAAAATTTGGTGTTTGTTCGAAAATTCACCACTGATAATTGAGTTTCTGTTAATTTTGATCCATTTGGGTTTTCTATGAAGGATTTCAAAACGGAGATACCTTTAATGAGATGCAATAGTAGGGGATAGCTTTATCCTATCACAAATACCACCACTTCCGCGAGTCAAGTCATACCATCTACTTTTGTCACCATTGCTCATTCCTTGTGGCATGCTCATTTGGGTCATTCGGGATCGTCTATTATTTCTTCTTTGCATAAAAATAATTTTATTTCTTGTAAGGGTACGCGTAGTACTCCACATTGTCCTTCTTGTCCGTTAGGAAAACATGTTAAATTACCATTTGTAGCCTCTACTTCTAGTACTTTGATGTTGTTTGACATTGTTCATAGTGATTTATGGACATCCCCCGTGTTAAGTTATGTGGGCCATCGTTATTATATCTTATTTTTGGATGATTATTCTAATTTTTTGTAACCTTTCCTTTATCGAAAAAGTCTCATGTTTTTTCCACATTCTTAAAATTTAGAGCATTCATCTGTACTCAATTCGAACGAAAAATTAAAAGTATTCAATGTGACAATGGCAAGAAATATGAAAATGGGTTGTTTCGGGAATTTTGTGATGCTAATGACATAGTTTTTTATTTTTTTGTCCTCATACGTCCTTACAAAATGGGAAAGTCGAACGAAAAAATTGTATCATCAATAATATTATCTGAACTTTATTAGCACATGCTTATGTACCCCCTTCTTTTTGGCATCATGCACTACAAATGGTTACTTACCTCCTTAATGTACTTCCTACTAAAGGATTAGCATCTAAATCTCCCCTTAAAGTTCTCTATAATAAAGATCATTCGTATTCTCATCTTAGGGTCTTTGGGTGTTTATGCTATTCACTTTTTCCGTCAAGTACAATTAACAAACTTCAGGCCCGTTCTACCGCTTGTGTGTTTTGGGTTATCCGTCTAATCATCGTGGTTACAAATGTTTTGATTTATCATCTAATAAAATCATAATTAGTCGTCATGTTAGTTTTTATGAAACCCAATTTCCTTTTACTAAAGTGAGTAGTCCCGTGCCGAGTTCATATAATTTTTTAGATGACGAGGTCTCACCATAAATTATCCACCATTTTTCCAACGTGTCCCATGACCAACCTACGCCAGCAGGCCCACTGCCTGCTGGCCCATAGTCTACCGCAACCACTGTTCTACTCAGTGGGCCGATGACACGGTCCAATACTAATCTCGGTACTATTCTAGTGTTTCAGCCCAATCCCGAGCCTGTTACTATTCCTGTTCCGGTTGTTGGGCCAGCAGGCCCACTGCTTGCTCGTCAGTCCGTCCCCGCTCCACACATTGCCCAAAATCCATCCAACTCCTCCTTTAGTCAAGGGCCCGTTACTCGTAGTCAAAGAGGTATTTTTAAACCAAAATGACATTTTAATATCAATTCTAATGTCTTTAAATCTACCCTCCCGCGTAACCCTATGTCCGCATTAAATGACCCAAATTGGAAATTGGCTTTGACTGACGAATATAATGCTCTTATTGAAAATAAGACGTGGGAGTTGGTGCCCCGTCCTTCTAGTGTTAATATTATTCGGTCTATGTGGATTTTTACTCATAAAGAAAATTCTGACGGTTCTTTTGAGAGGCATAAAGCTCGTCTTGTAGGTGATGGTAAAACTCAATAGGTTGGCGTGGATTGTGGTGAAACGTTTAGTCAGGTGGTCAAATCACCTACTATTCGTATTGTTCCTAGTTTGTCTCCCTCAAAAGCATGGCCCATTCATCAGTTGGATGTGAAAAATATCTTTTTACACGTGATCTTAAGGAGACAGTTTATATGCATCAGCCCTTGGGTTTTTCGAGATCCCAATCATCCTCATCATGTCTGTTTGCTGAAGAAGTCCTTGTATGGACTTAAGCAGGCCCCATGGGCTTGGTATAAAAGGTTTGTAGATTATGTATCTTCTATTGGTTTTTCTCTCCGCAGGTCTGATCATTCTCTCTTTATATATCGTCGTGGTACTTCTCTGGCATACATTTTGTTGTATGTCGATGATATTACATTGACTGCTTTGTCTGATAATCTGCGCAAGTCTATCATGACACTTCTCAGTTCCGAATTTGTTATGAAAGACTTAGGGCTCTTGAGTTATTTCTTGGGGATTGTTGTCACTCGTCATTCAGATGGTCTATTTTTATCACAAATGAAGTATGTCGTTGAGATCATTGAAAGAGCTGGTATGTCATCGTGTAAATCTACTTCTACTCCGGTTGATACTAACCCGAAGTTGAGTGATACATCTGGCACTAAGTTAGAGAATCCCACCCACTATCGCAGTCTTGCAGGGGCACTTCAGTATCTTACCTTGACAAGACCTGATATTACTTATGCAGTTCAACAAGTGTGTTTGTTTATGCATGATCCACGAATTGAGCATATGAATGCGATCAAACGCATTATACGATACATCCAGGGCACACTTGATTATGGCTTGCATTTGTATCCTACGTCTGTTTCTACACTTGTGTCTTATACAGATGCTGATTGGGGTGGCTGTCCTGATACCAGACACTCGACTTCTAGTTATTGTATGTTTCTTGGGGATAACTTAGTCTCATGGTCTGCAAAACAATAAGCTACATTATCAAGATCCAGTGCAGAGGCCGAGTATCGAGGCGTGGCGAATGTGGTGTCAGAATCATGTTGGCTGCGTAATCTTTTGTTAGAACTACACTTTCCTATTTAGAAAGCTACATTGGTCTACTGTGATAATGTTAGTGCAGTTTATCTTTTTGGCAATCCGGTCCAACATCAACGTACTAAACATATAGAGATGGATATTCACTTTGTTCGTGAAAGGTAGCTCGTGGACAAGTACGCGTCTTACATGTGCCCTCGCGATACCATATTGCTGACATCTTTACGAAAGGTCTTCCCTCGATTTTATTTGAAGATTTTAGGGACAGTCTCAGTGTACGACAATCGCCCGCTATGACTGCGGGGATGTGATAGAATACCGTGTATATCCCTATGATATACACGGTTTTGACTAGTCTTGTACCATAAATAGAAGTTGTAAATTATGTTGTATAATTACCATAATTGTAGAATTCTTGTACAAATAGAACTAGAATATTAGAAGTTTAGTAGAAATCAAATTTTTCATATTTGAAGATTGTAACTTGTATATATACCTATTCATTGCATAAGAATAATCAAGAGATTAATTTTTTCAATAAACTCAAGAATTAATTAATATTGGAGTATGAACTGGCATTTTGCATGAAGTGCATATATACTCATTTTCTTCTCAAGGAACTTAGTTATGTATAAAAACTTAACTTAGTCGTATTGACAAACATATTATAAATTTCAGCTACATATTGCATATGCTTTCTTTTCAACTTATTATGGAAGAAAAAAGAAATGTCAACTTGCCAGCTTAGAACAACTTGCAGGCACAACAAATCTATTGTCTTTTGGTTTATTCCTTAATTTATTTTCAAGTAAAATTAATGAACTAAATTGGATTTATATTCTTCTTCAACTTCCACTATCAAAGTTAATGTAGGCTTATTAATTAAGAAAAATACAATATGTTTTCTTCCCTAGTACTCAGCTAGTTATCACATGCAAGAAGTCTTTTCAGTTTTACACTTTTACTCCAGTTGTTGAAAAAGAAGTATACAGTAAAGGTCTAGAGACAATCATCTAGTATGGGCAAAATCAGATTTTTGAGAGCAGCAATTATTAAATAGAGTGAAAATAAGTTTACCGCTTTACTATTATTTTCTTCAGAAATGCATGTACAGTAGTAAAAAGAAAGGAGTTTAACTTATATATACACCAATCGATGTAAAGTATGTTTTATTATTTGGTCACCTAGATTTTTATAGATAAGTATTCTTAAAATTTGAGATTTGTAATTTCTAAAATAAGAAAGGTTACCTAGTGTAAAAAGTAAAGGAATGTAAAGAAAATTATTCTGATAATTTATAAAACTTAACTCTAAAAAAGAAAAACACGAATGGTCTTTAGTGGTCATATGGGACTAAACTTTCGATACGAGAGTTTAAATTGCAACAAGAACAAAAAAAAAATATTCGGTCATCATACTATGATCAGTTTTTAAAAATTGTCAATATAAACAAATGATTCTATCCGAGAGATCTTTTTGCTTTTTAGAATTACATAAAATTATTTTTTATTCGTCATTGAAGAATCATTCATTAGAATCGCCATTAGAAATCTAGTCGTAGTATTTTTTTATTATTTTAATTGAATTTATTTAAATTGTTTTAGTTTAGATTATTTAGTATTTTAAATTTTATTTAGAATTTTCTTTTTTTATTTAGCCTTGTCTAAGTCTTGCCGAGTAGAGGTATTTGATATATGCACGGGTTGAAGTGAATCAAATCAAGATTTGAGATTTTAAAATTTATGATTTTTTATGAGCACTTGCTTACCATCGTATCCACAGTCCATTTATGCTATCAGATTCACATTCCGTAACATGTACATATTCGATAGATGTTTCATATGTATGCTAGTTTGGGCAAAAATTACTGATTTTACCAAACCAATACCATATACACACTATCAGAAAATTACTAGTTTTCGACGGATATTTCATCATAATTTGGCTCGTTAGTAAGAACTTTTTTATGAAAAAAATTAACAGATATATGGTGAAATAGTATAACATTGTGAGAGTGACTTTAACACTAACTAAAGAAGGCAGAGACAATGTGGGAGCCAAAGAATCATATGGAAATTGCTTTGGTGAAATATGGGTCCCAAAATTCTGTGGCAAAAATAATAGTTTTGGAATTGAAGGGTTGCCTGCCTATTGCCTCCTGCCGACGAAAACATAACCAAGAATAACGTGAATTTGGTTAACACCGCGCGCAAAGCTTATTGAGTCAAAATCCTCTATGTTTTCTTGTTTTTAAATTCGCCTTCAATGTTTGTATTAAATTTATTATAATTAAGCAATAAATAATTGATAGGAGACTATATTTAAGTTGACTACGGATAAATAAATAAAAAAGTACGTAAGACATACATTAGTATAAATTTATTAATTTGACGCCAAACAGTTTAATTTTAAAAAATTACATCAATTTTTATCCTGAGTCTTTTTATAGTAAAAATTTACTCGTGCCTAAAATGTACGTTAGCTCAATAAATATAAATGTATATTTTTCATACATATATTTATCACCTTGCACATTTCCTATAATTTGAACTAAAAATATATTATTTTATTTGTTGAAATATCTAGTGCTAATAAGTTACTATAGAAAAATTAGAATTAGTTACGAACTTCGTTGATAAATTGCTCATAACTAATATATGTTTTCAATAGTCTATCATTAAATAGGATTAGCAACGAAATTTGTTGTTTAGCTATAGAATTTGTCCGTCGGTGATTCCACCTCTTGTGTATCAGTTATCATGCCCACGGTAAACGTGAGCCTTTTTACATAATAAAGAGGGAGAGCGCCAGGAGATGTATAGCTGATATAGGATCTTGTGGAACATGATTTGATTATGCAGACGCACTAAATCAAAGGGCCGAGTTGTATCTTTTATCCAATAGCGAAGAGTTTGAACCAAAATTTCCATTATTATTTTATTTTTTCTGAAATTGAGTAAAAGAATAAAAAAAATATTCGAGTTAGTTATAAATTATTAACTAATTTTTTTAGGAGTGAATATTACGTTCTTATTGCTAATATTTCTCAAAACTTATGTGGCTCTTTCTTCTCTATGAAGCTCCCTTCCTTTTTCATTAGTCTCTGTTTGTTTACAACTTTACATCTTTTTCCTTTCTTCTTTATCCCTTTTTAGATTTTCTTTCTGTGGTTGGTTCTTTTTTTTTCTTTCTACCTAACTGTTTAAATTAATTGTCCCCAGCTTTACGTCGACCTAACAGTTTTGCTTTTGTTCTGGCATGATATACTTATCTTGAAATTTTTTTTTTTTTTTTGATAATTCAGGTCTCCAGGCTTGCGCCTGACTACGTCCTGGAGGTAATAGCACCGGTCCTTCAACACTATTACCAGGTAAATCGCGGGATGTGCTCCGGTGGTCAGTTTTCTGGGAGCGTACAACTGATCAATGAGACAAGGTCAAATTCCCCAACATGCAGAGTTTCTTCGTGCTTGCGGGGAATCGAACCCACGATGTCCCATGCCAGAGCGCCTTATAGCGCCCAGGCTTTTCCACTGGATTATCTAATTTTGACCGATGCTACGATGCGGAACCTTTTTTAATATAATAACTTGATATTTTAAATTTACTGTCTAATTAATTCGAATTTATAACCATTAAAAATAGAACCAGGATCTAAAAGCGGCAAGGACATCACTAAAGAAAATTTAGGATTTGGTAGAGTGTATTAGAAAAATAATGCATGTATTAACTTTGTGTGTATTATCAATGTCTTGTTTAGTACATTTTTTCATCCTACACCCTATTTGGTATTATCCTATGCATAACTAATACCTAATAAATCATGATATCAATGAATTTTAATGCATACATTAATATGATTAAATACACAATTACTTATAAAGTCTCTCACATAATATAATATAAAAAATATTTTTTATAAATAACTAATTATTATTAAAAATTATATAATGTATATTATTTCTAATATATCGACATCTACCACAAGCATAACTTAAGCACAACAAACTTGAGCTTGACTAATGCCACCAGCCAGATTTATATATCTTTAATGTCTAACCAAATATATTTGTCCTATATATATGTGATTTTCTTCTGAGATCATCCCCACCTTGTTTCACATAGGTCCGCCTTAGCTACCACAACTTAACGGGTCGTTTGGTGTATATATTGGACAAGTATAAATAGTTTTGAGATAAAAAATTAATAGTATTTTATTTTTTGTTTGATTACTAATTTTAGAATAAGTTATATTAAGATTAAAAATAGCATCGGAATAAGTTATTTCCGTAAGATAATAGAATAATAGAATTATAATTAGTTATTCCTAAATAAAATAATAAAAATGACAAAAATATCCATGAGGTCCCTCAAAAGACTTTTTCTACTAAATATGATGAATGTATTTTTATAAACAAATAATTTACTTTTATAAAATTATTTGATGCATCTTATTTATAATATAATAAATCAAACATATAAAAAATAATATAAAAATAACTATTCTCATCATAATTAATACCATTATAATTAATCCCAACAATAACTTATTTTCAAACGTAACTACGTGAAGGTATTATCTCGATAGCTCTAAATAAATAGATACCGTTTGATTTTCTCCTACTTTTTTCATTTTATTTGAATAAACTATTTAATCACCCAAAAAAGAAGTGGAGAAAAGAGTTATTTTAAAAAAAAACAAAAGAAAAAGAAAAAGAAAAAAGAAAGCATGATTACGGCGGGAAAGTAGAATACGCCATGCAGCATGAGCTAGTCAATAGTCATACACAGCTGGAAGAGCCAGCTGGCAATTTTTATCAGGACCGAAATGTCATTCAACTGATAACGTGGCATTTTGGTTATTGACTTGGACTCTCCTGATAATGTATTTGGTGCTGTTTTTTTCCCCATTCCATATTAGTATTACTTCGATTATATCTGAATTTATATCACGTTGGGTTCATCACTCTCTATCAAGATTTTTTTTATATTCAAGTTTAAGATCTCTAATTAAAGAAAGAGCAGTTTTATCTACTCCGCCATTACATTGTTTGGTGGTGTATTTGGTGCTGTTGCCGTGCCTTTTCGAATTTATGCAACGGAAAATGTTAAAATTTGTCGAATTGCTATTTTAAGCGGCTTGATTTTGCTATTCGTTATACGTCTGGCTCACTCATATTATCATCGCTAGCAGTTTATTTTCTATTCGCTATGATTTTTTTGCTTGACTATGAAAATATTTAATATGCTTATTGTTATTCAAAAGGTTCAACCATGTATATGTTGGGATCGAAATAATCAAAGGGCGTCATATGAAAATTTATAATTGCATATCTTGAACGATGTAAATCAGACGAAAAAATATATATTAAAAAGACATAATATTATAATATAATTTAGTCAAGTAACCTACATATTAAAAAACTAATATAAAAAGTACAAACCTATTGAGAGAATAATCTTCCCCTAAACAAGATTCCTTAATAATTACATTGTGAATGCTATTATGTTTTTTTGCGAGAGAAGTCCGAAATTTTTCCTCCAAAAAATGATTATTCAAATATGAAAGAGATTTTTTCCACCAATGAACTCTTTTTCACCCAAAAAATCTTTTTGAAATAAAACATAATTTTGATAGAATCTAAATAAAATAAGAAATTCATGACAAATCCTAACCGTATATATTTTGAGACAATTTTAGATACTGAAAGGCAATATTATCAATGGAGTAGACGTTACATATTTAATATTTTTGAGAGAAAAAAATTATTCTTACACTTCAACTTTTAATTATAGCTTAAATTATTTTAAATTGTTAGTTCTAGAATTATGATATTTAGCTAGAGCGCTATGATTGTTAGCTCTAGAACTGAATCATTCAAAGAAAGAGCTCAATTGTGGAACAAAGTTAAAATGATTTTTTTCGATCAACCGGGGAGATATAAGAGCAAAATTTTAACGATGGATAATACATAGTAACAAATTTAACTACTTCTCTTTTTCTTTTAATTAATGATCAAATACACGATTATTTTTAGTAAGTATGACATCCATATTTAATTTTGAAATCCTTGTTTGTTCTCGTCTAATAAATATATTTTGTAATTCATTTGGAAATACAGAATTATCTGCGAGTCAAAGTTCATATGATATAATGGTGAAATATTGAAACAGCTGTTTGATTCGTATTTCAAATAAAATAATACTTGTCTTAAATACAATGAGGATGATGTACACCTGCAGTTTTAGGGGCGAAATCACAGTGTTTGCTTCATATTCACCAGAATTCTGTAATTTTAATTCAAATTTTGTATTTATATTGAACTTGTTTAATTAATTTATATAAAATCATTTAAAACTCATTAATTTATATTTACCTACCTCATTTCTCTTTTAACACTTCACACTTACATATCGATCATCCGTAGATCGACGTATGACATGATCAAATCATCTCACGCTATCTTCACTCGTTTTCTTTTTAATGCGTGCCACTTTCATCTTCTGACAAATATAATTGTTTTTAATATAGTATGACGTCACATCCATATAACTTCTACATTTATTCAATACTCTTCTTGTGATTATGTTAATTTTTAACGATTTAAT
Organism: Anisodus acutangulus; assembly: GCA_029783415.1. NCBI lineage: Eukaryota > Viridiplantae > Streptophyta > Magnoliopsida > Solanales > Solanaceae > Anisodus > Anisodus acutangulus. Next base: position 3,978,912 of record CM056511.1, read on the forward strand.
ATTCATTAGCATATAATGCTATCGATATAACATATAAGCATTTTCACATTGCAGTAGATTGACGGTCATCAAAAAAATTATTAATTCATGATAAATTCTAAAATGATGCGTATAATGAGATATTTAACAACAATAATAATATATTTCTTCCATCTCACAAGTGTTATCCAGGTCTTACTTCTATTTCTACGGGATAGAGAGATTGTTATAATAAATGTTAGAATAATTTTTAAGTCAATACTATGCTGTTGTTACGCGTTACGTTATTGCCATAAACAGTTCACTAATTGGCCTAATAGGGTATCCATCCATTCCACCCTCCACCTGTTTGACATTTTGTCACTCACAAAAAGTTCAAAAAAGAAAGATGATTTTTTTCCTCTCACCCAAAACATACTTCAACTACACAAACAAACAAAAACCAACAAACCCCACTTAGCTTTAAATTGGAACAAGAAGCCTGTCTTCACCTTACCAAAAAGCCAAAAAAGTAACTTAATATAATAAAATATAAACTAATTTCCTTACTAGACTCATCTCACCGACTAGCCTTTAAATTAACACCTCACATTATTACTCCATCCATAGTAGGGTTCATTAGAATTCAATAGTCTATGAGGTAAAAGAATATTCTGAATAAGCATAAATAATAAATTTTAAATATGGTAAATTATACAAGGTCATTCATCTCATTTTATGTGAAAGTGTTTGAGTTACGGTTAAATTTTTCTATAATCACATTTGTTTGATTGTTATAGTAAAATATTATTATAAAAAATATATAATATAATATAACGTGAAATATCAACTTCCAAAAAAACTTATTTGTTATATTAAAATATTATTACAGTGAACTGATTTTTATAGAAAGTTCTGATTATGTATGAAATTTAGAAAATTACTATTCTTTTCTGTCATGTAAACTAAATATATTCCAAAATATCAAAATTCTTTCAAATGAATGACATACGTCTTTTCATTTTCTAACTACTTGTAAAATAATAGACTCTCATATTATGTATTTTTCAAAAAGAAAAAAATGTGCTAAGTACTATTTTATTAGAATATATTTAAAATTAAAAAAAACATAAAATGGGATGGATGAAATATTAGTTTACTATTATCACTAAGAGGTTTTGTTTTTTTCTTTGGGGGGTGACATAGTCCCCTAAATAGGTTATAGGAGAAGCTAACAAGAAGCTCACAAGAGGAAAATGACAATAATTTTGTAGTACTACTTAATCCGTGTCTCGAGAAGTCATTACTATTAAACTAATTAGAATTTGTACAAACTTTAAGTGTTGCTCAAAGTCGTAACCAATAGATTATAATTCTAATATCATTTTAGAAAGCTTTACTCCTATTCTTTTGAAAATAAAATAATTAGTTCTTAATTATAGACTTAATTATGTGATTATAAATTATTGCAAAATCTTAAGAAGTCATTTGATAGCTGATTAGAATTTTACATCGTATTAATAATACATATTGTACATAAAAGTTATGAGAATTTATGTATAATTTTATTTAGGGAGTAGTTATTCAAGAATTAATTAATCATATATTAATTAATTCATCTTTTATTTCTCATAAAATAATATATAAATTCACTCATAACTTATATATATACACACAAATTTTTATATTATAAATTAAAATTATATTAATTTTATAGATAAATAATTTACCTCACAACTACCTTCGAGCCTTAATGGTTATTTAGAAGAACAAAGATAAACATTTTGTAAAGTCACACACTTATTAGATAGAGAAAAATATAAAAAATAAAAAAGAAAAGAAAGCGAGAATATAGTAAGCGGATCTAGTGGGCTTTGAGCTGTGATTTAGCTGTCATTTTTTTTCTTCTTATTTTGGGCATATCCATTTTCCAAAAATAAACAAATAAAAAATAAAAACTTTCTTGTTTCTGTTTCATCCTCTTTCTTTCTATATTCACACAGACCAAAAATCCCCTTAACCCCAAAAATAAATTCAACCTCTTCTCTCCTTTATCTCTCTCCTCATATCCTTCAGATCTCAAAAACCCTATTTCCATTATCCTTCACTTGTTTCATCTCACATTTGCTTAAAGATTCAATATTTAAACAAACAAAAAAAAGCGCATTCTTGATTTTCAGATGACTTAATGTGAGATGAAGGAGAAAACACAAACACCCATTTCTTCTTTATATTTTCTCCTTAGTTTATTGTGTTTAATCTTTACTGAACACACAACAACAACAAATGCTGAGTTTACAGTTACCCAAAATGGCCCTTTAACTGATTTTGAAGCTCAGTATATCAAACACCGTCAACTCTTATACTATAGAGATGAGTTTGGTGATAGAGGTGAAAATGTCAAAATTGACCCTTCTTTAGTCTTTGAGAATAATAGAATCAAGAATGCTTATATTGCTTTACAAGCATGGAAACAAGCTATCATTTCAGATCCATTTAATATTACTGTTAATTGGGTAGGTCCCAATGTGTGCAGCTACACCGGAATATTCTGTGCACCCGCGTTGGATAACCCTAAAATCCGTACAGTTGCTGGTATTGATCTTAACCATGGTGACATTGCTGGGTACATACCAGAAGAAGTTGGGTTACTCACAGATGTTGGAATTTTCCATATTAATTCAAATCGTTTTTGTGGTACAATTCCCAAGAAATTGAAGAATTTGAAGATATTGTTTGAGTTGGATCTGAGTAATAACAGGTTTGGTGGGAAGTTTCCTTATGTTGTGTTAAGTTTACCAAAGTTGATGTTTTTGGATATAAGGTTTAATGAGTTTGAAGGTAATGTACCTTCACAACTCTTTGATAAACCATTAGATGCTATTTTCATAAACCATAATAGGTTTAACTTTGAGTTACCTGATAATTTTGGGAATTCACCGGTATCTGTTATAGTGTTGGCGAATAATAGGTTTCATGGTTGTGTGCCAGCGAGTATTGGGAATATGAGTAATTTAAATGAGGCTATTTTGATGAATAATGGGTTACGTTCTTGTTTACCGGTGGAGATTGGGTTGTTGGATAATTTAACGGTGTTTGATGTAAGTTTTAATCAGTTGATGGGCCCACTACCGGAGAGTTTTGGTGAATTGGTTAATTTGGAGCAATTGAATGTGGCACATAATATGTTATCTGGGAATATTCCAAAGAGTATTTGTCAACTTCCTAAGCTTGAGAATTTTACTTATTCTTATAATTTCTTTACTGGTGAACCACCGGTTTGTTTGGGGTTGGAGGAGTTTGATGATCAAATCAATTGCTTGACGAACCGGCCGGTTCAACGGTCTTCTGGTCAGTGTAAGGCCTTTTTGTCTAAGAGAATTCATTGTAGTGCTTTTAGGTGTCATAACTTTGTTCCAACTTTGCCGCCGCCAATTTACACTCCTCCTTCACCGCCACCACCACCACCACCAGTTTATTCGCCACCTCCATCACCACCTGTTTATTCGCCACCTCCATCGCCACCCGTTTATTCTCCTCCGCCTCCGCCACCACCGCCTCCGCCACCAGTTTATTCTCCTCCGCCACCACCACCAGTTTATTCGCCACCACCACCTCCGCCATCATCACCACCACCGTCTCCACCGCCACCATCACCGCCACCACCAGTTTATTCTCCTCCGCCCCCGCCACCACCACCTCCGCCATCATCACCACCACCACCAGTTTATTCTCCTCCGCCCCCGCCACCAGTTTATTCGCCACCACCACCACCACCACCCATTTATTCACCCCCACCGCCGCCACCATCTCCCCTCCACCGTCACCTCCTCCGCCAGTTTACTCACCGCCACCACCACCTCCACCATCATCTCCTCCGCCACCCCCACCCTCATCCCCACCACCATCTCCGCCTCCACCATCACCATTACCTTATTGTGTACGATCACCGCCACCTCCACCACCAAATTCGCCGCCTACTCACTCGCCTCCACCCCCTTCGCCTTATTACTATAATTCACCACCACCTCCACCACCAAATTCGCCACCTCCTCCACCACCATCATACATATACTCATCACCTCCTCCACCAAACTCACCATCTCCTCCACCACCCAGATATCGTATACTCTTCACCTCCGCCACCTCATTCACCTCCTCCTCCCTCCCCATTACCTTGTATAGAACCCCACCACCACCTCCTCCTTGTATTGAACCACCCCCACCACCCGTTTATTATTACAATTCTCCGCCCCCACCATCGCCGTCACCTCCCCCACCAGTGTACTATCACTCTCCGCCCCCACCATCATCACCACCACCAGCTCCAGTATATGAAGGGCCATTGCCACCAATAATAGGTGTTTCATATGCTTCACCACCACCACCCTTCTATTGATTTTTTCCACATATTTCCACTAATTCATCCAAAGCACAAAAATTGTGATCAAGAAAGAGGAGGTAAAGAGGAGAAAGATTCGATCTCCAAAGATTTATTTTTGAATTGTTATGAATAGATTTGAAGGTTGTGGAGACAATAAATTTGGCAAAGAATTTAAAGATAGAAACTTTGCAGGAAAGTGTTGTATAGAGATCATAATGTGGAATTTAGAATCCAGTTTTACAGTGCTTGCCGCAACTGGTTCTATTTTGTGAGTTTTTTTGTTATTATCCTGCTTTTTTTTTTTTACTAGCTTTTAGTTGATCATACTTTGGTTTATTTTGTATTTTTTGGTTCTTCCAAATTATAGTACAAGCATTTTCTCTTTTACTTGTATTGATTCTCAGAATTCAGTTCATTCCTTTCTATTTCTAATGTGTGTGAAGTTGTGAACTCCGAAACAACCTCTCTATCTCTATCTCTAGACCCTCTAGACCCCAGTTGTGGGACTACATGGGTATGTTGTTGTTGTGAAGTTGTGAACTCCTTTGTGTTTCTTCTTAATCTTGCACAGCTCCAAATCTTTATCAAAATCTGTTTTCAAAGTGTTTGAATGTGTACAAATTGCATTTATTTCAGTGAAGTTTTGGGTAGTTGGTCTATATCAATGCTAAAGCTGGAAGTACATGTGCTGTGTTCATTGAATACCAATTTATGCCACCTCTGATTGTTAATTGTTAGACTTGGTGGTGGTCCTCCTATCTTTTGGCACAAAACAAGATAGGATTTGACAAAGATTTGAAGGTTGTGGAGACAATAAATTTGGCAAAGAATTTGAAGATTGAAGCTTTGCATGAAAATGCATGTATAGAGATCATAATGTGGAATTTAGAAGCCAGTTTACTGGTGCTTGCTGCAACTGGTTCTATATTTAAATGATCATACTTTGGTTTCTTTATATTTTATTTTTTTGGGTTCTTCCAAATTAGGGCTGTCAAACTGGGCGGAGCGGGCGGGCGTGGCGGGGGAGGGTCGGGACTCGGGTTTCGGCGAGCCGGGAATAGGTCCCGTTTCGTCCCGTCCCACATCCCGCCGGTAGAGGGGCCGGGATTTGGGGGGTCGGGTCGGGTCAGGATTTGACCTTTTTTTTTGCCACTTAATTTTAAAAAATAATATATATAAACACTTCAATAATTGAACAATATAGTGTAATAAAAACATCTCAGGCTATTTTTGTGTCTTTTATATTATTTAATAGAAATATGATTTTTTGGTAATATAATTTCAAAATTTCAAAGAGTGGATCTTGGACCTAACTCAACCCCAAAAGCTAGCTTTTAGAGTTAGGATTGTTCAAGTTCATATAAAGAGTCCATGTTCCATTCCATATCCGATGTGAGACTCTTAACATTCTCCCGCACGTCCAGACCTTGTTAACTGGAGCGTGAATAATATAATTTGGGGGCCCAACAATCGGTGAACAAAGAATTGAAATGAGTCTGACTCTGATATCATGTAAAGAATGGATCTTCAGTCTAATTCAACTCAAAAGCTAAGAGTCCCATATCGAATATGGAATGAAAACATGGACTCCTTATATGGACTTGAACAATCCTCACTCTAAAAGCTTGGGGCTGAGTTAGGCCCAACATATAAAGAATGGATCTTGGGCCTAACTCAACCCCAAAAGCTAGCTTGTAAGGTGAGAATTGTCCAAGTTCATATAAGGAATTTATGTCTCAATTCTATATACTATGTGAGACTCTTAACAGAATTGTCCAAGGGTATAAAGAAAGGCCTGGGAAGAAGGTTTAATCATTTTTGTTTGTTTAAACTATGTATAGCTAATCATGATATTGTTATTCCACATTTTATATCAGATAAATAAAAAGAATATTAACTATACTTGAATCGAAATGGTAACCAAACAAAATATAAAGTAATATTAACTTTTAATACATGGACTATTCTTCCTTGTACGGGTAACTAAACGTTCCTTTTGTTGTCTTTATCTATAATACCATTTTGTATTCGTTATTTCCTACTATATTCTATCAACACCAAAGAAAAAAAAAGTGGTCAATTTTCTTATAGTTGAATGACATTTGAGTCCTTTTCAAAGCACAAAAAAGAGCATGTACTATTTCATTTTGGGGTGAAACTTTCATCAACTTGCTTTAATTTTTCGATAAGGGATTTTTGTCTATTATACATAAGTGCTTTAGTTCAATTCCAATTCCAATTCCTTGCAAGTGACCAAGAAAAAACAAATATTTTGAAAAAGATTAAGAGTGAAGGGATGACATAGGATAAGGAACAATAAAAATGGGTTGATTTATGTAAATATTCCTTTTTAGGGTATCATTTAAATTTTATCCTATTTTTAAAAGTTGAATAGATATAGCCTTTAGGAAATTTCTCTTTCTGATAACGTTAGTTATCGAATCTAATGTTTGCTCATAGATTGCTGATCAACCTTATAGATAAAACATTAAATTATCGTCTAACGTTTGTAATAACTTACAAAAGTTTAGATCATATTATAACATTTTCTTATAAGAATTTCAGTTTGCTCGAAAGGTATCTGTAGCCTAAAAGTTTCATAAGTTGCAAGAATATAAAAAAGAAAGAAAGATCATTTACTAAAAGTTACCCTACAAATATTTAACATTAAAATGTCGTTATAACTATGATTTTCTACCCTCTAAACCAATCATAATATTGCAAAGCACATTATAACTCATAAATGGAAGTGATGACTAATTGGGAAAATGGTGTCCAAATCAACAATATCCTTACATGGTTTTACTAGGGAATTCTCACATCATATCTACTCTTTCTTGGTGCTTGATTTGTATGGTTGTAGATTAATTAGTTGGTTGACTAAGTGTACTTATACATTTTAGATTCTAGGAAATAGTAAGTACTTAGTAGTCATTTATGCAAAGTCTCAAATGACAGCCTGTGAGTAGCTGGTCAAGCATATTAATGATCGATAGGTCAAAAATCTCACATACCCCATTATAGTATTATACTGACTCCTCCAAACATACTATAGAAAACAAAAATGATACTCCCCAGTTCCCAAAAAATTACATAGTTTAACTTGAAACAAAATTTAAGAAATAAATGAAGACTTTTGAAATGTGTGGTTTAAAATAAATCTTATTTATTTGTATGGTTATAAATTATCTCATAAAATTAAATTATTTTTAAATATAGAAATGAGTTAATCTTTTTGAGACAAACTAATAAGAAAAAAAAATATCAAAGACGAATGTAGTAGTAATAATTATGCTCAAATTTTAAGTAAATTTGAGTCGGCTGCATAATCCAATTCTGGGAGTATAGAAATCCCTGGTGGGAGCGTTTCCCATTTAATGCATCCTACGTGCTCGAAGTAAATTTGGATTCATATGGTCAGTGAGTACCAAATACCTGATAATTATAAAATATATTCAATTACCATATAGTAGAAATTTGTGTTAGCATAGCTCTTTTGGTAATGAGATATTGTAGTTTAATCAGGGAAATAAAAAATACAAGAGATATATATAATAAAATTTCTCGAGACCAATAAACCCTAATGATAATGTATTATAATATTATTTTTGTAAGAAGAAATTGTAGTGTAAAAACTGCTTTGACATTGCCGTCTTTCTAAGGAAAATGTAAATCTCCATATGCCTAGAATCGAAGCCTCTGTCTGAAAGAATGAAAGGTCAAATTATGGAATAATAAGAATATTAAAAAGGGAATAAAGAATGTAAATTCAAACACATTGTATGATGCCACTTGGAGGATTATAGCTTTCAGACAAAGCTAGGTGGGAATAAATTAGAAGTATAGTTTGTTTAGTGATTCTGTTGGTACAATGATTTTAAGTTACATATGTTATTAGTGTAATTTTTTAAACTATCATATCATGAACTCTTACTTTTTCTACCCCTAAAGGTAAAACAATTAATAAAAAGAACTTTTTCAAAGTTAAGACATCATATTGATCGAATGTGGGACGGAATCAGGAGCATCATTAGAACTAATATATGAAACAGAAAATAAATTAAGAAATATTTTAACTATAATTCATACTTAATATTCAGCTCTTGTGTCGTCCTTCAAAAATTTAAAACAAAAAATTCTAATTTTCTAAACAGAAAGATTCTTTTTTCAACCCTATTTATATTTTGATTAAAAGTAAAATCTTTCTTTGAATTTTTTATTATTCTACTTATCTAGGGAATAAGTGGATGATCCGCGAATTCTTGTTCAGAAAATCTTTTATTTGATTTAGGTTAGAGTTTTTACTGAAATTTCAGGTATATTTTAAATAATGATCCTCCAAGTTGCTATTTATGCACTTGTCCCCTCGAAATGATCCATCAAATTATTGAGTAATAACTGATCAGATTATGTAACTAGACATGTCAAAGTACAACCCATATATATATATAAAATGAAATCTAGATTAGTTGTTACATTTTATTTCACAATGCAAATTAAATAGAGGGAGATAGAGAGAAAAAAATTGGTTCAACAGAGTGTTTCATGGCGGAATCACGGAAGGAAGAAGATTCAACTAAATCCCCTTCATCGATATTTTTTTTGCTTGTATATAATAAAATGATTATTTCTGGTTATATATAAACTACTATTGAATACCTTTGAAATGATGAAAAATTCTAGTGTTTACAAAGGGGGTTCAAAGTTAAAGTCAGTATATGATTATATGTCATAAGTTTATGCGATATTTTGATGTTTCTTCGAATCCCCTTGTAAAAGTTTTTAGTTCCACCACTGGTTGAGCTATGGTTAGTATTTCAACCCTTTCTCCAACAATTCATTTTCGCCAAAATAAATTTTAAACGGGTTAAATCATAATATTTTATCGATTCAATTTATTTTAATCCGTTAAAATTAAACCCAACTCACCAGTATATTTATCATTTATACCGTGGACAATAGATCCCAATCAGCAATTTCTACCTAAGATATTATCATGGGGAGCATAGAAATTCAAAGCAATCATATCATTTGAGTATACGAGTGGGAAAATCTCATGTTGTATAATAAAAAAAGTATTGCACTTGATTGTCTATTTCCATTAACAACTTTTTTATTTCCTGCAAAGTGTCACGAGAATACTGTTAACTTTACAAAGAGAAGAGAAAAGGCGTTCGACAATAATTTTAATAAATAAGATAAAAGTCAAAACAGTAGGCCATCACATGGAAACCACTAAATTGAGAAATTCTGCTACAGAGTTGCCGTGTTATATGAACATAACGTTATTTAGTAGATTAAGTTCGATTATTTTAATGTGATTTGAAAAAAAGAAAAAGAAAAATAAAAATAAAAAAGTAAAAAATTAAATAAAATGTAATTACATTAATGTGATAAAAAATTACTGTATCATTTTATTATTATTAGTAATGATTAATGTACAATAACCATATCTCGTGAGATTAAACATTATGCAATCCACTTTGGGAGCCTAGCTAGGACCAAAATATAAGAGTGAGATCATAAACCAAGAAGAGCTTGGGATCTCAAAATTCGTGCGAAGCCTAGACTTTCATTGCGCGTATCGAAGATATAATATAATAAAATAAAATAAAAATAAAATAGCGACAAATGCTAATATGGTACAATATTAAACCAGATAAATGTATTGAATTCGAGTTTCATCACCATCCAATATAAAAAAAGAATTGTCTTGCATGTTATACTGAGAAAGTAGTTCTGGACCATCTTTCCGAGCCGGCCAACAAGATTTTCACATATTTGACCCAAAAGAATCAGGACTATGTATGAAGATATGTATTGAAGACATAAGTGTCAACATGAGTTTGTGCAGAATAAAAAAAAGCCAATTACTGAGTGAATTGAGTCTTTTTCTACAACCAGAGAAATGTACAAGGCAGAAGTTAAAATTGAAGCTACCATACAATACGTGTCTGCAACAACTGAAATTTGGTGCAATCTCAGCCAAAAATTACAAGAAGTTAGAAATAGTTGATACTTGATAGTGATATCAAAATATCAAGGAAAATAAATGCTGATAGCTTTGTTTGGTAAGGGACTATAAAAACTACTTTTCTTCTTAATAGTACAGGAAAAAAACTTATTTAAATGAAATCCAACAAAGTTGGAAATAAGGATCAAACTATGTGAAGCATACCTAATAAGATATCTCATCTTGTGTTTTGATAAATTGTCAAACTTTCAAGAAACCAGATAGGGACCTGGACTGTTATTCGTTCCCTTGGTTATTGTACGGTCAACAGTTACAATTGTAAAGTTGTACTATTCACCGACAGAAGTACAACAGCACTACTGCAACTTGCTAGTGATCAAACCAAGGGATGGATAGTCTCTATCTTCTCACACATGCTCCCCAATATAGATACAACATGTTGAAAGATTTTACACAACACTTGAAAACCTAAAATCACTCTAAAAGTGCAGCCGCCACAAGTTTCTCCAAGTGCTTCAAGAACAAAGTTGTTTGCAAACTGAAGGACCAGATCCTGACAACTGAAGATGTCTAAGTCCTTTAGTTTGCTTTGAGTCTTTGTCATTTTGTTCTTTATTGTAATCCTACACTACTTTTAAGAAGTGTCATAGTAGAACATATTTCAACCTTTGTTGGTTTGTGTTCTTGGCTAGAGTTAGTCAAGGTTTGTAGCTTTGCACTAGAGTTATTATAAAGGGCGTACAATAGAGATATTGTAAGGGATGAGGGATTAATAGTTTAATTCATAGGTTGCAAAAGGTTGTAATCTGAAGTTGCTCAGTTAGTGAAGTTAAAAATCCTACTTGGTAGGTTGTAGTTTTCAATCCCTTGAGCAAGGAGTTTTCCACGTAAATATCGTGTGTTATTTACTTTCTGTTTGCTTGAGGGAACAGTATAGAGAACCTGGTTCTCTATATTGTTTGATGAACTCTTAGTTTCTATCAAATGGTATTAGAGCAGGTGATATCTAAAAGGTTAACACCTAAAAAGAATCTCTCTAATGGCTGCTCCACCAAACTTAGAGGAAGGACAATCATTCATAAGACCACCAAGGTTCAACGGAAAGTACTATGGGTGGTGGAAGACAATGATGCATGATTTAATCATGGCTGAAGACTCTAAGTTGTGGGACATCATTTGTGATGGTCCTCATGTTCCTATGAACACATATCTATATGGATTTACAATTACTCCAAAAACAAGAAAGGAGTACACTGATGTGGACATAAAGGCAGTAGAAAAGAACTTCAAGCCAAGAAAATTCTTGTGTGTGGTATTGGACCAGATAAGTACAATCGTGTCTCATCTTGTGTAACTGCTAAGGAGATCTGAGAAGCTTTTCAAACAGCTCGTGAAGGAACAACTCAAGTAAAGGAGTCCAAAATAGACTTGCTTACAACAAAGTATGAGCTGTTCAAAATGAGAGAGGATGAGTCAATTCAAAATATGCACATCAGGTTCGGATCTATAATAAATGAGCTTCACTCTCTTGGAGAAGTCATTTCAACCAACAAACTGGTCAGAAAGTTACTTAGTGTCCTGCCAGATTCTTGAGAAAGCAAGTTAAATGCTATATACAAAGCCAAGAACTTGAATACTCTAACCATTGATGAGCTAATTGGTAATTTCAAGACTTACGAGTTGAAGAGAACCAAGAAGAAACTAGAAAAGAGTGAGGCAAAAAAGTAGAAGAACCTGGTTCTCAAGGCTGCCAAAAGCGACTCAAGTAGTGACTAAGCTGATATGGCATACCTCACTCGCATGTTCCAAAAGATGGTTTGAAAATATGGTGGGTCCAAAAAATAGGAAGCTCTGGCAGGAACTTCAAAAGAAATAACAACTGTTGCCACACGTGTGGAAAACCTGGTCACTTTATTAAATAATGTCCTCTTCACAAGTAGGACAATCAGAAAGATATAACTGTTAAGAGGAACCAAGTCCCTGATAAGAAGTTCAAGAGGAGAGATTCGGCTGATGACCTGGTGAAGTAAGCTCTTGTTGCTTGGGGAGACTCCTTAAGTTAATCTGAAGATGATGATGACCAGGATGACACATCAATGATGGCTATCGACAATGAACCTTCTAAATATGAGTCAATCTTTGCACTCATGGCCAAATTTGATGTTGATGATGATGAGCAAGAAGATGTAAATTTTCTTAATGTTCAGAAAAACCTGAAAGTTAACTCTCAAAAGAAACTCATATCATTGGCAAATATGTTAATCGATGGTTATCATATTATTGTTAAAGAAAAAAATGCTCTAAATGAAGAAATTGATGATTTAGAACAAGAGAGGGATGATTTGGTAGTTTCCATTGTAGATCTAAACGAACAGGTTTGATGAGGTAACTCAAGAAAACATCCTGTTAGAAAATCAAATAAAAAATTATATGGGAACTCCCTCTAAAGGAAAAAGTGTAGCTAGTGAGACTTATCTGGAGCTTGAGAAGGAGATTAAGAAAATGAAAAATGAGTCTCACTACTGAGGTAGAAAAGAACAGACAACTACAAAAATATTTAAAAAGGGTAAGAGTTGATCTTGATAAGACACTTCATTAGACCTGGTCTTCTGATGTAATTACCTCTATGTACAAAAGTATAGGTGGTAGACAAGCTCTTGGTTTTGAAAAAGAAAAAACCCCTTATAATTCCCACATCAAATATGTCACTACAACTAAAAACTGGTTGTGCACTCATTCCCGTACCGGTCATTACAAGAATGCATGCAAAGCTAGATTTCAGTCACTTCAAAAAAATAAGAATTTTATTGAGAAAGGATTCAAAGTTTAAGGACCTAGTCTCGAAAGAGAAAAAATATCTTACCTGCCTGGACTAGAAGAAGCTTGATTCATCCATTTTATAATTATAAGGGACCCAACTGGAGAGCACTGACAAGGCCACAATACACATCAACTGAAAAAAGGCCATACATGACTCTGACACACAAAATGACTATCTACATGCCTCTAAAAGTAAATAAACATCATCAGATCGGGACAGGGCTCCGCCATACCTATATATATATATATAAAATCATACAGACTCCGACTAGCACCTTTGGAACAACTGGAGAGCACTGACATCACCGTTGAGCTAGAATCCTACTAAAAATGAGAATCACTCCGTCTATTTGAACCTATGGGCATGAAATGCAGCGCCCCGACATGGACGTCAGTATGAATAATGTACTGAATATGTAAGGCAGAAAAATATAAATATACATAGTAATGTAAATTAGAATAAGGAAGAAACAACATGTAACTCTGAACGTCACTAAGGACCATGATATGCATAATTATAATATAATCACGTATATAACATCGTAGTCTTCTTTGGGCAATATCATTTGTATACCTATGTGTTATATATAAGATATGTATATAACGTCATAGGCCTCTATTGACAATATCATATGTATACTCTGTGTTATATATATGTTGCTTATATAACGACATAGGCCTCTGTGGGCAATATCATTTGTATACCTCTATGTTATATATACGCTGCATACATAACGCTATAGGCCTCTGTGGGCAACATAAACAGATATACATATACATGAGAACCATTCGAAGACCATGGGATACTCTTTGGGTCTGTCGGAGTGACGTAAGGTCGTTGCACCTCCGAATATCCTTATGTGGATAACATATCGTCTTACCTTTCTATATGAATCATTAAGAAGAGATAGAACATATCACTTCCAAATCTTGAGAAATCAATAAGGAAACATATTATGTCAATATAGGAGAGATGCCATAAAGTGCGGAAAATACTCCTGACAAGGGACATATCAAGAGATACCATAAAGCACATAAAGTACTCCCGCAAATAGACAACAAAGATCATGAAATCACTTTCAAGAGCAAGGTATAAACATGTTGTCAACGATTAAGAATAGTCTTCTTTTATGGTCGTTTCGATACTTTTTACTATTCTTAGGATCATTCCAAAATAAAAGAAATGGTAAGCCTTACCTTCCTTGTCGCCTTAGCTATACTGATTCCACAATCCCTCATATGTTCTACAGATGATTATCTACAATATACGAATGATTGGTATCAACGACGAATTCATAATTCATAAGAAAACTCATTTAGACATTTCGTCGAACACTTAACATGCATAAAAGTCATATAATATTTTATATCTCAATCTCTATGTTTATCAACACAACAACCTTCTTCACTTACTCTCCTTCATATCCATAACACAATCAATACTCAACAACTCCATACTATGCTCTTAGTTCATTCAAAATAGCCCAACAACATCCAACAACAAGATTCAAGGTCTCAAGAACTTATTCTACAAGATCTTTCAACAATCCTTCCTCTAATTATTTGTATAAGCTTAAGAACAAGAAGATAGGGATGAAACTTACCTCCAATCACAAGAATTGCTCTAATTTAAGGATTACTTCACTTCTAAGAATTCTCGAAATCAACACAACGAAGGGAAGAACAATCTAATGATAACTACGGGATTCTTCACAAGATTTTGATGTTGGATTTGGGTGTTTTTCCCTTAGAATCAGATTGGGAGCTTGGGAAGATGTTTAGAGAGAGTCTAGGAGCTTATGGGATCTATTTTGGGGTATAAAATGACTTAGGATGAGCTCCCACCCTTTTATATCACCCTAGCACCGCTTCCACCACCCTAAAGTACGGTGGGAGTGACGGGCTGTACATATGTTTGACGGTCCGTACTTCTACCATACATGTTGTCTACTCTGTAGCGCTTTCTAAAATGTTCATAACATTTTGTACAGAACTCCGATTAATAAATAGTTTATTGCATTATAAAGTAGACTCGTTGAATTTGAATTTATATGGTCATTAACCCCATAATACCTTATATACTAAAAGATATACGCCCACAAAGTTGGGCCAAAATCTTGTCCAGAATTCTTCCTACCTTTCCTCGAATTTCAGAGAACTTAGTTTCTTTGATTCGTTTAACCCTGAACTCTTACGAGACTTACTTAACACTTGTTTAAAACCTTCTTTAACTTTGAAGAGGGATATTAACCTCTCCGAGCTCATGGTAGTTAACTCGCAATCGACCTCAAAAGTATAGGATGTAACCTAATGAAACTTACTTTCTTCGGTTCATTTAACCTCAAACTATTCTAACTCATACAAAATATGATTGTAACCACTTACAATATTTAGATTAGCCTAGCTTTCCAAATGTGTGAGAACTAACTCACGACTTGAGTTAGCGTATGGAAAATGCATGATGTAACACCTACAAAATGTTATGACATCAAAATGCATCAAATCCTCTGTTATTTCCTTCTTACCCAGTCTAGACATTGCATCCATATCCTCTTGAAACTTGACTTCAAACCTGGCCCTTGGGCATCTCCAATTTGTTTCCTTCTTTCTTCTCTTCTTCATTCTTTGTGTCGGTTACTCTATATATGTCTAGCACACATCCTTCTCTCAGCATTTGGTAACAACTCCAACAAGACAGGAATAAGTCTCTATTAAAACAAGTGCATGGTATCAAGAAATCTATCAACAAACCTTCACCACTTCCCAAATTCATATCAACAATCAAATAACTTATGAACCAATTCCAGCTATGTTTGGTCTCTGTATCCATCACTGCCCAGGCAATAGTATACATTTGGTTGTTCTTATTCTTCCCAACAGCTACTAATAGCTCACCTTTACAAGATGATTTGAGAAAACAACATCAAATTCAATTATTTTTTTTGTACCCATCCAACCATCCTTGCTTGAAGGCTTGAAAGAACACTAGATAGGTTTACTTCCTTTTCAATTTTAACCCAACAACTGCTTCCTGGATTGGTTTGTTTGATCATGTCTGCATAGTCACATAATATGAAAAATTCTAGATTCCACTCACCCATATTTTTCATCATAACCCTTTGTTTAGCCTTGTAGCACACAATCTTACCAACATAAAGACCCAACTTTGTCTTTTACCTAACCTTGAATTTCCTAAATCCTTATGAATGGCTGAGAAATATTTTTGTCCTTGATATATTCCTCATCTCCACCAAATTTTCCTGCATATTTGTTAGCCTTGTTTTTTTTTCAATATCCTCAAATCCTCTATCTATACCACCAGTCTGTCCAACTAGTATTTCTTCAGTTACAACAGGCTTCTTCCTGTGTTTTTAATTCTTTTTTCTTGTTTGAAAGCTCTCAATTCCTCATCTACATTTGAGCCATCTTCTGGTGGTATTTCTCCTAAATATGAATCACTATTCACATAGTCTGATATATTACCCTCTACATCAACAATTACTAGGTTAGATGTCGCACCATCACCCTCTTCAACTAGGTTAGATACCTCACCAACCTCACTAACACCCTCTTCTGCTAAGTTAAAAGACTTAGGAGCACCATGATAACGTCCAAATTCACTCCTCAAGTAAAAAAGTGTACACGGTCGTATGTAATATAATTTATCCAATTATGATTCGAGGTCGAATCCCACAGGAAATAATATGCTACGATCAAGCAAGTAAAGGATTATCACTTTCTACGCTAAGCTAAATACTTGATAATATTTAATTTTGAAAAGATTAAAAGCTAACAAAGATAAAAACTAACCTAGAAAGCAACCAAAATGGTCAATGGACACAAGCATAGATACAAGAGAAATTACTCTCATTTAACGATTCAATGTGAATTTCACTCTAAGCTTTTCCAAGCCTTAGATTGTGATATTAAGTGCAATCAATTGAATCTCAAGTTAACTTTTATGTTCCTAGCTCAAGTTATTTTAAAGCCCCAAATTCTTGCTGATTAATCTTTCCCAACCATAATTTTTCTCTTCTGAGCTCAAATCGAAGTAAATGGGCGAATCATAGGGTTAGATAATCCCTTAAATAATATTAGAGAATGATATTAATTAAAGAAATAAAAATTCACTTCATTAGAAATAAAATTCATTCAATACATAAGCATAACAACAGTTTCAATCTAAAACTTGGACAATGAATGTGTTTATAAACAAGATTGAAGAAATAGAATGGAGTACTACACAATTTTTCAATACATAACAAGGAATTGAAGAAATGAGTAAAAGAGATTTTTCATCGAAGTCTTCAAATCTTCAATCCCCAAGTGTGGGATAAGAACCCTAGCTCTCCAAGACTTGAAAATTTGGTCAAATATGACAATATTTTCTCCAACTTGCTTTTATAGTCCAACCATTTTTCCAATCAAAATATGATCAAAACATCCCCATAATTTCAGATTTTTGGGATCTGTAGTTCTGGCTACACTTTGCGCTTTTAACTACTTTTCTCATTTTCTTCAATTTAGCTCCTTTTTATCTTGCTTTCACGTGATTTCTCTCCGATCACTTCTAAATCACATAAAACCTATAAAATGAATGTAAATGACATTAGTACACTATTTTTTCAATCAAATATAGCAAAAATCTAAGATTAGAGATGAGATAAGTTGATAACCCAGTTTCACTCTCAGTAACTTTTGGACCAGTTAAAAGACCAGTAGGTCCCTCACTATCAACTAATGCTTCATCCAATGAATGAAGGATATATACTTCAAAGGTGTCTTCATAATTTAAGTCTTTTATTAGGTACAGTAGATGTAGGTCAGACTTAACCACATGAAATTATTTAGTAAGTCCATCTCGGTAATAAAACCATCAACTTGTAAATATCCAAATTCTCTAGTATAATAAAGTAGCTCCAATATAAAAAAACTGGTCCTTATCGATTTATCTGAGGGCGGACACACACTCTCCAACATAAGTAGGGACAAGAATCTCGAAAAAAGTCCCCCCCCCCCCCCCCCATGAATGTGGAAATAGGATAACCCTTAAAATATCACACAAATGATTTAATTTGACGGAATACACTCATGCAATCCATCCACCAGCTCCACACGACTAAAAAGCCCAACTTTTATGGTTATTTTACTGACATGGTAAAGGAAATATTAGAAAAGGGACGAATTATTTTCAAACACACAATCCCAGACATGGAAATAAAAAAAAACATAACTTTTTGAAATAATTGACAAAAAATTAAGAGGGACAATCTAGTTTAAGACACTTACACGAAATGGAAGACTATTTAGGGATTTAGAAATTATCCTTCTAATGGAATATGATGCGTTTTTTTTTAAAGAAATATACAACGTGAATTAATATTTACATATGGGAAGTGCTAAATGGAACACTATTCCACATTAGTGGCGCATATTTACACACGCCTGAGTCTTAATACAAAATGAGCAAAAAGTGTTTAGGTGGTATAAATTCGGAGTGATATAGGTTTTCAATTGATACAAATCTAAGTTGAGGTGTCTAAGTGGAATATGTTTGACAAGTTTAATTGATTGTCTATGATTTTGGCCTACTGTATAACACTAAATTATAGCCTGATTTCTATTTAGCATATAGTTTGTTTCACAATATGTATCCTTATGTCTGAATGTACTGGAAATTAAAGAGGAGTACTTGAAGCAGTGTAGTTCACACTTCACATGAAGTTATTTGTGATTATAAGATGGGTTTTAATTGATTCCAAATTGAAGTTCAAATTGACTAAATTATCAATATCTGGATTATGCTTTAAATTCAATGTTGGCCATTTCTTAAACCCTTAAGACCAGCCCAATCCCCATTTTATTTTCGGCCTAAATTGCCCAAACGTCCAAAAAAACCCGCCAGGCCCAAAGCCACCGACCCGGTCCAATCCCCTTCACCTCAACGTCCCTTTGTCCACTTCAAGAAAGTTCCAAAACTTGTTAGCTATGGCAGAGGTCTTGCCTTACTATAGTTGTAGCTCTCACGCTATTTCTGGTTCGAAGTTAATTTTTGGGTCCTGTTTCCGTTCGTCGGAAGCCAGTTTGGGTGAAGGGTTGTTAAACGACACTCATCGCTGCATCGACAAGAGACTTGAGGGAGTCTCAAATTATAAAATACAATGGAATGGTTTGCTGTACATTTGGGAAAGCTGCTGCTTTTGGCGACTAGCTGCTATACATGAAAAATATATAGCTCAAGACCTCGAGTTTGTTGCTACTTTCTCTGAAACAGTTGTTGTTTGGGGAAGTTAGCTATTTTTTGGGATATCAGTGACTCGTTCTGCAGATACTATGTTTTTATGTCATGCCAAGTATGCAGAGGAGATAGTGTACAAGGCTAAAATGACGAACTGCAAGATCATGTCCACTCCGGTTGACTCTAAATCAAAGCTTAGTGATGTTGATGGTAACCCAGTGTTCGATCCCACTCTTTACAGGAGTCTTGCAGGTGCACTTCAGTACCTTACTTTCACCAGACCTGACATCGCTTATGCTGTTCAGCAGATATGCTTATTTATGCATGCCCCTAGGGAGCCTCATTTTACTGCCCTTAAACGTATCATTCGATATGTTAAGGGCACACTTGATTATGGGTTACACCTATACCCCTCCGCATCGACCAGATTGTTAGCATATACGGATGCTGATTGGGCGGACTGCCTGGACACGCGACGCTTCACCTCCGGTTACTGTGTGTTTTTAGAGGATAATCTCATTTCCTGGTCTGTCAAGAGACAAACCATATTATCCCATTCGAGTGCAGAAAGTGAGTATAGAGGAGTTGCAAATGTTGTTGTTGAGATCTGTTGGCTCCGAAACCTTCTTTTGGAGCTTCAGTATCCCTTGCGTAAGGCGTCCGTGGTTTACTGTAATAACATATCCGCCATATATTTATCTCATAATCCGGTTCAGCATTAGCGAACCAAACACATTGAGATGGATATACACTTTGTTCGTGAGAAGGTTGCTCTCGGTTATGTTAAGGTGTTGCATGTGCCTTCCTCATATCAGTACGCAGATATCTTTACGAAAGGTCTTCCTCGACTTCAGATCTAGTCTTAGCGTCCGTCCTCCTCCCGCTCCGACTAAGGGGGTGTATTAACGTGTACTCATATGTAATAGAATCCTAATTCAATCCCACCACCATAGTTAGAATGTATCCCATATATTGTGTAAATATTTAGTAATATAGAATTATGGTAAGTAGAAAATTCTTATTATACTAGGGTTCTACACATTGTACACTATATATATTTATATTAATGAGAAAGCCTCCCCAAGAGAAATTAATACAATCTTACAGTAATAGATAATACCCCATTTGGTATTAACTGATTTGAATACGATACTATACTTGGACCGATGAGAATGATTTTGAGGCCATGCCCTTTTCGGAAAGGTTGTTCCTCATTTTAGGCACTTCAGTTAAAGGCGATGATGAACTCATAATAAAATCACAAGATAAAAATTGATGAGCGTAGGACTATGAACTAGTATGACTGATAAGCAACCAGTAATCGTGACCATGAACTGGTGTGGCTGTCAAGCAACTACCATTCGTTGCCACGATTCGACTCGATTTCTAGTCCAAACTCAAAACATGAGTCTGAGCCTTCATATTCAAAACTTTCAAATGTTTTGATATGAGTCAGAAGAAAAATTTCGTTTATATTCATAAACGTCACACCAAAGGGTGGCGTATTATCTTACTAACTATATTCTTTTCCTTGTGCGAGGTACACATAAAGCAGGTCCATGGATTAAAATTGGGACTTGGAGCATCGGATCTTTGGACGAAGAAATTAGAAGAGAGCTGGATCGTAATTAAAGGTCCAAGAAGGCTAGGAGATAGGTCTAGCATGACTAGCCTTTCTTCCCTTCCCTCTATCCCTCTCTTTGTTTATTTTTATGACATAGTAAATTGTAATATTTGTTGTAAATATTGAAACACATAGTTGAAACTTAGAATGAATAGGAACTCCATTATTTTTCAAATTCGGACCCAACGAAAAGATAAGGATATGATTTAATTTGTTTTAATGCGTTATAAATGATGAAATGATTTTTTCTATAAAATGATTTTTAATTGTTGAGATATAAAAAAAAGGGCAGTCCGGTGCACTAAGCTCGGGGTCCGGGGAAGGGCCGGACCACAAGGGTCTGTTGTACGCAGCCTTACCTTGCATTTCTGCCAGAAGCTATTTTCACGGCTTGAACTCATGACCTCCTGGTCACATGATATTAACTTTACTAGTTACTCCAAGACTCTCCTTGTAATTTGTTGAGTTATGAGTTGGATAAAAATAATTTTTGACAAGTCTTAGGTTTCAAGGCCTACCTAATTGACTTAAGAAAAAGAAGGGAATCTCACTTAAAGCTTAAGTTTGAAGAAAGAGTTCCAAAAAGAATATGGTTGACCTTCATGAAAGGAAAATAATTTGCAAATACTTGTATAATATCATGGCATATTATTTATAAAAATACATTTTCAAAGAGATTTTAAGACATAGTATAAGGTTAAATAGGACACAACATTTGAACTAAACTAAGTTGGACTCTACTCAAAGAAAACTTTGAGTATGTCTTAGTCCGAAAAATGAAGTGACTATCTTAAAACCTTATATGAACT
Source organism: Anisodus acutangulus (assembly GCA_029783415.1). NCBI lineage: Eukaryota > Viridiplantae > Streptophyta > Magnoliopsida > Solanales > Solanaceae > Anisodus > Anisodus acutangulus. The sequence goes on from CM056511.1 coordinate 4,000,719, forward strand.
TTTTTCAAATAAATTCAACTATTTTCAATCAAATAAAGCATTTTTACCAAAGATTTCAAAACAAAAAATGATATGCCATGACTTTTATTTTTACAAGAACTTGAACACTTTCTTAAGCAGTTAATCACAATAAAACATACTATGAAACTCGAAGGTCAACCGTATTCAACGGATCCTTAATATCGGGTGTCTAACACTTTCCCCGGGGATCACCAGAACTCTTACCTCAAACTCTGATTTTTTAAAGGATTTTTCTGTGTTTTGAAAAAACCCTTTTAACTTGGTTTTTCTAATTTTTCTATAAATTAGGTGGCGACTCTAAAAACTATTATCCGACTTAAAGCACCAACAACCTCTTAGTAGTTTTTATGCCTCGCGTAAAAGTGAATCGTAACAAATACATCGACTTCTTTGCATTTGCTAATGAAAAAGTGTTTCTCACGTCAATAATGGAAATAAAAGAATTGTTTCCTTTCTAAATGCATGCAATCCACTTTTAGATTTAGTCCTTTACCTAACATAGCAAATTATATGCCTTATCTAACAACAAATTATTTACCTAACATATAGCAAATTATATGCCTTATCTAACAACTTACTAATTTCACTTATTATCTATCAAAATATAGAAGTTAAACTCTAAAAGAATTATATATTCAATGGATCATTTCAAATACCAACAATCAAAACGAGGGCAAAAAATGGCATCATCTGCTCTTTCTTTACGTTTAGCTCTAATTTTGTTTCTTGTATGTGTTTTTTTCACGAGTCCAAGTACAAGTAACCCTTTAGTCGATATATGTGCCAAATAAAAAAATCCACACTTTTGTTTGCAAGTCTTATATGTCTATCAATCTCAAAATCTTCAAGATTTAACACAAACAACCATCAATTTAGCAGCATCAAACGTCACGACCACGACCACGACCACGATGACGAAGATAAATTCGCTCTTAAATCAAACGAGCGATCCAAAACGGGAATTCTTATATAATTTGTGCATAACTTATTACTTTCAAGCCTTTGAAAATTTGAGTATTTGAAAATGGGCCAATACCAAAACTTAAACACGGCAGCGATTATTGTTGGACAAGATGCTATTAATTGTGAGATGGGATTTGAAGTGACGCCTGGATATGTTTCTACTATTACTAAGGAGAATGATGATCTTCATAATCTTGGTAACATTGTTGTAACTCTTCTTTTGGGCTCTTGTAGTTGCTAGTTTGGTTTGTAGACGAGTTATACTGGGATTATTGTAATACGAAATTAAATGATAAGGGTATTCTTTTATGATATATTATTTTGTGGATGTTTAGTTTATTGAATTAAAAATGACATATCGGGTATAATAAAAATTTGGATAAAAAAATTTCAATTTTAAACCTGACTGTCTTCAAAGGGTTTCGAGAGAAAAGTTTTGGAGAAGAACAACTTTATCTTTTGATTGTTTTATCCGGAATTAATATTTCTAAGGGTATAATTATCCTACATGGAATGGTATATGAATAATACTAAAATTGTGGTATAAATAATTCAGGAATTAGTTTTGTCAAAAAAAAGATTTCAATCAAACACATGTAAAATAAGACCACACATTTTTATGCCAGATTATTATTCTATCCAAAAGACATGTTTAGTACTATTCTAACGAGGCTATTATGAAAATATTTCAAAAAATTAAAAATTCATCATAGACATTTGAATAATTAATATTTTGAATTGTGATTTTTAAAATATAATGTCATTATAGTAACTTGTTTAATTATTTATTTTTGAATCAATAAAATAAATAAGAAAAATCTTGGATACGCCATTTCCTGCTTTCTAAAAAAGAAAACCTCATGATTTTTCTCTCTTTCTGGTTTCTTAGTTGATTTGTTGGTGTATTTTAACCTTTATTCACTCATTTTCTATTATCATTTGTAATTTATACTTTTGTGCTCAATGAATCTTCAATCTTTTGGGTGCTAGATCCAACTGAAAATTAGTTCTCTGATCATTTTGATATACTTGGCAAAGACCAGTATATAGATATATGTGGATTTAAAAAAACAATGGATTATCGCGTACCCATGTTCTTTGGCGAATCCATTTCTCAGGTAAATCGTCTAGTTGTTCTTCTCCGGCTTTGTTCTCAAAGTAACATGTTCCCAGTTTACACTGCAAAAGTAATCCAAAACAAAAAGAGTGAAGCCTTTAAAACCACTTATAAGTAATCAAAATATATATGTTATTACTTTATCAAGATCAATGTTGAAAGGAGGTGTCAAACGCTATGGGAAATAAAAACAAAATTAAATAAATCGAATTTCAATTCTGTTTTCGAATGTCGACAATTATGTCGTCCGACACCAGTAACAACAGTTAGCAAAATAGTACCTTTAAAGAGTAAATGCAGTGGAATTAAAAGAACACAAATGTTTAAATTTTCATAGTTATATATAGTATATAACTTATGATGGTCAATGACCAAATGTATTGTATATATATTATATACAAAAGTACAAATTCCCTTCTTTACATATTTACAATATAAAACGGAAAGGAATTAAAAGTTGAAGTCGCAGATGACTTCTGCCTGAAAAATCTAACTACGTAAACATAGACAACCTCTAATTATAATCGCTCCATACAAAACTAATCTAGAATCTAAACAGCAATTGTAATGTTGGACAGAATGTTGTCAACACACTCAGGCAACACTTGTGATCCAGATTTCTGAAATGAAATCCCGAGAGCTCTCTTGGTATTTTTGCAATCTGATTCTGGATGATCAATTCACTGTAGTAGCCTCTCTATTTATAGTAGAGAGTCTTCCTTGAAAAACCCATCGATCCGTTGAGAAGGTTGAGGGAAAGGTGGGCAGCTGGTGTGTTTGTTGGAGAAGATCAAGGAGTAAAATCCTCTAACATCTTTGACTTCTTCCTCATGCAAAGCAACAGCCTTGACTCGTTCTTCCCACATTTTTCTCCGGCTCCTTTTTACCTTGCCAAGTCATTTTTACTTCATAGTTCCGTGAAGTAAGGCAAAACTATTTTTCGAAGATGTTGGTCCGAATGTTATGACATTTGTCCCAACATTTTTATGCATTCAAATCAGTACTTCAGAAGATATGTTGGATCAAATGTCACAACATCAAATCCAACATTAACAATCTCCCCCCTTTTTGCCTTTCTTCACAAAACACATTACAAGATGTACAAACGACTTAGTGCATTGTCACAGATGTTGTCTAACACCTGTGATTACTGACAAGCTCCCCTTTAACCTGTGATGGCATACAAGCAAACATGTGTATACCAATTCATACGATTAGAAAACAAATATGAGCACATATATACACATATCATCTAATATATACAAAACACAAATAGAAATAAACCATTGTCAACAAATATCCACATCAATTCATCAAACCATTGAACAAATATTTACAGCTTAGGTTCAGCAACATCATTCAACTTCCTCCTTGCTCATCATACAACAACAGCAGCTTCCAACAACTTTCTACCCCTCCATAACAGCTTCAGCTTCCTCTACAGCATACCCGCTTTAGCTTCCTCCCCCTGCATCAACATCATCTCCCCCTTTTTGTGAAGAAAGTAGCATCATGAAATGGTCTCTATCTTGTATCAGGGAATTTCTTGCAACATCAACCTCAGAAATTTGTTGGTTGATTTTACTAATTTGATCCACAAGCCATTCTGTAGACAGTGTAGAATGTCCTAGACCAGTGTTGCCCAGAATGTTGGTGACATTTCTGGCAACATTTCACTTTCAGCTTCCTTCTTTCAGGGCAAGTTGATGACCTTGGCCTTTTACCCAGAGATGAGAAATCAAAAGTTTGATCGACATCTATTGGGTTATTATTGTCTCCGGGATAGCTGATATCTAGAGGCTCATCATCGCCTCTAAGAACTATTACAGTACACCGGTTTTCAGGTAGATTTGAGGAAGAAGATAGGCCCGGTTGTTGAGGGGTATTATGATTGGGTTTTTCCGATTCTGATGAAGGGCTAATGTTTATTTCGTGAAGTAAGACAACTGTTTTTCGAAGATGTTGATCCGAATGTTATGACATTTGTCCCAACATTTTTATGCATTCAAATCAGTACTTCAGAAGATATGTTGGATCAAATGTCACAACATCAAACCCAACATTAACAAATGTCAACCAGAAACAACAGACAGTAAGATAAAAAGACACATATTCCTAATCCGAAACAATTACAAGAAATTTGATAAATGATAATCCCTTAACTCTACCACATCTAGTATTCTATCATTTAACGGTATATGTTCTTTATCTCCGGTTGTCCCATTGCTTCCATGAGGAACCTGCAATCAGTAATTAAATTTGAATGAGGGGTATTGTTATTCTCTTTTAGCATGTGGATCAGTACCCGTGCATCTGTCTCTATCACCAATGGATCGAAGTTTTTGGTAAAAGCTAATTCAAGACCACTTAATAGAGCTACGGTTTCAACATAAAGGGGGGTATAGGTGGTATGCCGCATGTGTCATGACCCAAATCGTGGTCATGATGGCACCTACACTTAATCTACTAATAGGCGAACCATCCCCAAAAGTTAAAAGAATAAGTTAACGAAAGCGAAAATTATATAAGGTGCATTTTACCAAAAGTCTTATTATATCATAACTACCAACGAAGTAACCAACATATCCCAAAATCTTGTCAAATAGTACAAGAGCTCTAAAAACAAGAACCTGAAATACAAGTCTGAAATATGCTCGTGGGAGAAATATTATTTGTCGAATATAAAATAGAAGCAAGTAAAGAGAATGTTTTCCAGGGGTCACGGACGACCAAGTAGCTCACTCTGAAAAAGCCTTGATAATCACCCTCGCGATCAACCACGAGATCTGAAACAGGATCATGGGTCTGTATCTGTACAAAAAGTGCAGCAAGAGTAGTATGAGTACAACACTAGTAATCGTAGGCATCATATGCCGACAATGAAGAAGCACGTATATATAACATAAGAGTTGACAGAAATAACAAGTGGAGCCAAATCAATACAGTACAGTTAAAGCACATTCATGTTTATTAAGTTCCACGATGTTCGGTATTTCCATTAGAAGTTACTTTAAGGCTCCTTCTTCTAAATCATTGAAAACCAAGTATTATCCACAAATATTCTTAAAGATCCATCATTTTTGTAATTACAAGTACCAACCTTAAGTGTTTCCATCATTTCATGTCAATCAAGACACGTAATAACATAATCATTAAAGTGGGATGAGATGCAATTCAATGGCCAAGATCAAACCTGGTATACACATGCTCGGGTCTTTAGCAATGCAGTCATGACCCATGGGGGACTCGCGAGGTCCATATACCGCTCACGATCATACGGAATGATACGATTGAGCCTCGTCTCATATCAATTTCATCACATCACTCGTATCATAACAATCTCCTCATATCAATTATTTCATAACACCCGGAATCATTTCCCTCGGGTTTGCACAATATCACTTTACCTCTTTTCGAGCCTCATCGGACCATACCGTATCATAATTCACAAATATTCACAATATAAATTTTTGAATGAATGAGCATGCATAATGTCATAAGACAATCAATATAAATGAGCACGGGGAGGTAAGCATTGATCTTATCATTTCATGTAAACATATCAAATTCAAGAATAATCCCTTTCTCATAGATTTTCTAATTCAAATCATGAATAAAATCATAAAATAATGGAAGATATCAAAAGTAAAGGATTTGAGCTTAGAATGTTACCCCGATGAAGAATCTTGAAAAACCTCTTTGATTTCTCCCAAAACTGAGCTCTAGAGTTTGAATTATGTGGAAATGGGGTCTAAAATCGGACTTGGAGTTTTAAGTCACTGTTCTATCGACTGTTCTTCGTGAACGCGGCCACTAACTTAGCCCAACCATCGTGAGCGTGATGACTAGGCATGACTCGGCCAGACCCAAGGCGTTCTACGCTCCGCGAGCGCGATCTCACCTGGTCCCCAATATTGGCGAATGCGATACCTTCTTCGCGAACACGAAGAAGGAAACCAAATCCATTGACATCAGATTTTTTTACTTTTTTCCAAAACTCGATCAACCACCTGGAACCTCATGGACACAAACCAAATATGTCACATGATAGACAGTGGTATACACGGTATACCACTTGGACCGAAAGTCAGTAATTAATATACCATATTTATAGAATTCTTGTACAAGTATAATTATGGTATTAGTATTATAGTAGGAAAATGTATTAGTCTTATATTAGGAAAAAGAAGATTTATTTTCCATATTTACATATTGTATATTTATATATATACCTCTTCATTAATGAAAATAATTAAGGGATTATTTCTTTCATGGTATCAGCAGTCTAGGGCATATTTTCCTTCTCTAAAATCCATCCTTCCGCTGCCCTACTTGCCATTGGTCGTCGGCCAACCTCCTCTTCCCTTCAACTTTTGTTTTTTTCTCTCTTCTAAATCCCTATTTCTCTTCTTTTTCTTTCATCATGTCTAACACAAAGAACACGTTTCATCCTGCCCTTACAGTCTTCAACATCAAGAACAACATCCATATCGTTCTTGAAATGGAAAATGTCCAATATGCGATGTGGGAAAGAATTATTTAAAGTTCACGCACGCTCTCATTGAGTCCTTCATCACATCATCCCCACGGATACAGGCAAGGAGAATGTACCTACCGTCGATGATGACCCTGTGTTATGGACAACTTTTGATGCTACCGTACTCTAGTGGATATATTCCACTATATCTACGGGCCTTTTACAGACGATTATTAAACTCGACGCCACTGCGATGGAAACTTGGAATAGGGTGCATGATATATTCCAAGATAACAAAAATTCTCGTGCCATCACTCTTGAGAAGGAATTCTCCCATGTCAATATGGAGGATTTTCTAAATGTCTCAGATTATTGTAAAAGGCTGAAGGAATTAGCGAATCAACTCAAGAAGGTTGGTGCGCCCATTATGAATGATCATTTTATTCTTCAGATGGTTGCAGGCCTATCCGAGGCCTATAATCGTCTTGGGACTCTTCTTCGTCAAAGCATCCCTCTTCCTCTATTTTATCAAGCCTGGTATATGCTAACCCTTAAAGAGGCGGGGTTGGCTAAAAAGGCCGCAACTGGAGCAAATTTTGCCATGATGGCGGCCTTGCCACAATATTCCTACTCTCCATCATCTTCGGCTAATTCCACTCCAAATCGGAATAACGGGGGTGGAAAACGGGGTCAACATCGGAACTCCGACTGAAAAGGCGATGACCGCGGTAAATACGACAATAGTGGCGGCATCGGTGGACAGGGTGGCAGCCGGAAGCAACCACAGGTTGGGCCAGGGCAGTGGCCTTGATAGTGGGCCCATAGTGCGGGAGCCAGTTGGCCTGACAGTGGCCCAATTGGACCAGTTACCCCTTTCCAGTCCCAACAATTTACCCAGTGAATTGGGCCAGCCAGCAGAGGCCCAATTCACAGCAGTTTTAGTCCAGACAGGCAGCTGCTGGGTCTTGGCAGCAGGCTGGCCTCAGTAGGCCTTCGTGGCTATGGGCCCATCAGCAGTTCCGACACCCACGGATATTGTGGCCGCGATTCATACACTTGGATTAAGTTCCCTGGATGAAAATTGGTTAATGGACACCGGTGCCACTTCTCACATGACATCCGCACCAGGTAATCTCTCGTCTTATTTCAATTTGAGCAACAATTGTGGTATAATTATTGGTAATGGTCATTCAATTCCAATTCGTGGTTATGGTCATTCAATTCCAATTCGTGGTTATGGTCACACAAATTTGTCTCCCCCGCATCCACCTCTAGTCTTAAAAAATATTCTTCATGCCCCTCAATTAAAAATTTGTTGTATGTCCGAAATTTCACAACTGATAGTTGAGTTTCTTTTAATTTTGACCCTTTTGGATTTTCTGTGAAGGATTTCAAGAAAGGGATACCTCTAATGAGATGCAATAGTAGGGGAGAGCTTTATCCAATCACCACCACCACCATTTCCATGAGTCAATCTACACCTTCAATGTTTGCCGCTCTTGCTCCTTCTTTGTGGCATCCACGTTTCGGTCATCTGGGGTCGTCTATTATTTTGTCTCTTCAAAATAATAATTTTATTGATTGTAATAGTACGCGTAGTACTCCTATTTGTCATTCTTGTCCATTAGGGAAATATGTTTATATTACCTTTTGTAGCCTCTACTTCTAGTACATTGATGTCTTTTGACATTATTCATAGTAATTTATGGATATCTCCCGTTTTAAGTTCTTTGGGCCATCGCTATTATATTTTATTTTTGGATAATTATTTTAATTTTTTGTGGACCTTTCCTTTATCTAAAATTTTTCAAAATTTTTCAACCTTCTTAAAATTTAGAGCATTCATCCGTACACAAATTGAACGGAAAATTAAGAACATTCAATGTGATAATGGAAGGGAATATGATAATGGGCCGTTTTGATATTTTTGTGACACTAATGGCATATCTTTTTGATTTTCTTGTCCTCATACATCCTCACAAAATGGGAAGGCCGAAAGAAAAATATGTATCATTAATAATATTGTCCGAACCTTACTAGCCCATTCTTTATTACCTCCGTCTTTTTGGCATCATGCGTTACACATGGCTACTTACCTCCTTAACATACTTCCTAGCAAAGGTTGAGCAAACTTCATAGACAATGGAGTATTTTTAAACCTAAATGATATTTTAATCTCAATTTTAATGTCACTAAATCACCCCTACCCCGTAACCTTGTGTCTGCCTTTCATGAACCGAATTGGAAAATGATCATGGATGATGAATATAATGCTCTTATTGAAAATAAGACGTGGGAGTTGGTGCCCCATCCGCGTGGTGTTAATATTATTCGTTCTATGTGTATTTTTGTTCATAAAAAAAATTCTAACGGGTTTTAGAGGCATAAGGCCCGTCTTGTAGGTGATGGTAAAACTCAACATGTTGGCATGGATTGTGGAGAGAAATTTAGTCCGGTGGTCAAACCGGCTACCATTCGCATTGTTCTCAGTTTAGATCTCTCGAAAGCATGGCCGCCCATTCATCAGTTGGATGTGAAAAATGATATCTTACTTGGTGATCTCAAGGAGACAGTATACATGCATCATCCCTTGGGTTTCAGAGACCCCGATCATCATAATCATGTTTGTTTGCTTAAGAAGTCCTTGTATGGGCTTAAGAATGCCCCACGGGCTTGGTATAAGAGGTTTGCAGATTATGTGTCTACTATTGGGTTTTCTCACAGCAGGTCTAATCATTCTCTGTTCATCTTTCATCGTGGTACTTCTCTAGAATAGATTCTGTTATATGTGGATGAGATTATATTGACTGCCTCTTTTGATAAACTGCGCAAGTCTATCATGTTTCTTTCTCAGTTCTGAATTCGCTATGAAAGACTTGGGGCCCTTGAGTTATTTTTTGGGTATAACAGTCACACGTTATGTAGGTGGTCTATTTTTATCACAGAGGAAGTATGTTGCTGAGATTATTGAGAGAGCTGGCATGTCATCTTGTAAGTCTTCTTCTACTCCGATTGATACCAAACCGAAGCCGAGTGTTACTTCTGGCACACCATACGAGGATCCCACCACTATCGTAGTCTTGCAAGGGCTCTTCAATACCTTACTTTCACGAGACCCGATATTACTTATGCAGTCAAGCATGTGTGTTTATTTATGCATGATCCGAGGGTTGAGCACATGCATGCGCTCAAACGCATTATACGATACATACAGGGCACACTAGATTATGGTTTGCATTTATATCCATCATCCGTCTCTACTCTCGTGTCTTATACATATGTTAATTGGGGTGGATGTCCAGATACCAGACGTTCGACCTCTGGTTATTGTATTTTTCTTGGTGATAACTTGGTCTCTTGGTCGACAAAACGTCAGGCTACGTTATTGCAATTCAGTGCGGAGGCCGAGTATCGAGGAGTAGCCAATGTGGTGTCTGACTCATGTTGGCTGTGTAATCTTCTATTAGAGCTACACTTTCCTATTAAGATAGCTACCTTGATCTACTGTAATAATGTTAGTGCAGTTTATCTCTCTGGGAATCCGGTCCAATATCAGCGCACTAAACATATCAAGATGGATATTCACTTTGTTCACGAAAAGGTAGCTCGTGGACAAGTACATGTCTTGCATGTCCCTTCACGGTACCAAATTGCTGACATCTTTACTATATGTCTTCCCTTAGTTATGTTTGAATATTTTAGAGACAATCTCAGCATATGACAACCGCCCGCTATGACCGCGGGGGTGTGATAGACAGTGGTATACACGGTATACCATTTGGACCGAAAGTCAGTAATTAATATACCATATTTGTAGAATTCTTGTACAAGTATAATTATGGTATTAGTATTATAGTAGAAAAATATATTAGTCTTGTATTAGGAAAATGTAGATTTATTTTCCATATTTCCATATTGTATATTTATATATATACCTCTTCATTAATGAAAATAATCAAGTGATTATTTCTTTCACCACTTGAGTATAATCGATGCTACAAACTTTCTCACGCATTCAAACACACCAATCTGACATCATTAAGACATATTATCTTTCACCTTCTCTATTTCTCCTCATTCCTCTCTCTGTCTCAAGAATGCAGATCTAAGATTTTTTTGCAATTTTTTTGTTAGGTCGCCGAAGCAGAAAGAGAGAACTATACAGATTTTAGGAGTTCATTTTTCTCTTTATCTTTGGCCTTTAGTCTTGAGTTTTAAGTTCGCTACTTTCTTTGCGAAATTCCTTTATGTGTTTAAAGTTGGTAACCATAAACATTTGGATATTTGAGGGTTTTATCCTTTTTCCAGGGGATATGAGCTTCGTTGATGGATGTGTTATGAAATATTCAAGGATCTATCCGTCCTAAGCTTAGCAATTGCTTAATTGAAAACACCCAAATATTTAAAAGGAGAAGTTAAAGATGAGAGAAATTTGGTAGCAGAGAAAGTACATATTTGGAGGGGATAGAGATGATTTTGACATTCTTCTTGACATAAGTTATTTTTGTTTGAACTTCAGTACATATGCATTAACATCGAATAAAAATAGTTGAAGTCATGCAAAAATGGCTAAACTTCAGCCACACATGATGAAGTTTAGTCATACTAAACTTCAGTAATAGAAGTACTGAACTTCGGCTATATGAAATTTCAGACATAGTGTCTAAAGTTTGACTTTATGAAGACTAACTTTAGACACCACATATCTGAAGTTGTCTCGAAATGGGTACACGTTCAAAAAAAATTAAAAAGAGTGCACAAGTTAAATGGTGACATTAAAATTGGATATTTGTGCACTGCACCCGACTGAATATGCCAATATTGAGGATGTAGGTTTTTGTTGGGTTATTATACGCAACGGATATTGAAAACTTGTTTCAAACTCAACAAACGTAGAACTGTTTGACTATAGGATAATTTTAAACTGTAAACATAAGAATTGAATGGTATTTACATGTTTACAATATCTGGAATCTTTATCAACTGTGGGTGCGCACACGAATTCCCTTTCGATTGCAAGCTCCAAGCTTCAATGTATTCCTCCTTTGGAAAGCTAGGAAATCCGGCAGAGGTTCGAGAGAGTGTTTTGATTCTGAGTCTCTAAGACTTAGAATAATGATATGAAAATCAAGTGTCATGAATAATGAAGTGTAGGTCTGTATTTATAGGTGAAAAATTAGGTCAAACCGGATTAGGGTTTGACCTTGGGCCTGACCCAAAATTCGAGACAGATTAGGTCATGATGTCGCGGCCCAATGGTGTGGGCGCCGCGGTGCTGACGTGGCCCTACACTATCTCATTTTATTTTCCATAAATTCTTAATTAAATCCAAAATTTAATTTTGACATAATTAAAATAATCATTATTCATTTAAATATCTCGATTCTAAACCGAATATTTAATACTCTCTCAATACATCCTTAGATCGAAAAGACAATCGACATAGTGTGATCCTACATGCCTGCACATATCTACATTAATAAAATTAAGGTCTATGCGGAACTCCTAGACGGCGCCGCAAGACGAACTCAATATGTGAAGTACGTTTACACGAATCCAGTAAACTTAACCTCTATGTGGTAAGATAAAATCCTTTCATTCACGACACACCCGATCAAGCTTAGGATTTGTCAAGTGTCTATCCAAATGAATTAATCATTGTATCTTATCTATATTAGTTGACAATTAAACCATATTCTAAATATGTCTATTGCGTTGGCCAACGACTTAGTCAACCTAATATCATTGAGAAGATGAGTGTTCTCTCGAATATACATTCGAGGAATGAATCCTAAGCTTGGCTCAACTACCACCTTTAATCCACATCGTAATGTATCCAATACTAGCCGTATCTCAACCTATAAGGCATTTGAGCTTAGGACATGATCAAAGTATATTATTTTGTAGACAAGGTGTGCATTGACCTCAAGTCTAAGGACCTATATCTCCCACATGCTGATCATACTTTAGACAAGTATAACAAACAGTATATCAGCAGGGTATACCAATACTTTCAAAGTATCCATGTATCCATCACGAGTAGCCATTACTCGTAGCAGGTGAGACATACTACAACCTATAAGGATGTGATGTAGACCACATGTCAACTTAGCACAAATCATCGATATCCCATTCTTGATGATCATTAGTCGAGACTATTTTAAGAGTTACGTTATAATATTAATATCTCACATTATTAATAACAACGTAACCTCTAGGGATGCATATTATAGAATATTATAAATAATTAACTAATAATTTAATAATTACAAAGGCCAAAATATTAATCTCCATTAATAATAATACGAATGTGTATAAAGTACATTTGTCCTAATACAGATTGTCTCTAGGACATACATATACTTTCAATCTCCCACTTGGCCTAGAGCCAATCTCCAACATATCTAATGCTCATATTCTCAAAATATCCATTATGCTTGACTAAGCGTAATGGTTTAGTGAATGGGTCAGCTAGGTTATCGTGTGTGGGAACATAGTCTAATCTAATCTCTTCAGTCTCCACCATCTCTCTGAGTATGTGGTACTTCTTTAGTACATGCTTGTTTCTGTTTGTTGATCTTAGTTCCTTAGCCTGTGCAATCCCACCAGTGTTGTCACAATAAATAGTTATTGGACAACTAGCACTTGAAACTACCTTTAGTTCCTTCAGGAACTCAGAAATCGCGATAGCTTCTTCACCAGCTTCCGATCCAGCAATGTACTCAACCTTTGTTGTCGAATCAGCAGTTGTAGCTTGTTTGGAACTTTTCCAGCTCACTGCTCTACCATTGAAAATGAACGTGTACCCAAACTGAGATTTGAAGTCTTCAAGATCCGTTTGGAAGCTAGCATCAGTGTACCCAGTAGCAGCTAGCTTTTCTTCCCCACCATAGACTAAGAAGTAATCTTTAGTTCGTCTAAGATACTTAAGAATACTCTTGACTGCTTTCCAGTGTTCTTCCCCAAGATTCTGCTGGAATTTGCAAGTCATACTAAGTGCAAAGGCCACATCCGGCCTAGTACAGGTCATAGCATACATGATCGTTCCTATAGCCGAAGCACATGGGATCCTCTTCATGCATTCAAGTTCTATAGCATTAGAAGGACTGTCCTTCTTAGATAACTTGATGCCTTGTCCCATAGGTAGACCGCCTTTCTTGGAATTTTCCATAGAAAAACGTCTAAGCACTTTGTCTATGTAGACTGATTGTGACAGCCCCAACAATCTATTAGGTCTATCTCTATAGATCCTAATTCTCAGAATGTAGCAGGCTTCACCTAAATCCTTCATCATGAAGGTACTATACAACTACTCCTTGACTGACTGCAGGAGAGTCTTATTGTCTCCCATTATCAATATGTCATCTACATATATAATAATAAAGGCAATACTACCATCCTTGTATTTACTATAAACACAGGGATCCTCTTTGCTTCTGACGAAATCAAATGACTTGATAGCCTTGTCAAAGCAAATGTTCCAACTCCTCGAGGCTTGCTTAAGCCCATAAATGGACTTTTGTAGCTTGCATACAACATTTGGTTTGGACTCAAGCGAAAAACCCTCAAGTTATTTCATATACACCTCCTCAACTAGATTACCATTGAGGAAAGCGGTTTTGACGTCCATCTGCCAAATGTTATAATCATAATATGCAGCTATTGTAAGCAAAATCCGAATGAACTTAATCTTAGCAACATGTGAAAAAGTTTCATCATAATCGACCCCAGGCCATTGATTATAACCTTTAGCCACCAACCTTGCTTTATAAGTATGTACATTTCCAAATGCATCGATCTTCTTCTTGAAGACCTATTTGCATCCTATGGGTTTAACCCCAACTGGAAAATCAACCAAGTTCCACACTTGATTGATGTACATAGATTCCATCTCGGATTTCATGGCTTCTTGCCATCTATTTGAATCAATGTCCAACATTGCTTCGCTATAGGTTGTAGGCTCATCGTTATCGGGAATATCTATCTCACTGTGTGTTTCCACAAGTAGATTTAGTTTTTCAGGAGAATGATAAGTCCTAGTGGACCTACGAAGTTGATTGTTTTGCAGTTCAGTGCTTGGTATATTCTGACTGTGAGAGGGTTCTTGTGTGTTGGATAATCCACTAACTTGAGAGCTTTCAGGGATATCATTTTCATGTATTTCTTGAATGGGAGGAGGTGCAACCATTGCATCTACTCCCAAAGACTGTGTAGGAAGATCTTGCATTTCTGCATTGTTCCTCATAACACTCTCACTGGCCAAAAGGCATACTTGAAGTACCCAATCTTCGCTAAATACTCCCACTGAATTCTTGCCTTTGTCATTCGGCAAGGATTCAACATCTATGTTATCTTGCGGTTCTTGAATTTCTTCAAGTTCTATCTCTGTGCAACTATGTTCCTTATAGACATATTCTTCTTCAAGGAAAGTTGCGTTCCTGGAAACAATGACCTTACGTTCTCCAGGAAGATAGAAGTAGTATCCCTTAGTTTCCTTTGGATACGCCACGAAGTAACATTTCTCACTTTTGGATTCCAACTTGTCAGTAAGCATCTTCTTAACATATGCAGGGCATCCCCAGGGTCTCATATGTTTAAGAGCTGGCTTCTTGCCACACCATATCTTATAGGATATCTTTTCTACTGACTTGGAAGGAACCCTATTCAGAACATATATTGAGATTTGTATAGCATGTCCCCAAAGGTATGTTGGTAGAGTTGAGAAGCTCATTATGGATCGAATCATATCCAATAAGGTTCGGTTTCTCCTTTCGGTAACACCATTCATCTGTGGTGTTCCAGGAGGTGTCCACTCTGATTGGACTCCATGTAGCTTTAAGTAATCTAGAAAATCTTTGCTCAAGTATTCACCTCCTCGATACGATTGAAGGGTCTTGATACTTGTTGCAAGTTGTTTCTCTACTTCTGACTTGTACTCTTTGAACTTCTCAAAAGCCTCAGATTTATGTCTCATAAGATACACATATCCATACCTTGTGAAGTCGTTAGTAAAAGTGATGAAGTATGGGAAACCTCCTTTAGCTTGAGTCGAAAATGGCCCATATACATTAGTATGGACCAACTCAAGCACATCCTTGGCTCGCATACCTTTCCCAGAAAGTGGCTTATTGGTCATCTTTCCTCTCAAGCAAGATTCGCAGTTACCATAACACTCCAAGTCAAATGGTTTGAGGTAGTCTAACTTCCTCAACCTTGCTATCCTTGATTCATTGATATGACCAAGTCTGCAATGCCATAGGTAGGTAGTGTTTTTATTACTTATCTTAGCTCATTTATTTTGTACATTGAATATTTCTCGACTACAGTTTAGTGTATATAATTCATCCACAAGAGGAGCAGTTCCATATATAACATTATCAAAAGATAGTACTTGACTGCCATTATAAATATATGAGGAAAAACCCTCCATGTCCAAAACAGGGATAGAAATGATATTCCTCGTTAACGAGGGTACATAGTAATAATCATTTAACACTAGACAATAGCCAGAAGATAAATTTAATCTATAAGTTCCTACGCGCTCAGCATCCACTCGTGCTCCATTTCCAACGCGTAGGTCCACCTCTCTTGGTCCAACCCTCCTGCTATCAGTTAGCCCCTACACATTGGTACAAATGTGTGAGCCACAAGAGATATCCAATACCCAGTAATGAGAGTTATTTATAGACATATTTCTTTCAATAACGTACATACCTTGTCCACCAGAGGTAGAAGCACCTGGTGCTTTTCCTCCTCCTGGTGCAGTGCAGTCCATCTTCCAATGCCCCTTCTTATTGCAGTTGAGGCATACATCCTTAGCCGAATTCACCTTCTTCTTCTTCTTCTTCTTCACACCTCCCTTAGGCTTCATAGCTGAGGGC
Organism: Anisodus acutangulus; assembly: GCA_029783415.1. Lineage (NCBI taxonomy): Eukaryota > Viridiplantae > Streptophyta > Magnoliopsida > Solanales > Solanaceae > Anisodus > Anisodus acutangulus. The sequence goes on from CM056511.1 coordinate 4,017,178, forward strand.
CCAGTGACTGCTTTGCCCTTCTTCTTCTGCCATTCCTTACCTTTCGTCTTGGGTCGGCTAGTAGAGCTCACCATGAGCACAACTTTTCTTTTGGAAGTGGAAGACTCAAAGGTCTTGAGCATGTTTTGCAGCTCCGGCAGACTCGCCTTTGTTCCATTCATATTGTAATTCACTATGAAGTTTTCAAAGGATCGAGGGAGAGAGTTCAGGATGAGAGTGGTAGCGACATTCTTTTACAACTTTGTTCCAATTGAAACAAGTCTTTCTATCAGCCCTATCATCTTCAACACATGCTGCGAGACCTGGCCCACTTAAAAAGTTCTATTAGTAACTCATATTCCATAGTCTGGGATTGTGAGTCATAGAGACTCTTCAAGTGTTCGAGCATCTCATTGGGACCCATGTTCTCATGTTGTCTCTGAAGTTCCATAGACATGGAAGACAACATCACGCACTGTGCTGAAGTGGCATCATCTAGGTATTTTTGGTAAGCATCTTTATCAAAGAGGCATATTCAACAGAGTCTGTCGCAGAGACTGTTGGGAACACCGTGTCCAACACGTATTCTAATTTCTCTTATCTCAGCACTATTCACAAATTTCTTAGCTAGTCAAGGTAGTTAGGTCCAGTAAGTTTGTTCATTTCAATCAACATTTTCAATGATAATCTCGACATCTTTGATAATCTGAAGAATCAGATAGACTGGAAATCAAACTCAAAATTTATTTCCTATTATACACATTCGTTTAGGCTAATCAACATGGTCTTTTGTTTAATTAGCTCCTACTATTTCAGCATACTTCTACGACCCCATGGTAGAATACAGACCTATATTAATTAAGGTCATAATGGGCCAAGATCCAAGCCTATGCTATCTCCGCGTTTGCTTTGGCTGATAACTTTAATAACACATCTTGGTAGGTTTTAAACCAATTGCAAAACTTATTTGCAACTCTTGGTTGATCAAATATTATATTTAATCTTGCGTTCTTAGATTAGTCCGACACTTTGGCGTCAAGATTTGTCTAAGCAAGTCAACCCCATTACACGACTGCGTTTATGTATCTAAGTAAATTTGGCCTTTGTGAGCAAACACTTTGGTGTAAATATCCACAAAAGTTTATCGTTTACCTTTACATTTAAAACACATCTATGAAAGAGTCTGGGTCCTCGTAGACTTAGAGCAAATGATTTGGCATAAATACTCGTATTGCCGAAAAGGATTTTGCACTCTAACAATTATAATGGACGATGCGTTTTAATTTAGACTTGTATTTAAATTTTATTTTTATTTTTTTGGGAACATTTTAATTCAGGGTTTTAATCAAGATCAACTCTTTTACGCCATATCCAATATGACATCTTAATATTATGCCAAACTAATTACACATATAGTTGGGAACCGTCAACCCAATAGGCATGATATAAGATGGTTTAATCAAATACTGGGCGCCGCCTGCCCAGACAGTTATAGCGGACACTATGCCAATTATTAAATGAAAGCATTTAAACACTTAGCATATAGTTCGTATATTATTCAATAATATACAATTAATAATAATCATGGGTTAACTTGTCTAAAATTTAAAATTTAAGTCTAATCCAAACAGTCCCTTAAACATTTTCTGATTTTAAAAACTAATTTTTAGGATATTTCTGTAAGTTCCAGATTTTCAAAATTTACAGTTTAGTCCCTCAAGAATTTAAAATTTCAATTTTGAACCCCTTTAAATTTAGAAAATCCAATTTTAATTTTCAGAAAATATTTTCAGATTTTAGGGACCTGTCTGTAATTTCCAGAATTTTAAATTAATTACAGATTTGACCCAAGGGACAAAATCTGCTTTTCTGAAATTTACAGATTTTCCCCAAGGACCAAATCTGATTATTTTAAAAACTTTTTCAGGGACCAAATTGCAATTTCAAAAACTTCTAAAATTTTCAGATTTTCCCCAAGGGCTAAATCGCAATTTTGAAAATCTCCTTCTTGTGGAGCGATTCTTGCCATCACTGTTCATGCTTGAACAATTTCTGATCGTTTCATCGTCAAAAATAATAATTTAAAATTGAGACTCACGAACAATGTTCGATTCGCCACTGTTCCAATTTTTTTTTTTAAATTGGAGCCTCGGTGCCGCGGCAAACCCTAGGTGGCACCGCGACGCTCCATCGTGGAGTTGCGGCGCCTCCGTCTCATAAGCACAAAATCCGCATTTTCGAAACTTTAAAACTAGTTCAGGATCAGATTTGCAGATTCATCTTCGTTACCCTTCACTATCAAACAACACGTTTATCGACCATCATCCAATCCCTTCTCGTTCTTCGCTTCAGTGCACCATGTTCGCAATGAACCGATTACACACATTGACTTAGAAGAGTTAGATCAGAATGACTTCTCCGATTACATCATTGTTTAATAGTTTGGAAGACAAGGATGATGTGCTTTTAAGATATTAGGTTTTCAAGCTTTAAACGACATAAATTTTAAATTTAAACAAATTCTAACTCATATTATTAGTAACTAATTACCTTATAATCATACAAAACAACCCTGCCTCAGATACCACTGTAGGTTTTTGTTGGGTTGTTATACGCAACAGATATTGAAAACTTATTTCAAACCCAACAAACGTAGAACTGTTTGACTATAGGATAATTTTAAACTGTAAACATAAGACTTGAATGGTATTTACATGTTTACAATATCTGGAATCTTTATCAACTGTGGGTGCGCACGCGAATGCCCTTTCGATTGCAAGCTCCAAGCTTCAATGTATTCCTTCTTTGGAAAGCTAGGAAATCCGGCAGAGGTTCGAGAGTGTTTTGATTATGAGTCTCTAATACTTAGAATAATGATATGAAAATCAAGTGTCATGAATAATGAAGTGTAGGTCTGTATTTATAGGTGAAAAATTAGGTCAAACCGGATTAGGGTTTGACCTTGGGCCTGGCCCAAAATTCGAGATAGATTAGGTCATGGCACCGCGGCCCTATGGTGTGGGCGCCGCGACGCTGACGTGGCCCTACACTATCTCATTTTATTTTCTGCACATTCTTAATTAAATTCAAAATCCAATTTTGACTTAATTAAAACAATCATTATTCATTTAAATATCTCGATTCTAAATCGAATATTTAATACTCTCTCAATACATCCTTAGATCGAAAAGACAATCGACATAGTATGACCCTACAGGACTTCACATATCGACATTAATCAAATTAAGGTCTACGCGGAACTCCTAGATGGCGCCGCAAGACGAACTCAATATGTGAAGTACGTTTACACGAATCCAGTAAACTTAACCTCTATGTGGTAAGATAAAATTCTTTCATTCACAACACACCCGATCAAGCTTAGGATTTGTCTAGTGTCTATCTAGGGGTGAGCACGGGTACAGGGTACCCAGATACCCGACTGGAACCGACACTAACGGGTAGGTTCCGGGTAGATATATTATAATAATGGGTAGGGTCCGGGTAGTAAAATTAGGAACCGATCAATATCGGGTACGGTTCCGGTTCCGGCAAATAGAGACAGGGTACCCGGACCCGGAACCTATAAAATATTAAATATTTTTACTTTTTTTAGAAACATTTGGACCACTTTTAACTTTCTCCAAAATTGTTTGTTGCACGTCTGCACATTGATTTTCCCCACCCCAAGATGTAAATATTTTAGCTTTTTCACTCCTTTATTCTAGAATGCTCTTTGTGCCCTAAGAGAAAACACCCAAAACTCTCTCAATAACAATGGCGTTTTAGCTACACCACCGAGCTTCATCGTCGTCGTTGTTGAAGCTTTCTCTCAGGTAGTTTCATCGTTGTCGTCATTGAAGCTTCACCTTTGCCTCTTTCTCTCCCCTGGTTGTGTTCACGTCATTCCTAAAATGCATATGGGTTCATATCTAACTCTTCAATTTCTTTTTAATATCATATGCTTCTGTTCTATTTCAGGCGATACTCATCTTCAATTTGTATTACTTTTTTATTTGAAATGTAAATCTATTTTTAAACTTTGTGTATATTTTTGTAGTTGTGAAGATAAAATTTAGGGATTTACTAGTATAATAAAGCTTTTATTTTGTATCGAAGAGCTTATGAACACGAAAATAAGTTTAATTCAGATATTTTCAAATTTATTTTGAAATCAACACGTTCAATTAATTGAGTGTCAAATTTGGCTTGCAATTTTAGGTTTTGGTTACAGAATTAGCTTTTCTACAATGAATAAGTTTTCTAAAACTTCTTATAAGGGTACTAAAAACTCCGATTGCAGGCTAAAAAACTACTTGATGAAATTATTTTAGAACTCTTTTTTATTCTCATAGGCTTAAAAATTGTTGCTTAATTTATGTTTTTATTTATTGTAGGAACCTACTGACCCGCAGGTCCTGTAGGTTCCGGTAATGATTGCTACGGGTAGGTTCCGGGTAGTAAATTTAGGAATCGATCTTTTACCGGGTAGGGTCCGGGTAGTTAAAAAATGTTAGGGTACCCGGACCCGCTCACCCCTATGTCTATCCAAATGGCTTAATCATTGTATCTCATCTATATTAGTTGACAACTAGACCATATTCTAAATATGTCTATTGCGTTGGCCAACGACTTAGTCAACCTAATATCACTGAGAAGCTGAGTGTTCTCTAGAATATACATTCGAGGAATGAATCATAATCTTGGCTCAACTATCACCTTTAATCCACATCGTAATGTACCCAATACAAGTCGTATCTCAACCTATAAGACATTTGAGCTTAGGATAGGATCAAAGTATATTACTTTGTAGAAAATATGCGCATTGACCTCAAGTCTAAGGACCTCTATCTCCCACACGCTGATCATACTTTAGACAAATATAACAAATAGTATATCAGCAGGGTATACCAATACTTTCAAAGTATCCATGTGTCCATCAGAGTAGTCATTACTCGTAGCAGGTGAGACATACTACATTCTATAAGAATGTGATGCAGACCACATGTCGACTTATCACATATCATTGATATCCCATTATCGATGATCATTAGTCGAGACTATTTTAAGAGTTACGTTGTAATATTAATATCTCACATTATTAATAACAACGTAACCTCGGATGCATATTATAGAGTATTATAAACAATCAACTAATAATTTAATAATTGCAAATGTCAAAATATTAATCTCCATTAATAATAATGCGAATGTGTATAAAATACATTTATCCTAATACATATTGTTTCTAAGATATACATATACTTTCAGAGGATTGTATATAAGTGTAAATATTCCTAATATTTAAGTAACAACTAAACAAATATTGTATTCAAAATAACAATACGATTTTATACCATGAATAACAACCATCCAAACAAGTTGTATAAAAAATATTTTAGAAAGTTAGTAAATTATTGTGATTAATTATGTTAAGAATTCACGAATACTTATCCATAGTTATCGGGCTATCTTTAACTATTGACCAAACAAGAAAATAAGTTAGTAAATTACTATTTTGTCTGATAATAAGTGGTAGCACGAAATGATTGTTTCTCCATGTTTGTAGCATTTGTTTTCCTTATTTTCCCCAGTAATTCTTCTTTAATTACCAACGTTTCACTCTGTAACTAGAACATAGCAATTAATTAATTGTTTTTACTGATATCTTTTATTATAAATTAGTTGCTATATAGGGTGTCCCAGAAACTGGGACATTCTCGTATTGTTATCCCTAGTTCTCATCTTATCCGTTTTATCCCTTTAATTATCTTCATTTCATCTATATGATTGTTAAAAGAAGTTGATATATTCTCCAACATCTGCTCCAAAACACAAAGAGCCAGCATTAACCCTGGTATTTATACATAAACTAATCTCAATATTTCTATGGTTACTTTCTGCAAATGATTCATGATTACAATTAGAGGCGGAGACATAGGGGTGCAACGGGGTCCAATTGAGCCCCCTTCTTTGAGAAGTTATACTATTTGAATATATATATATATATATATATATATAAGTTGTTGAATTCCTTTTACATAAGAATTTTATTTGTTAAATCTCCTTGTTTGAATTTTTGGATCCACCACTAATTATAATAATCCTCTTTTCTAACCTTTTGCTATTACATGTTGATTCTGAAAATAGGAACGCTTGGTACTTTCAAATATGAGAGAATAAGATTAGACAAAAAGTGCAACAATCAATTTTTAGATAATTGTTAATGTGATTGTTGAGTCCTTGAAAATAGTTGTTTGTTCTGTCCAGATCGAGTCAGACAGTCAATCTTTTGACAAACCGTTCTAAATGCCTCTACAGCTCAACCTTCTACTTTTTCAACAAATTTTCTTTTTCCTTTTCCTTCTTTCTCTATCAATTTTCTAGCAACAATATTACCTTGTGCCCCCATGGAATTCAAAAATTATTTAAGAAATTATTAATCAAAAGGACATGTTGATACTAAAATTAGGAATGCGTTGGTACTTTCATATATAGGTGTTGATTAAGATGATGTTGGGTATTGGTGGCGTTATGAGTATAGTAGCTAGTGGCGGCTGACAATAATGGTTGATTGTGGTAGTTGGTGGTGAATGACAGTAATAGCTAATGATGGTGATTGACAATATATAATGGTGACTGATGGTAATGATAATTAGTGGTGATGATTTTAAACGGTGGCCAATAGTGATGACAGTTGATTGTAGTGATTTGAAATGATGGTAGTTGTAAATGAGAATGGTAGTTATGGGCGGTGGGCTAGTGGGGTGGTGGTATTTAACAATAATGGGTGGAGACGACAGAGCGATAATAGTGGGTGATTGCAGTAGCAATAAATAGATGAAAGTGGTAAACTTTTGTTTTTATTGTTTGAATAGACATCTTAATGATATTAAAATTTTATTACATATTTTAATCATTCAAATCTATTCAAACCTGTTAAGTGGTTATTATATAAATTTAAAAAACGTACTTAATAGTTGAGATCAAAATAATTAAAAAATAGACAAACTTACCAACTAAGATTTGAATAATTAAACTTAAGATTTTCATTGAGTGCATATAAATGAGGTCCTAGATAAGTATGTAATAACTAATATGATTGTTGTGTCCCTAAAGATCGTTATATGTTCTCCCCAAAATAAAAAAAATCAATCTTTTGGCAAAGCGTTTTAAACACTTCTACTATTTTTAATATTTTTTTCTTTTTCCTTCTTTCTCTTATCAATTTTCTAACAACATATATATTTAGGTAAGATACCAAACTAACATAGATACTTGTGCTGGCCATCTTTTGTTATTTTTGCATAATCCGATAGAAGTTTTATTATTATTGCATTATGTTTATACTTTATAGTACTAGTGACTAGTGTAAAATTGAGCCCCACATTTATATCTTTTCCTTATTCATGAAAAAAGCACATTAAAGAACTATATCTCTTTGAAACTTTCATATGACTTGTCTATGAGAATATTAATTAATTATATATGATGCAAAAGTTTATTCATTTATATTTTTCTTAATCGAGAAAAAAGCACATCAAAGAATTATGTACCTTCTAAAGCTTCGTATGGCATGTCTATATATGAGGAAAAGATTCTGTTATATTTTGACCTAATTATATGCTTGCACATTACATTCAAATCAAAGTTTGTTGACTAAAAATAACGATGTTACAAATTCAGTTATCTTTTCATTTTCTTAGCTACTTTCTTTTTAGGGTGAATCGAATATCATCAAGTAATTCGTGATTTTTATTAAAATTTTAGTGATCTTACATACATGATACATGTATGTGATATATCCGTAATTTTATAAAATCTAGATTTTGTTTTATTTTTTCTAGCATTATCTTTTGTTTATATTGTGAATCTTAATTCTATGTTCCAAGGTCAAAATAGTAGGTTCAGTTGAATGCCTTTATAATATAATAATCCATTCCGCTTCTACATATAATTATTTATAAAAAGTGGGATTAGTAAAAATTAAGGCAGATTATCTAATATGTTAAGTGTGTCAAATTCTCTATTAATGTATATAATTACATCCTTCTATAAATACTTGATTTAAAATCCTCATGCTAAACAAGTTTTATCTCTTTTCCTTTTGCAGAAATAACCCTTTAATCCTTCTATAGTTCTATATATACATGCATCAAACTCCTCGTTCTAATTCACCCTAAACAAGTTCTTTCTTTCTTTTGCAGAAATAACAAATCACAATGACTTCTCCTAAGTCTTTACATGGGGTGAACTATGCACCAATCACAATGACTTCTACTAAGTCTTTACATGGGGTGAACTATGCACCACCACGTAGCTTTGGAACAGTGCTTAAAGCAAACCTAAAAGAAACCCTATTTCCAGATGATCCATTCCATGAATTCAAGAATGAGAAATTATCCATCAGAATTCTAAAGGGGATTCAATATTTTGTACCAATTTTCCAATGGTTGCCAAAGTACAATCTTGGGCTATTCAAGTATGATCTTCTTTCTGGAATTACAATTGCTAGTCTTGCTATCCCACAAGGAATAAGCTATGCAAAACTTGGCGACCTTCCTCCTATTATCGGACTCTGTAAGTTATATACACTGATAATGCATGCAATAATTTTAATTTAACGATCAAAGAAAATAATATTTCAAGAACAAATTTAATTGTACTTCGGTGTTGCTTTTGTATTATTTGTTTATTTTTTTCTTTCTTTGTGTCTGATTTCATTTAATGTTCTTCAATATTAAATAATTTAAAGACCATTATTTACGATTTCTATTTTTACCATCAGTGTAAATTAACCTTTTTATAGCACGTTGCATATTGGTTATGATCAGTTATACCTATCAATGTTTATTAAATAGATAGTCATAGTGTTGGCTAGCCACTTTTTCCGCTCTGGGATTGAAAAATAGTTTTTTTCACGGAGTTTCAAATTCACCTGAAGTTTTAATTATGGAATTTGGAACTCTATGATGATGGCTGAAATAGGCTATTTCTGAATTTTTAATGCAATAAATTTTTAATTTAATTTACACGATTAAATCAAATATATAACGTTTCAAGAGTAAATCTAGTTATGCTTCTGTGTTGTCTTTTTTTTTTTTTTACGTTCTTTGTGTCTAAGTAATCTTCTTCAATATAATTAAATAATTTAAAGACGATTTCTTACTATTATACTCATCAATGTTTAAAACATTAACAATGTTTGTTTTGCCTGTGGAATTTAAACTTCAGGATAATGATTATTTTTCAATTGAAAGGGCTGAAAATGATTATTTGTGAATCTTATCCATTAAATAGACTAAAATGTAATTACTATTTAATAAGTGATTTTATTGTGTAAATATTCTTAATGACATCAGTGCATATGCAAGGAAATATTGCACAATCAGGCCATTTATAAGGCGATATATTAAAAGTAAATCTTGTAATAAATATAATCGGCAACTTAATAAACATAATAACTGATGTGTTATAATAAGTTAAATTACACTCGTGATGTAAAAAAATCTCTACATTGTCAAGTCCATGTAACTCAAATCTTCTTTAACTCAAAATTGGCTTCTCATCACATGCTTAATTAATTAATTAATTGGTTATTATTATGAATGTTTTTTTTGCAGATTCAAGCTTTGTTCCCCCTCTTATTTATGCTATTTTTGGAAGTTCAAGGCATCTTGCTGTTGGAACAGTGGCAACTTGCTCAATGCTTATTGCTGAAACAATTCAACAAAAAGTTAAGCCTCAAGAAAATATGCCATTGTATCTCAGTTTGTTCTACACAGCTACCCTTGTCTCTGGTTTGGTGCAAACAGCTTTGGGTGTACTAAGGTATTATATATACATACCACCAAATAACATAATTTTACCCATTTAAGTTTTTTACACTGATAATATGTAAATATATATAGATACTTTTAGATTAATTAAAAAAAAAAGCTACAAGTAATATACTCATAATAGGTGGTACTGTGCTTAATAACAAAAATTCGTCTCCAGTTCAATTTGACGACGGATTAGCTGTGGATTAACAAAAATCTTGCTAGTTATGAGCTATTTATTGACAAATTATCGATGAATTCCGTAGTTAATTCTTGTTTTATTTTTGTAGTATATATCTGGTACAGCATATTAAATTACAGTAATAGCTTAAAATTAGGATTAACTCTTTATGTGGTCACTTAATTTTATGCATTATAACAATAAAGTCACAAGATATTCTTTGTCACATTAAAGTAACTGAATTATACGCACGGTAAGTCTAACAGTAAAGTCATTCAACTTTACCACACTATAACAGTAAAATTTATTATTTTAATGTGACAAATATAATATTTTTGACTTTACTGCTCTAATAGGTTAAATTCAGTGCTTTTACCTTGACACAAAATAAATCTGCCATTAATCTTTTACTTTACTCATTACTAGAAACAAAGGTTTTTCTCACCGATATTCAGTGGGAAATTTGTGCTATAAACTATGATTTTCCACTTTATTCTCACTGAACCAGCTCATAGAGAAAACACATGGTGGAAAAAGGTTACTATTTAAACGCTGGAAAACTTCTTAATTTTTTCATATAAAAAACTACTATTTAGGTTTTTTCCACTGATATTCAGTGGGAAAGTAGAGATTTTTTAGTAGTGACTATTACAATGGTAATCAGACCCTACTTTATAGGATTACACTGAATATGTTATTGTTGTTGTTATTACGGTGGTAAACTTTAGTAATGATACGTGAAATTAGCATTTTAAATCATTTACAGTATCAATATAGACAAGTTAATTTATTCTAAGTTGAAAAGGATACCATGTCCAGTATTTGACTATCCATCGTGTAATTAAGTTATTATTTTGTCATGTAGGCTTGGTTTTTTGGTGGATTTTCTATCACATTCAACAATTACTGGATTTATGGGAGGGACAGCATTAGTTATTTGCCTACAGCAACTGAAGGGCATGCTTGGCTTGAAGCATTTCACTAGCCACACTGATGTAGTTCATGTTTTACGTGCTCTTTTTGAAAACAGAAAAGAGGTTAGTTAATTAATATATTGTTTTTTATTAATCACTGATTAAAGGAAAATTTTAGAATTATTTTTTTGAAAGTTTATTAGTGAAACTAGTATAGAACCAATAATAATTAGTGAGAATTCCATGTTTCCTTTTTGTGACAAGTGTTTAATAAATGATCCTTTTTAGTTTTTTTGCAGTTTATGAACCTTCATAGACTTCGATATAAATATTCCTTTTGAACAAGTTGAAACTCTTATAAGACAATGTTAAACCACGGTCTAAAATTTTATGGACCTTAAACGTCACTCCCATCTCCCAAAGGCTATATTTCACAACTCTTAAAAATGGGAACAAACTTTGAATGGTAGTCTAAAAGGAAACTTTTGTATAAATCAGTCCATGTTTAATATATGGCCTAAGGAAAAGCTAAAAATGTTTTGGCCTAATTGCAAAGACAAAAAAGTTATCACAAAAGTGAGTTTTTTTTGCTTTAAATCGACCGATATGTTTTTCTTTATTTTTTATGTATATATACAGATGGACTTGGCAGTGTACAGATTGTTGGTGTAATCTTTCTTACCTTCCTACAATTATCTAGATATGTGGTGAGTTTTTCATATACGGTCTTAATTTATATACACTGTCAGTGTAAATATATAATTAAATCTGATTTAAAAATTAAATTATGGGATTTGCAGAGAAAGAAGAAACCAAATCTATTTTGGGTTTCAGCCATTGCTCCAATAATTGTTGTTGTTGTTGGCTGCCTTTTTGCTTACTTATTCCATGCTGAGAAACATGGCATAGCCATTGTGAGCTAAACTTCCCTTCTCTTTTTAGCTTTTTATTTCCTTTCAATTTGGAAATTGTTTTATTAATTGTGGTCTAAAATCCATAGAAAGTGCTGAATATATAGTTAATAAACTTGTAAAATATTTATACCTACGCCAACTATTGCCACAAAGAAATAGTGATATACTTGTACTCACTTAAATTTCTAGACTCGCTTTTGTGTACCACTAAATAATACTTAAAGGCGGCAAATAAATTGATAAGGTTAAAATTTGAATGAGTCAAAATAGGTCAAATCAATAAACATGTTCAAACTCAATCTGTCCAACATTTGCTTAGGTCTAAGTGAGTCGATGACGAATATGCCTCAACTTGTCCAATAAATGTCACTTTCTTCCTATTTTACTCTTCTTCTTGAAAAAAATGTGAAAGTTTAAAGTTTTTTTTTTTCTTAAATTATTAGTTTAAGTTCTACCAAGTACCAAATACATAATTCTTAAATCTCAAATATCCCAACAATCTAAATAAAGTAGAGACTTCAAAGCTTGACTAAGAAGGGAAGTACTTCAAATTCAAATAATTTGTTGGATATCATATTGACCTGTCGTCTTATATTATTTTGACCCGTTCTTACTCAAGTTTGATGAGTCATTTCGAGTTCAATCCGTAAAAAAATACAACTTTTTTCCAATTTGTTCTCTCAATTTTGGAGTAATTTTTTTTTAACTCAATGCAGGTGGGAAAGTTGAGTAAAGGAATTAATCCACCCTCCCTCCATCTTCTAAATTTTAGCCCAGAGTATATATCTGTTGCTGTAAAAGCTGGGATCATCACAGCCATCATTTCTCTAGCAGTAAGTACATTTTTTCCTTATGAACTTGAAAACTGAAAAAATATTCAAAAAATTTCACAAATATGTAGCTTCAAGTTTTGTGGGATCTTGACACAAATAGCCGTCTGAATTCACCGTTTACTTCTTTTAGCCGGTACACATAGATTATACACTGATTATATATTGTTATACATATATTATATATGATTAATACATATATGACACATTCACCGGCTATTTCTAATTTATACGGTTGGTGGACGGCTATTTAGATTAATTATTCAAACATTTTTCCAAATGGCAACATTTTATAGGAAGGAATAGCTATTGGAAGGAGTTTCTCTATCCTGGATAATGAACAAATTGATGGGAACAAAGAGATGATAGCCATTGGACTCATGAATATTGTTGGCTCTTTCACTTCTTGCTACTTGACTACAGGTAGTTTCTTTATTATAAATTATTTTAATTAACAAGTTTACAACTTTGTGCATTATTGTATTAACAACATCTGATTGCATTTTCATGACCTATTTATTTATTAATGGACAATGAGTGTAGCCATGAAATATCCTTCAACAAAAGTCAATCCTTACCAATGGAGGAAATATAATTGAATAATCCATCTTATTTTGTCCTTTACGTTGATTGTCTCGATAAGCTTGAGCTGAATGTACAGTATTGGTTACGAATTTGGCCAAACCAAGTCGCTTTAGCTCAATTCATACATATATATTAAGAAATTCACTATATATGTGTGTGTAAATGTCAAATTTTTTGACCCAATAACTCAAATAATCGTGAGTTCAGTTCATGTATTTCTGAATCTACCTCTCCTGAAAAATAAGTTGCACTTTCTTTTATAACCGGCTGAGAGCTAATTAATTACAAGCAACTTGTTAACTTTTATATACCGACCATGCAAAATAAACGTCTATTAATAATGCTTCATTTTTTCAGGGCCATTTTCAAAAACAGCAGTGAACCACAATGCTGGATGCAAGAGCCAAATGTCAAATGTAGTAATGTCAATGTGCATGTTGCTAACCCTATTATTCTTGGCTCCACTCTTTGGCTACACACCACTAGTTGCCTTGTCTGCTATCATCATGTCAGCAATGCTTGGGCTAATTGACTATGAGAAGGCTTATCATCTCTACAAGACTGACAAATTTGATTTCTTGATTTGTATGGCTGCATTCTTTGGTGTTGCCTTCATTAGCATGGACATGGGACTCATTTTATCGGTAAGCACTATTTTCAATAAATATGTAGTATCACTTATAAGAGTGTTTTGATACGACGAAAGTCATTTTCTTCTGATGCTTGATGACGAGAAAAGACTTTTTCGTAAAAAGGGGGAAAATTACTTCAGTCCTTGTAATTGAAAAATAAGCATAATCATAGAATTTCACATGTGGAATTTGAAACTCCACTATACGGGCTAGTTTCCAAACACTATTCTGGAGAACATTTTTTTAAGAAAATATATTCAATGGAAATGCTTTCGTCATACTAAACACCGTAAATAAATGATTCACATATAGTCTTCTGCTAAATCATTATTTTTAACTACTAAATACACTCTTAATTTCCAATTTTAAATGACTAATCCATAGAAAGTTTGAACTAATTTTTCTTTTTTGTGGTTTAGGTTGGACTTGCCTTGGTAAGAGCACTTCTATATGTAGCACGGCCACCTACTTGCAAACTTGGAACCATAACAAACACTGCATTTCGTGACATAGAGCAATATCCTGGTTCAAATGGAACTCCAGGAATGTTGATTTTGAAGCTTGGTTCTCCAATTTACTTCCCAAATAGCAATTATGTAAGAGAAAGGTAAGAAAAGTTTGTCTTAATTTCTTTCTTTTATACCATCAAATTTCTCTAGAACGTATCGTTTGTCGATATTTTTGGTTGATATAACGAAATATTGTTATGGAAAACTTATAATTTTAAAAATCGATTTCAAATAAAATTTGGCCGTTATAGTAAAATGTTATTAAAGCATATGGTCGTTATAGAGAGATCTGACCGTATACAAAACCAAAATACTAGCTGCTTCTTTAATTTTCATTTTTCTTGTTCTAACGGTAAGATATTATTTTGATGGATATATTGAGCAGGATTCTCAGATGGGTCAGGGATGAGCAATCTCTTGCAAACTCCAAAAGAAATGAAATTGAATACTTGCTACTTGAATTTGGAGGTATGAGTTATGAGAGTAAAATTCACAAATCGTCATTTTTCAGTTTATGTAATTGAATGATAATCACTGTTCTGAAATTCCAACTTCTACAAGTTAAACTTTCATAATATTGTCATGGGATTTCAACTTTCACTAGCTGAAACTCCAAGGCAATGGCTACTTTTCAAAGACCACTGAAAATTGGTTAGTTGAAATCCATTTCTTCGAGTTATGATTACCTAACAAACAATAGGCAGAGACGGCTCAATAAAATTGATTATTTAGAGCGAAAATATAATTAAAGGCTTTTTAAATTTTTAATAAATTTATTTATTTAATATTTTACTTTTTAATTTTTTGAGATGCGAAATTATCATATAATTTTATGGAATGTCCTTTTCAGTCACCCTCAATTGAATAGTTGTCACACTTTTATATTTTTTATGTATCTACAAATACAGTTATAAAATTAATTACCGGTAATTTTTTAACCTCGGACTTAAAGGAAATGTTTTACAAGTTTGAGCCTTGAGCCACCCTGACGAGAGGATATATAAATGTTGTTCTTGAATTTGTTTTGTATATATGCTTTTCAATGCTACTAAATGAAGGATATATTAATGAAAATATCATAGGTGTTACATCAATCGACATAACGGGTGTTGAAACTTTATTTGAAGTTCGTAGATGCCTAGCAGCAACATCGATCAAGGTATGTATAATCATACGTTTTCAGTATTAAACTAATTACATTTATATGGAATAGGAAATTCACAATCTTCTAATATACTCTTTTTTATTTTGTAGATGATATTGATTAATCCAAGATTAGGTGTCATGGAAAAATTAATAGTGACAAAATTCATTGATGTCATTGGAAAAGAATCAGTGTTCTTAACAATTGAAGATGCAATTGAAAATTGTAGATTTTCACTAAAATGTCTGAGCCAGAGCAAAAGCAAAGACGTGGAAATTGCTTAACCTACAAGTTTTGGGTTGTGGATGTTGAAATAACTCAACCAAATCATTATGTAAATATGTACAAAAAGAAGACAAAAAATTGTTAATAGAAGATGTTTTGAAGTATTTTGTTACCTGTTTTCATTGTTGTAAAGTCACTTTATGTACAAGAATGTAAGACAAAGTTATGGCTAAAATCAAGCTAACCTAATCTCTAAAATCAAGCTATATCTGATCATAATTAATGATATTGTGTTGATTATGATTACTGAAATTAAGCTAAGGCTAATCTAATTGATTATAAGATTATACATTAAGGATTCAGATTCTAATATACCCATTTAGTCAAAACGGGAGGTTTATGTACGTTGAGACTATCTCGACAATCATCAAAGAGTTGCAGTGGGAGTCCTTTGGTGAAAATATCGGCAATTTGATAGTGTGAAGGAACACGTAGGACGCGTACTTTACCTCGAGCGACTTTCTCACGTACGAAGTGTATATCCATTTCAATATGTTTAGTGTGTTGATGTTGAACTGGGTTACCGGAAAGATAAACTGCACTAACATTGTCACAATAGACCCAAGTGGCCTTCAGAATCGACGGTGAAGTTCCAGAAGTAGGTTTCGAATCCAACAGGATTCTGATACTACATGGGCCACCCCGTGGTATTCGGCTTTAGCGCTGGACTGGGACAAGGTAGGTTGCCGTTTCGCAGACCAAGATATCAAGTTATGTCCAAGGTAAACACAGTAACCAGAAGTTGAGCATCTAGTATCCGGACATCCACCTCAATCTGCGTCAGTGTATGAGATGAGTTTATTAATTAAAGAGGGGTAAATGTGAAGTCCGAATTTGAGTGTACCCTTATGTAGCGAATGATACGCTTCAATGCAGACATGTGTTGGGTTCTTCGGTCATGCATAAATAAGCATACTTATTGAACCGCATAAGAAATATCGAGTCTTGTCAATGCGTCGACAAGACTACGATATTCAGTCGGATCATGATAGGAATTACCTGAAAAGATACTTATTTTTTCTTTTGTGTCCACCTGTGTAGGGGATGGTTTGCAGGAAGACATGTCGGCCCGCTCAATAATCTCCTCTGCATATTTCTTTTGTAAAATAAATAATCCTCCTGAATGTCGGGTGACAGAGATACCCAAAAAATAACTTAGTGGGCTCAAATCTTTCATAGCAAATTCACAGCCAAGCTTAGACATAATGGATTGTCGGAGAGCATCTGATGAAGTGGCTAAGAAGATATCATCCACGTAAAGAAGAATATATGCCATATCTTTGCCTCGACGATAAATAAATAAAAATGATCTGAAATACTGTGAGAGAAGCCCAATGTAGCCACATAATCTGCAAAACGCCGGTATCAAGCGCGAGGCGCTTGTTTAAGTCCATATAGAGATTTTTTGATCAAGCAAACATAATTATGGTGTTGTGGGTCACGAAAACCCGGTGGTTGGTACATATAGACAGTTTCATTAAGATGTCCACGTAAGAATGCGTTTTTGACATCAAGCTGAGTGAGACACCAACATTTTGATAATGCAATGCTAAGTACTGTCCGAATAGTTGCCGGTTTGACAATCGGACTGAATGTTTCTCCTCAATCTACACCAGTTTGTTGTCCTGCACCATCACTTACAAGTCAGGCTTTATGCCTCTCAAAAGACTCGTCAGATTTCTTTTTATGCCTGAAAATCCACAAACTTCGAATAATGTTAGCATTAGATGGCCGGGGCACCAAGTCCTATATCTTATTCTGAATAAGAGCATCATATTCATATTTCATGGCCATTTTTCTGTTATGATCGTTTAATTCATGAAGGGGATTTGTAGACAAAGGAGAAATGTAATTTTTAGTAATGGTATGAAGATTAAGAAGTCTTCTGGGTTTAAAAATTCCATGTTGGGATCTTGTTTTCATTTGTGGAGATGGGGGAGGATTCATTTGTTGAGCTGATTCATTTGAAGAAGAGTGAGTCGGTAGTTGCTACACCGGGGGGGGGGGGGGGGGTATTTGCAAGATTTGTGATGTCCCTTGCATTAGGTGTCACCTTTTGATGGGAGGATATAGGTTGTAACAAATTTGGATTAGTTAAAAAAACTTGTATCCAAAAATTCATAGGTTGAGAGATTAGAAGTGCGTAGCTTGGAAAAAGGAAAGCTTTTTTCATCAAAACTGACATGCCTTGAAATAATGATTTTTCGACTTGATAAATCATAACCTTTATAACATCTATGATTTGCTGGGTATCCCAAAAAATACAAGGTGTTGATCTAGCTTGCAATTTATGTCTAGAAGTTGAAGGAAGTAAGGGATAGCATAGACATCCAAAGACCCGAAAATGATGATATGATGGGTCTTTCTAATAGAGAATTTTTGTGGGTGTTTGATATGCAAGCTTTTTGTTGGGTATTATGTTGAGCAAATAGGTAGCCATTTGTATTGCATGATGCCAGAATGAAGGAGGTAGAGAGGCATGAGTAAGGAGAGTTCGGGTGATGTTGTTTATGGTTCGAATTTTTCTTTAGGCTTTTCCATTTTGGGAGGATGTATGAGGACAAGAGAAACGAAAACTCATTCCATGTGATTCACAAAGCTTATGAAAGGACGCATTATTGTATTCCCGCCCATTGTCACATTGAAAACACTTGATTTCCCTTTCAAATTGTGTTTTGATGTGTTTAGAAAAGTTTATGAACATGGAGTAGACTTGAGATTTATTGGCAATTGGAAAACTCCATATAAAATTTGTAAAGTCATCACGAAATAACACATAATAACAATGACCACCTGAACTCAAGATAGGTGATGACCAAAGGTCGCTACGCACAATATCAAATGGCAATGAGGTTAGTGATAACGAGTCATAAAAAGGCAGTTTGACTTGTTTCCCAAGGGAACAATACTGACAAAAAAAATTATCCCAAAATTTATTACAATCAATAAAATTATTTCGGCGAAGAGAGCTTAAAACAAGAGCTCCCGGATGTCCTACACGACTATGCCATAATTCGGGAGATAAAGCTGCAAAGGTAGAAGGTGTTGATATTCCAAAATGAGGGCTGGTGGTTATTGGATATAGGTCACCGACGTTATCACACCTCATTAAATGCATCCCCGTCTGAAAATCCTTCACAGAAAATCCGAAAGGATCAAATTCGACAGACACATAATTATCAACGAAAATAAGGATTTTAATTAATTGTGGGGCATGTAAAACAATTTGCAATTTTAAAGGTAGATGGGGCTTAGGTAACGATGCATTTCCATAACCAATAATTGGAATTTTATGGCCACTATCAACAGTACTATTATGATTTTTGCTCTTATTTAAATAAGACATAATATTACCTCCGTTTGCAATCATGTGAGATATAGCTCCGTTATCCATGTACCATTGATCATCCGGATTAGGGTTTGACCTTGGGCCTGGCCCAAAATTCGAGATAGATTAGGTCATGGCACCGCGGCCCTATGGTGTGGGCGCCGCGACGCTGACGTGGCCCTACACTATCTCATTTTATTTTCTGCACATTCTTAATTAAATCCAAAATCCAATTTTAACTTAATTAAAATAGTCATTATTCATTTAAATATCTCGATTCTAAATCGAATATTTAATACTCTCTCAATACATCCTTAGATCGAAAAGACAATCGACATAGTGTGACCCTACAGGACTTCACATATCGACATTAATCAAATTAAGGTCTACGCGGAACTCCTAGATGGCGCCGCAAGACGAACTCAATATGTGAAGTACGTTTACACGAATCCAGTAAACTTAACCTCTATGTGGTAAGATAAAATTCTTTCATTCACAACACACCCGATCAAGCTTAGGATTTGTCTAGTGTCTATCTAGGGGTGAGCACGGGTACAGGGTACCCAGATACCCGACTGGAACCGACACTAACGGGTAGGTTCCGGGTAGATATATTATAATAACGGGTAGGGTCCGGGTAGTAAAATTAGGAACCGATCAATGTCGGGTCCGGTTCCTGTTCCGACAAATAGAGACAGGGTGCCCGGACCCGGAACCTATAAAATATTAAATATTTTTACTTTTTTTAGAAACATTTGGACCACTTTTAACTTTCTCCAAAATTGTTTGTTGTACGCCTGCACATTGATTTTCCCCACCCCAAGATGTAAATATTTTAGCTTTTCACTCCTTTATTCTAGAATGCTCTTTGTGCCCTAAGAGAAAACACCCAAAACTCTCTCAATAACAATGGCGTTTTAGCTACACCACCAAGCTTCATCGTCGTCGTTGTTGAAGCTTTCTCTCAGGTAGTTTCATCGTTGTCGTCATTGAAGCTTCACCTTTGCCTCTTTCTCTCCCTTGGTTGTGTTCACGTCATTCCTAAAATGCATATGGGTTCATATCTAACTCTTCAATTTCTTTTTAATATCACATGCTTCTGTTCTATTTCAGGCGATACTCATCTTCAATTTGTATTACTTTTTTATTTGAAATGTAAATCTATTTTTAAACTTTGTGTATATTTTTGTAGTTGTGAAGATAAAATTTAGGGATTTACTAGTATAATAAAGCTTTTATTTTGTATCGAAGACCTTATGAACACGAAAATAAGTTTAATTCAGATATTTTCAAATTTATTTTGAAATCAACACGTTCAATTAATTGAGTGTCAAATTTGGCTTGCAATTTTAGGTTTTGGTTACAGAATTAGCTTTTCTACGATGAATAAGTTTTTTAAAACTTCTTATAAGGGTACTAAAAACTCCGATTGCAGGCTAAAAAACTACTTGATGAAATTATTTTAGAACTCTTTTTTATTCTCATAGGCTTAAAAATTGTTGCTTAATTTATGTTTTTTATTTACAGGGTACCCGGGAACCTACCCGGACCCTGCGGATCCGGGTAGGTTCCGGGTAATGATTGCTACGGGTAGGTTCCGGGTAGTAAATTTAGGAACCGATCTTTTACCGGGTAGGGTCCGGGTAGTTAAAAAATGTTAGGGTACCCGGACCCGCTCACCCCTATGTCTATCCAAATGGCTTAATCATTGTATCTCATCTATATTAGTTGACAACTAGACCATATTCTAAATATGTCTATTGCGTTGGCCAACGACTTAGTCAACCTAATATCACTGAGAAGCTGAGTGTTCTCTAGAATATACATTCGAGGAATGAATCATAATCTTGGCTCAACTATCACCTTTAATCCACATCGTAATGTACCCAATACAAGTCGTATCTCAACCTATAAGACATTTGAGCTTAGGACAGGATCAAAGTATATTACTTTGTAGAAAATATGCGCATTGACCTCAAGTCTAAGGACCTCTATCTCACACACGCTGATCATACTTTAGACAAATATAACAAATAGTATATCAGCAGGGTATACCAATACTTTCAAAGTATCCATGTGTCCATCACGAGTAGTCATTACTCGTAGCAGGTGAGACATACTACATTCTATAAGAATGTGATGCAGACCACATGTCGACTTATCACATATCATTGATATCCCATTATCGATGATCATTAGTCGAGACTATTTTAAGAGTTACGTTGTAATATTAATATCTCACATTATTAATAACAACGTAACCTCGGATGCATATTATAGAGTATTATAAACAATCAACTAATAATTTAATAATTGCAAATGTCAAAATATTAATCTCCATTAATAATAATGCGAATGTGTATAAAATACATTTATCCTAATACATATTGTTTCTAAGATATACATATACTTTCAGAGGATTGTATATAAGTGTAAATATTCCTAATATTTAAGTAACAACTAAACAAATATTGTATTCAAAATAACAATATGATTTTATACCATGAATAACAACCATCCAAACAAGTTGTATAAAAAATATTTTAGAAAGTTAGTAAATTATTGTGATTAATTATGTTAAGAATTCACGAATACTTATCCATAGTTATCGGGCTATCTTTAACTATTGACCAAACAAGAAAATAAGTTAGTAAATTACTATTTTGTCTGATAATAAGTGGTAGCACGAAATGATTGTTTCTCCATGTTTGTAGCATTTGTTTTCCTTATTTTCCCCAGTAATTCTTCTTTAATTACCAACGTTTCACTCTGTAACTAGAACATAGCAATTAATTAATTGTTTTTACTGATATCTTTTATTATAAATTAGTTGCTATATAGGGTGTCCCAGAAACTGGGACATTCTCGTATAGTTATCCCTAGTTCTCATCTTATCCGTGTTATCCCTTTAATTATCTTCATTTCATCTATATGATTGTTAAAAGAAGTTGATATATTCTCCAACATCTGCTCCAAAACACAAAGAGCCAGCATTAACCCTGGTATTTATACATAAACTAATCTCATTATTTCTATGGTTACTTTCTGCAAATGATTCAGGATTACAATTAGAGGCGGAGACATAGGGGTGCAACGGGGTCCAATTGAGCCCCCTTCTTTAAAAAGTTATACTATTTAAATATATATATATATATTTGAAAAGTTATGCTATTACATGTTGATTCTGAAAATAGGAACGCTTGGTACTTTCAAATATGAGAGAATAAGATTAGACAAAAAGTGCAACAATCAATATTTAGATAATTGTTAATGTGATTGTTGAGTCCTTGAAAATAGTTGTTTGTTCTGTCCAGATCGAGTCAGACAGTCAATCTTTTGACAAACCGTTCTAAATGCATCTACAGCTCAACCTTCTACATTTTCAACAAATTTTCTTTTTCCTTTTCCTTCTTTCTCTATCAATTTTCTAGCAACAATATTACCTTGTGCCCCCATGGAATTCAAAAATTATTTAAGAAATTATTAATCAAAAGGACATGTTGATACTAAAATTAGGAATGCGTTGGTACTTTCATATATAGGTGTTGATTAAGATGATGTTGGGTATTGGTGGCGTTATGAGTATAGTAGCTAGTGGCGGCTGACAATAATGGTTGATTGTGGTAGTTGGTGGTGAATGACAGTAATAGCTAATGATGGTGATTGACAATATATAATGGTGATTGATGGTAATGATAATTAGTGGTGATGATTTTAAACGGTGGCCAATAGTGATGACAGTTGATTGTAGTGATTTGAAATGATGGTAGTTGTAAATGAGAATGGTAGTTATGGGCGGTGGGCTAGTGGGGTGGTGGTATTTAACAATAATGGGTGGAGACGACAGAGCGATAATAGTGGGTGATTGCAGTAGCAATAATTAGATGGAAGTGGTAAACTTTTGTTTTTGTTGTTTTAATAGACATCTTAATGATATTAAAATTTTATTACATATTTTAATCATTCAAATCTATTCAAACCTGTTAAGTGGTTATTATATAAATTTAAAAAACGTACTTAATAGTTGAGATCAAAATAATTAAAAAATAGACAAACTTACCGACTAAGATTTGAATAATTAAACTTAAGATTTTCATTGAGTGCATATAAATGAGGTCCTAGATAAGTATGTAATAACTAATATGATTGTTGTGTCCCTAAAGATCGTTATATGTTCTCCCCAAAATAAAAAAAAATCAATCTTTTGGCAAAGCGTTTTAAACACTTCTACTATTTTTAATATTTTTTTCTTTTTCCTTCTTTCTCTTATCAATTTTCTAACAACATATATATTTAGGTAAGATACCAAACTAACATAGATACTTGTGCTGGCCATCTTTTGTTATTTTTGCATAATCCGATAGAAGTTTTATTATTATTGCATTATGTTTATACTTTATAGTACTAGTGACTAGTGTAAAATTGAGCCCCACATTTATATCTTTTCCTTATTCATGAAAAAAGCACATTAAAGAACTATATCTCTTTGAAACTTTCATATGACTTGTCTATGAGAATATTAATTAATTATATATGATGCAAAAGTTTATTCATTTATATTTTTCTTAATCGAGAAAAAAGCACATCAAAGAATTATGTACCTTCTAAAGCTTCGTATGGCATGTCTATATATGAGGAAAAGATTCTGTTATATTTTGACCTAATTATATGCTTGCACATTACATTCAAATCAAAGTTTGTTGACTAAAAATAACGATGTTACAAATTCAGTTATCTTTTTCATTTTCTTAGCTACTTTCTTTTTAGGGTGAATCGAATATCATCAAGTAATTCGTGATTTTTATTAAAATTTTAGTGATCTTACATACATGATACATGTATGTGATATATCCGTAATTTTATAAAATCTAGATTTTGTTTTATTTTTTCTAGCATTATCTTTTGTTTATATTGTGAATCTTAATTCTATGTTCCAAGGTCAAAATAGTAGGTTCAGTTGAATGCCTTTATAATATAATAATCCATTCCGCTTTTACATATAATTATTTATAAAAAGTGGGATTAGTAAAAATTAAGGCAGATTATCTAATATGTTAAGTGTGTCAAATTCTCTATTAATGTATATAATTACATCCTTCTATAAATACTTGATTTAAAATCCTCATGCTAAACAAGTTTTATCTCTTTTCCTTTTGCAGAAATAACCCTTTAATCCTTCTATAGTTCTATATATACATGCATCAAACTCCTCGTTCTAATTCACCCTAAACAAGTTCTTTCTTTCTTTTGCAGCACAATGACTTCTCCTAAGTCTTTACATGGGGTGAACCAATCACAATGACTTCTACTAAGTCTTTACATGGGGTGAACTATGCACCACCACGTAGCTTTGGAACAGTGCTTAAAGCAAACCTAAAAGAAACCCTATTTCCAGATGATCCATTCCATGAATTCAAGAATGAGAAATTATCCATCAGAATTCTAAAGGGGATTCAATATTTTGTACCAATTTTCCAATGGTTGCCAAAGTACAATCTTGGGCTATTCAAGTATGATCTTCTTTCTGGAATTACAATTGCTAGTCTTGCTATCCCACAAGGAATAAGCTATGCAAAACTTGGCGACCTTCCTCCTATTATCGGACTCTGTAAGTTATATACACTGATAATGCATGCAATAATTTTAATTTAACGATCAAAGAAAATAATATTTCAAGAACAAATTTAATTGTACTTCGGTGTTGCTTTTGTATTATTTTTTTATTTTTATCTTTCTTTGTGTCTGATTTCATTTAATCTTCTTCAATATTAAATAATTTAAAGACCATTATTTACGATTTCTATTTTTACCATCAGTGTAAATTAACCTTTTTATAGCACGTTGCATATTGGTTATGATCAGTTATACCTATCAATGTTTATTAAATAGATAGTCATAGTGTTGGCTAGCCACTTTTTCAGCTCTGTGATTGAAAAATAGTTTTTTTTTCACGGAGTTTCAAATTCAGCCTGAAGTTTTAATTATGGAATTTGGAACTCTATGATGATGGCTGAAATAGGCTATTTCTGAATTTTTAATGCAATAAATTTTTAATTTAATTTACACGATTAAATCAAATATATAACGTTTCAAGAGTAAATCTAGTTATGCTTCTGTGTTGTCTTTTTTTTTTTTTTACGTTCTTTGTGTCTAAGTAATCTTCTTCAATATAATTAAATAATTTAAAGACGATTTCTTACTATTATACTCATCAATGTTTAAAACATTAACAATGTTTGTTTTGCCTGTGGAATTTAAACTTCAGGATAATGATTATTTTTCAATTGAAAGGGCTGAAAATGATTATTTGTGAATCTTATCCATTAAATAGACTAAAATGTAATTACTATTTAATAAGTGATTTTATTGTGTAAATATTCTTAATGACATCAGTGCATATGCAAGGAAATATTGCACAATCAGGCCATTTATAAGGCGATATATTAAAAGTAAATCTTGTAATAAATATAATCGGCAACTTAATAAACATAATAACTGATGTGTTATAATAAGTTAAATTACACTCGTGATGTAAAAAAATCTCTACATTGTCAAGTCCATGTAACTCAAATCTTCTTTAACTCAAAATTGGCTTCTCATCACATGCTTAATTAATTAATTAATTGGTTATTATTATGAATGTTTTTTTTGCAGATTCAAGCTTTGTTCCCCCTCTTATTTATGCTATTTTTGGAAGTTCAAGGCATCTTGCTGTTGGAACAGTGGCAACTTGCTCAATGCTTATTGCTGAAACAATTCAACAAAAAGTTAAGCCTCAAGAAAATATGCCATTGTATCTCAGTTTGTTCTACACAGCTACCCTTGTCTCTGGTTTGGTGCAAACAGCTTTGGGTGTACTAAGGTATTATATATACATACCACCAAATAACATAATTTTACCCATTTAAGTTTTTTACACTGATAATATGTAAATATATATAGATACTTTTAGATTAATTAAAAAAAAAAGCTACAAGTAATATACTCATAATAGGTGGTACTGTGCTTAATAACAAAAATTCGTCTCCAGTTCAATTTGACGACGGATTAGCTGTGGATTAACAAAAATCTTGCTAGTTATGAGCTATTTATTGACAAATTATCGATGAATTCCGTAGTTAATTCTTGTTTTATTTTTGTAGTATATATCTGGTACAGCATATTAAATTACAGTAATAGCTTAAAATTAGGATTAACTCTTTATGTGGTCACTTAATTTTATGCATTATAACAATAAAGTCACAAGATATTCTTTGTCACATTAAAGTAACTGAATTATACGCACGGTAAGTCTAACAGTAAAGTCATTCAACTTTACCACACTATAACAGTAAAATTTATTATTTTAATGTGACAAATATAATATTTTTGACTTTACTGCTCTAATAGGTTAAATTCAGTGCTTTTACCTTGACACAAAATAAATCTGCCATTAATCTTTTACTTTACTCATTACTAGAAACAAAGGTTTTTCTCACCGATATTCAGTGGGAAATTTGTGCTATAAACTATGATTTTCCACTTTATTCTCACTGAACCAGCTCATCGAGAAAACACATGGTGGAAAAAGGTTACTATTTAAACGCTGGAAAACTTCTTAATTTTTTCATGTAAAAAACTACTATTTAGGTTTTTTCCACTGATATTCAGTGGGAAAGTAGAGATTTTTTAGTAGTGACTATTACAATGGTAATCAGACCCTACTTTATAGGATTACACTGAATATGTTATTGTTGTTGTTATTACGGTGGTAAACTTTAGTAATGATACGTGAAATTAGCATTTTAAATCATTTACAGTATCAATATAGACAAGTTAATTTATTCTAAGTTGAAAAGGATACCATGTCCAGTATTTGACTATCCATCGTGTAATTAAGTTATTATTTTGTCATGTAGGCTTGGTTTTTTGGTGGATTTTCTATCACATTCAACAATTACTGGATTTATGGGAGGGACAGCATTAGTTATTTGCCTACAGCAACTGAAGGGCATGCTTGGCTTGAAGCATTTCACTAGCCACACTGATGTAGTTCATGTTTTACGTGCTCTTTTTGAAAACAGAAAAGAGGTTAGTTAATTAATATATTGTTTTTTATTAATCACTGATTAAAGGAAAATTTTAGAATTATTTTTTTGAAAGTTTATTAGTGAAACTAGTATAGAACCAATAATAATTAGTGAGAATTCCATGTTTCCTTTTTGTGACAAGTGTTTAATAAATGATCCTTTTTAGTTTTTTTGCAGTTTATGAACCTTCATAGACTTCGATATAAATATTCCTTTTGAACAAGTTGAAACTCTTATAAGACAATGTTAAACCACGGTCTAAAATTTTATGGACCTTAAACGTCACTCCCATCTCCCAAAGGCTATATTTCACAACTCTTAAAAATGGGAACAAACTTTGAATGGTAGTCTAAAAGGAAACTTTTGTATAAATCAGTCCATGTTTAATATATGGCCTAAGGAAAAGCTAAAAATGTTTTGGCCTAATTGCAAAGACAAAAAAAAAAGTTATCACAAAAGTGAGTTTTTTTTTTGCTTTCGTGCTGACTGATATGTTTTTTCTTTATTTTTTATGTATATATACAGTGGACTTGGCAGTGTACAGTTGTTGGTGTAATCTTTCTTACCTTCCTACAATTATCTAGATATGTGGTGAGTTTTTCATATACGGTCTTAATTTATATACACTGTCAGTGTAAATATATAATTAAATCTGACGAAAAAATTAAATTATGGGATTTGCAGAGAAAGAAGAAACCAAATCTATTTTGGGTTTCAGCCATTGCTCCAATAATTGTTGTTGTTGTTGGCTGCCTTTTTGCTTACTTATTCCATGCTGAGAAACATGGCATAGCCATTGTGAGCTAAACTTCCCTTCTCTTTTTAGCTTTTTATTTCCTTTCAATTTGGAAATTGTTTTATTAATTGTGGTCTAAAATCCATAGAAAGTGCTGAATATATAGTTAATAAACTTGTAAAATATTTATACCTACGCCAACTATTGCCACAAAGAAATAGTGATATACTTGTACTCACTTAAATTTCTAGACCCGCTTTTGTGTACCACTAAATAATACTTAAAGGCGGCAAATAAATTGATAAGGTTAAAATTTGAATGAGTCAAAATAGGTCAAATCAATAAACATGTTCAAACTCAATCTGTCCAACATTTGCTTAGGTCTAAGTGAGTCGATGACCAATATGCCTCAACTTGTCCAATAAATGTCACTTTCTTCCTATTTTACTCTTCTTCTTGAAAAAAATGTGAAAGTTTAAAGTTTTTTTTTTTCTTAAATTATTAGTTTAAGTTCTACCAAGTACCAAATACATAATTCTTAAATCTCAAATATCCCAACAATCTAAATAAAGTAGAGACTTCAAAGCTTGACTAAGAAGGGAAGTACTTCAAATTCAAATAATTTGTTGGATATCATATTGACCTGTCGTCTTATATTATTTTGACCCGTTCTTACTCAAGTTTGATGAGTCATTTCGAGTTCAATCCGTAAAAAAATACAACTTTTTTCCAATTTGTTCTCTCAATTTTGGAGTAATTTTTTTTTAACTCAATGCAGGTGGGAAAGTTGAGTAAAGGAATTAATCCACCCTCCCTCCATCTTCTAAATTTTAGCCCAGAGTATATATCTGTTGCTGTAAAAGCTGGGATCATCACAGCCATCATTTCTCTAGCAGTAAGTACATTTTTTCCTTATGAACTTGAAAACTGAAAAAATATTCAAAAAATTTCACAAATATGTAGCTTCAAGTTTTGTGGGATCTTGACACAAATAGCCGTCTGAATTCACCGTTTACTTCTTTTAGCCGGTACACATAGATTATACACTGATTATATATTGTTATACATATATTATATATGATTAATACATATATGACACATTCACCGGCTATTTCTAATTTATACGGTTGGTGGACGGCTATTTAGATTAATTATTCAAACATTTTTCCAAATGGCAACATTTTATAGGAAGGAATAGCTATTGGAAGGAGTTTCTCTATCCTGGATAATGAACAAATTGATGGGAACAAAGAGATGATAGCCATTGGACTCATGAATATTGTTGGCTCTTTCACTTCTTGCTACTTGACTACAGGTAGTTTCTTTATTATAAATTATTTTAATTAACAAGTTTACAACTTTGTGCATTATTGTATTAACAACATCTGATTGCATTTTCATGACCTATTTATTTATTAATGGACAATGAGTGTAGCCATGAAATATCCTTCAACAAAAGTCAATCCTTACCAATGGAGGAAATATAATTGAATAATCCATCTTATTTTGTCCTTTACGTTGATTGTCTCGATAAGCTTGAGCTGAATGTACAGTATTGGTTACGAATTTGGCCAAACCAAGTCGCTTTAGCTCAATTCATACATATATATTAAGAAATTCACTATATATGTGTGTGTAAATGTCAAATTTTTTGACCCAATAACTCAAATAATCGGCGAGTTCAGTTCATGTATTTCTGAATCTACCTCTCCTGAAAAATAAGTTGCACTTTCTTTTATAACCGGCTGAGAGCTAATTAATTACAAGCAACTTGTTAACTTTTATATACTGACAGTGCAAAATAAACGTCTATTAATAATGCTTCATTTTTTCAGGGCCATTTTCAAAAACAGCAGTGAACCACAATGCTGGATGCAAGAGCCAAATGTCAAATGTAGTAATGTCAATGTGCATGTTGCTAACCCTATTATTCTTGGCTCCACTCTTTGGCTACACACCACTAGTTGCCTTGTCTGCTATCATCATGTCAGCAATGCTTGGGCTAATTGACTATGAGAAGGCTTATCATCTCTACAAGACTGACAAATTTGATTTCTTGATTTGTATGGCTGCATTCTTTGGTGTTGCCTTCATTAGCATGGACATGGGACTCATTTTATCGGTAAGCACTATTTTCAATAAATATGTAGTATCACTTATAAGAGTGTTTTGATACGACGAAAGTCATTTTCTTCTGATGCTTGATGACGAGAAAAGACTTTTTCGTAAAAAGGGGGAAAATTACTTCAGTCCTTGTAATTGAAAAATAAGCATAATCATAGAATTTCACATGTGGAATTTGAAACTCCACTATACGGGCTAGTTTCCAAACACTATTCTGGAGAACATTTTAAGAAAATATATTCAATGGAAATGCTTTCGTCATACTAAACACCGTAAATAAATGATTCACATATAGTCTTCTGCTAAATCATTATTTTTAACTACTAAATACACTCTTAATTTCCAATTTTAAATGACTAATCCATAGAAAGTTTGAACTAATTTTTCTTTTTTGTGGTTTAGGTTGGACTTGCCTTGGTAAGAGCACTTCTATATGTAGCACGGCCACCTACTTGCAAACTTGGAACCATAACAAACACTGCATTTCGTGACATAGAGCAATATCCTGGTTCAAATGGAACTCCAGGAATGTTGATTTTGAAGCTTGGTTCTCCAATTTACTTCCCAAATAGCAATTATGTAAGAGAAAGGTAAGAAAAGTTTGTCTTAATTTCTTTCTTTTATACCATCAAATTTCTCTAGAACGTATCGTTTGTCTGATATTTTTGGTTGATATAACGAAATATTGTTATGGAAAACTTATAATTTTAAAAATCGATTTCAAATAAAATTTGGCCGTTATAGTAAAATGTTATTAAAGCATATGGTCGTTATAGAGAGATCTGACCGTATACAAAACCAAAATACTAGCTGCTTCTTTAATTTTCATTTTTCTTGTTCTAACGGTAAGATATTATTTTGATGGATATATTGAGCAGGATTCTCAGATGGGTCAGGGATGAGCAATCTCTTGCAAACTCCAAAAGAAATGAAATTGAATACTTGCTACTTGAATTTGGAGGTATGAGTTATGAGAGTAAAATTCACAAATCGTCATTTTTCAGTTTATGTAATTGAATGATAATCACTGTTCTGAAATTCCAACTTCTACAAGTTAAACTTTCATAATATTGTCATGGGATTTCAACTTTCACTAGCTGAAACTCCAAGGCAATGGCTACTTTTCAAAGACCACTGAAAATTGGTTAGTTGAAATCCATTTCTTCGAGTTATGATTACCTAACAAACAATAGGCAGAGACGG
Organism: Anisodus acutangulus; assembly: GCA_029783415.1. Lineage (NCBI taxonomy): Eukaryota > Viridiplantae > Streptophyta > Magnoliopsida > Solanales > Solanaceae > Anisodus > Anisodus acutangulus. The sequence goes on from CM056511.1 coordinate 4,048,429, forward strand.
CTCAATAAAATTGATTATTTAGAGCGAAAATATAATTAAAGGCTTTTTAAATTTTTAATAAATTTATTTATTTAATATTTTACTTTTTAATTTTTTGAGATGCGAAATTATCATATAATTTTATGGAATGTCCTTTTCAGTCACCCTCAATTGAATAGTTGTCACACTTTTATATTTTTTATGTATCTACAAATACAGTTATAAAATTAATTACCGGTAATTTTTAACCTCGGACTTAAAGGAAATGTTTTACAAGTTTGAGCCTTGAGCCACCCTGACGAGAGGATATATAAATGTTGTTCTTGAATTTGTTTTGTATATATGCTTTTCAATGCTACTAAATGAAGGATATATTAATGAAAATATCATAGGTGTTACATCAATCGACATAACGGGTGTTGAAACTTTATTTGAAGTTCGTAGATGCCTAGCAGCAACATCGATCAAGGTATGTATAATCATACGTTTTCAGTATTAAACTAATTACATTTATATGGAATAGGAAATTCACAATCTTCTAATATACTCTTTTTTATTTTGTAGATGATATTGATTAATCCAAGATTAGGTGTCATGGAAAAATTAATAGTGACAAAATTCATTGATGTCATTGGAAAAGAATCAGTGTTCTTAACAATTGAAGATGCAATTGAAAATTGTAGATTTTCACTAAAATGTCTGAGCCAGAGCAAAAGCAAAGACGTGGAAATTGCTTAACCTACAAGTTTTGGGTTGTGGATGTTGAAATAACTCAACCAAATCATTATGTAAATATGTACAAAAAGAAGACAAAAAATTGTTAATAGAAGATGTTTTGAAGTATTTTGTTACCTGTTTTCATTGTTGTAAAGTCACTTTATGTACAAGAATGTAAGACAAAGTTATGGCTAAAATCAAGCTAACCTAATCTCTAAAATCAAGCTATATCTGATCATAATTAATGATATTGTGTTGATTATGATTACTGAAATTAAGCTAAGGCTAATCTAATTGATTATAAGATTATACATTAAGGATTCAGATTCTAATATACCCATTTAGTCAAAACGGGAGGTTTATGTACGTTGAGACTATCTCGACAATCATCAAAGAGTTGCAGTGGGAGTCCTTTGGTGAAAATATCGGCAATTTGATAGTGTGAAGGAACACGTAGGACGCGTACTTTACCTCGAGCGACTTTCTCACGTACGAAGTGTATATCCATTTCAATATGTTTAGTGTGTTGATGTTGAACTGGGTTACCGGAAAGATAAACTGCACTAACATTGTCACAATAGACCCAAGTGGCTTTCGTAACTGGACAGTGAAGTTCCAGAAGTAGGTTTCGAATCCAACAGGATTCTGATACTACATGGGCCACCCCGTGGTATTCGGCTTTAGCGCTGGACTGGGACAAGGTAGGTTGCCGTTTCGCAGACCAAGATATCAAGTTATGTCCAAGGTAAACACAGTAACCAGAAGTTGAGCATCTAGTATCCGGACATCCACCTCAATCTGCGTCAGTGTATGAGATGAGTTTATTAATTAAAGAGGGGTAAATGTGAAGTCCGAATTTGAGTGTACCCTTATGTAGCGAATGATACGCTTCAATGCAGACATGTGTTGGGTTCTTCGGTCATGCATAAATAAGCATACTTATTGAACCGCATAAGAAATATCGAGTCTTGTGAAGGTCAAGTTTTGCAATGCGTCGACAAGACTACGATATTCAGTCGGATCATGATAGGAATTACCTGAAAAGATACTTATTTTTTCTTTTGTGTCCACCTGTGTAGGGGATGGTTTGCAGGAAGACATGTCGGCCCGCTCAATAATCTCCTCTGCATATTTCTTTTGTAAAATAAATAATCCTCCTGAATGTCGGGTGACAGAGATACCCAAAAAATAACTTAGTGGGCTCAAATCTTTCATAGCAAATTCACAGCCAAGCTTAGACATAATGGATTGTCGGAGAGCATCTGATGAAGTGGCTAAGAAGATATCATCCACATAAAGAAGAATATATGCCATATCTTTGCCTCGACGATAAATAAATAAAAATGATCTGAAATACTGTGAGAGAAGCCCAATGTAGCCACATAATCTGCAAAACGCCGGTATCAAGCGCGAGGCGCTTGTTTAAGTCCATATAGAGATTTTTTGATCAAGCAAACATAATTATGGTGTTGTGGGTCACGAAAACCCGGTGGTTGGTACATATAGACAGTTTCATTAAGATGTCCACGTAAGAATGCGTTTTTGACATCAAGCTGAGTGAGACACCAACATTTTGATAATGCAATGCTAAGTACTGTCCGAATAGTTGCCGGTTTGACAATCGGACTGAATGTTTCTCCTCAATCTACACCAGTTTGTTGTCCTGCACCATCACTTACAAGTCAGGCTTTATGCCTCTCAAAAGACTCGTCAGATTTCTTTTTATGCCTGAAAATCCACAAACTTCGAATAATGTTAGCATTAGATGGCCGGGGCACCAAGTCCTATATCTTATTCTGAATAAGAGCATCATATTCATATTTCATGGCCATTTTTCTGTTATGATCGTTTAATTCATGAAGGGGATTTGTAGACAAAGGAGAAATGTAATTTTTAGTAATGGTATGAAGATTAAGAAGTCTTCTGGGTTTAAAAATTCCATGTTGGGATCTTGTTTTCATTTGTGGAGATGGGGGAGGATTCATTTGTTGAGCTGATTCATTTGAAGAAGAGTGAGTCGGTAGTTGCTACACCCGGGGGTATTTGCAGGATTTGTGATGTCCCTTGCATTAGGTGTCACCTTTTGATGGGAGGATATAGGTTGTAACAAATTTGGATTAGTTAAAAAAACTTGTATCCAAAAATTCATAGGTTGAGAGATTAGAAGTGCGTAGCTTGGAAAAAGGAAAGCTTTTTTCATCAAAACTGACATGCCTTGAAATAATGATTTTTCGACTTGATAAATCATAACCTTTATAACATCTATGATTTGCTGGGTATCCCAAAAAATACAAGGTGTTGATCTAGCTTGCAATTTATGTCTAGAAGTTGAAGGAAGTAAGGGATAGCATAGACATCCAAAGACCCGAAAATGATGATATGATGGGTCTTTCTAATAGAGAATTTTTGTGGGTGTTTGATATGCAAGCTTTTTGTTGGGTATTATGTTGAGCAAATAGGTAGCCATTTGTATTGCATGATGCCAGAATGAAGGAGGTAAAGAGGCATGAGTAAGGAGAGTTCGGGTGATGTTGTTTATGGTTCGAATTTTTCTTTAGGCTTTTCCATTTTGGGAGGATGTATGAGGACAAGAGAAACGAAAACTCATTCCATGTGATTCACAAAACTTATGAAAGGACGCATTATTGTATTCCCGCCCATTGTCACATTGAAAACACTTGATTTCCCTTTCAAATTGTGTTTTGATGTGTTTAGAAAAGTTTATGAACATGGAGTAGACTTGAAATTTATTGGCAATTGGAAAACTCCATATAAAATTTGTAAAGTCATCACGAAATAACACATAATAACAATGACCACCTGAACTCAAGATAGGTGATGACCAAAGGTCGCTATGCACAATATCAAATGGCAATGAGGTTAGTGATAACGAGTCATAAAAAGGCAGTTTGACTTGTTTCCCAAGGGAACAATACTGACAAAAAAAATTATCCCAAAATTTATTACAATCAATAAAATTATTTCGGCGAAGAGAGCTTAAAACAAGAGCTCCCGGATGTCCTACACGACTATGCCATAATTCGGGAGATAAAGCTGCAAAGGTAGAAGGTGTTGATATTCCAAAATGAGGGCTGGTGGTTATTGGATATAGGTCACCGACGTTATCACACCTCATTAAATGCATCCCCGTCTGAAAATCCTTCACAGAAAATCCGAAAGGATCAAATTCGACAGACACATAATTATCAACGAAAATAAGGATTTTAATTAATTGTGGGGCATGTAAAACAATTTGCAATTTTAAAGGTAGATGGGGCTTAGGTAACGATGCATTTCCATAACCAATAATTGGAATTTTATGGCCACTATCAACAGTACTATTATGATTTTTGCTCTTATTTAAATAAGACATAATATTACCTCCGTTTGCAATCATGTGAGATATAGCTCCGTTATCCATGTACCATTGATCATCCGGATTAGGGTTTGACCTTGGGCCTGGCCCAAAATTTGAGATAGATTAGGTCATGGCACCGCGGCCCTATGGTGTGGGCGCCGCGACGCTGACGTGGCCCTACACTATCTCATTTTATTTTCTGCACATTCTTAATTAAATCCAAAATCCAATTTTAACTTAATTAAAATAGTCATTATTCATTTAAATATCTCGATTCTAAATCGAATATTTAATACTCTCTCAATACATCCTTAGATCGAAAAGACAATCGACATAGTGTGACCCTACAGGACTTCACATATCGACATTAATCAAATTAAGGTCTACGCGGAACTCCTAGATGGCGCCGCAAGACGAACTCAATATGTGAAGTACGTTTACACGAATCCAGTAAACTTAACCTCTATGTGGTAAGATAAAATTCTTTCATTCATAACACACCCGATCAAGCTTAGGATTTGTCTAGTGTCTATCTAGGGGTGAGCACGGGTACAGGGTACCCAGATACCCGACTGGAACCGACACTAACGGGTAGGTTTCGGGTAGATATATTATAATAACGGGTAGGGTCCGGGTAGTAAAATTAGGAACCGATCAATGTCGGGTCCGGTTCCTGTTCCGACAAATAGAGACAGGTGCCCTAATTCTAACCTATAAAATATTAAATATTTTTACTTTTTAGAAACATTTGGACCACTTTTAACTTTCTCCAAAATTGTTTGTTGTACGCTCACATTACTGATTTTCCCCACCCCAAGATGTAAATATTTTAGCTTTTCACTCCTTTATTCTAGAATGCTCTTTGTGCCCTAAGAGAAAACACCCAAAACTCTCTCAATAACAATGGCGTTTAGCTACACCACCAAGCTTCATCGTCGCCGTTGTTGAAGCTTTCTCTCGTGTAGTTTCATCGTTGTCGTCATTGAAGCTTCACCTTTGCCTCTTTCTCTCCCTTGGTTGTGTTCACGTCATTCCTAAAATGCATATGGGTTCATATCTAACTCTTCAATTTCTTTTTAATATCATATGCTTCGTTTCTATTTCAAAGTATACTCATCTTCAATTTGTATTACTTTTTTATTTGAAATGTAAATCTATTTTTAAACTTTGTGTATATTTTTGTAGTTGTGAAGATAAAATTTAGGGATTTACTAGTATAATAAAGCTTTTATTTTGTATCGAAGACCTTATGAACACGAAAATAAGTTTAATTCAGATATTTTCAAATTTATTTTGAAATCAACACGTTCAATTAATTGAGTGTCAAATTTGGCTTGCAATTTTAGGTTTTGGTTACAGAATTAGCTTTTCTACGATGAATAAGTTTTCTAAAACTTCTTATAAGGGTACTAAAAACTCCGATTGCAGGCTAAAAAACTACTTGATGAAATTATTTTAGAACTCTTTTTTATTCTCATAGGCTTAAAAATTGTTGCTTAATTTATGTTTTTTATTTACAGGGTACCCGGGAACCTACCCGGACCCTGCGGATCCGGGTAGGTTCCGGGTAATGATTGCTACGGGTAGGTTCCGGGTAGTAAATTTAGGAACCGATCTTTTACCGGGTAGGGTCCGGGTAGTTAAAAAATGTTAGGGTACCCGGACCCGCTCACCCCTATGTCTATCCAAATGGCTTAATCATTGTATCTCATCTATATTAGTTGACAACTAGACCATATTCTAAATATGTCTATTGCGTTGGCCAACGACTTAGTCAACCTAATATCACTGAGAAGCTGAGTGTTCTCTAGAATATACATTCGAGGAATGAATCATAATCTTGGCTCAACTATCACCTTTAATCCACATCGTAATGTACCCAATACAAGTCGTATCTCAACCTATAAGACATTTGAGCTTAGGACAGGATCAAAGTATATTACTTTGTAGAAAATATGCGCATTGACCTCAAGTCTAAGGACCTCTATCTCACACACGCTGATCATACTTTAGACAAATATAACAAATAGTATATCAGCAGGGTATACCAATACTTTCAAAGTATCCATGTGTCCATCACGAGTAGTCATTACTCGTAGCAGGTGAGACATACTACATTCTATAAGAATGTGATGCAGACCACATGTCGACTTATCACATATCATTGATATCCCATTATCGATGATCATTAGTCGAAACTATTTTAAGAGTTACGTTGTAATATTAATATCTCACATTATTAATAACAACGTAACCTCTAGGGATGCATATTATAGAATATTATAAACAATCAACTAATAATTTAATAATTGCAAATGTCAAAATATTAATCTCCATTAATAATAATACGAATGTGTATAAAATACATTTGTCCTAATACAGATTGTTTCTAAGATATACATATACTTTCAGAGGATTGTATATAAGTGTAAATATTCCTAATATTTAAGTAACAACTAAACAAATATTGTATTCAAAATAACAATATGATTTTATACCATGAATAACAACCATCCAAACAAGTTGTATAAAAAATATTTTAGAAAGTTAGTAAATTATTGTGATTAATTATGTTAAGAATTCACGAATACTTATCCATAGTTATCGGGCTATCTTTAACTATTGACCAAACAAGAAAATAAGTTAGTAAATTACTATTTTGTCTGATAATAAGTGGTAGCACGAAATGATTGTTTCTCCATGTTTGTAGCATTTGTTTTCCTTATTTTCCCCAGTAATTCTTCTTTAATTACCAACGTTTCACTCTGTAACTAGAACATAGCAATTAATTAATTGTTTTTACTGATATCTTTTATTATAAATTAGTTGCTATATAGGGTGTCCCAGAAACTGGGACATTCTCGTATAGTTATCCCTAGTTCTCATCTTATCCGTGTTATCCCTTTAATTATCTTCATTTCATCTATATGATTGTTAAAAGAAGTTGATATATTCTCCAACATCTGCTCCAAAACACAAAGAGCCAGCATTAACCCTGGTATTTATACATAAACTAATCTCATTATTTCTATGGTTACTTTCTGCAAATGATTCAGGATTACAATTAGAGGCGGAGACATAGGGGTGCAACGGGGTCCAATTGAGCCCCCTTCTTTAAAAAGTTATACTATTTAAATATATATATATATATTTGAAAAGTTATGCTATTACATGTTGATTCTGAAAATAGGAACGCTTGGTACTTTCAAATATGAGAGAATAAGATTAGACAAAAAGTGCAACAATCAATATTTAGATAATTGTTAATGTGATTGTTGAGTCCTTGAAAATAGTTGTTTGTTCTGTCGGATCGAGTCAGGCAGTCAATCTTTTGACAAACCGTTCTAAATGCATCTACAGCTCAACCTTCTACATTTTCAACAAATTTTCTTTTTCCTTTTCCTTCTTTCTCTATCAATTTTCTAGCAACAATATTACCTTGTGCCCCCATGGAATTCAAAAATTATTTAAGAAATTATTAATCAAAAGGACATGTTGATACTAAAATTAGGAATGCGTTGGTACTTTCATATATAGGTGTTGATTAAGATGATGTTGGGTATTGGTGGCGTTATGAGTATAGTAGCTAGTGGCGGCTGACAATAATGGTTGATTGTGGTAGTTGGTGGTGAATGACAGTAATAGCTAATGATGGTGATTGACAATATATAATGGTGATTGATGGTAATGATAATTAGTGGTGATGATTTTAAACGGTGGCCAATAGTGATGACAGTTGATTGTAGTGATTTGAAATGATGGTAGTTGTAAATGAGAATGGTAGTTATGGGCGGTGGGCTAGTGGGGTGGTGGTATTTAACAATAATGGGTGGAGACGACAGAGCGATAATAGTGGGTGATTGCAGTAGCAATAATTAGATGGAAGTGGTAAACTTTTGTTTTTGTTGTTTTAATAGACATCTTAATGATATTAAAATTTTATTACATATTTTAATCATTCAAATCTATTCAAACCTGTTAAGTGGTTATTATATAAATTTAAAAAACGTACTTAATAGTTGAGATCAAAATAATTAACAAATAGACAAACTTACTGACTAAGATTTGAATAATTAAACTTCAGATTTTCATTGAGTGCATATAAATGAGGTCCTAGATAAGTATGTAATAACTAATATGATTGTTGTGTCCCTAAAGATCGTTATATGTTCTCCCCAAAATAAAAAATCAATCTTTTGGCAAAGCGTTTTAAACACTTCTACTATTTTTAATATTTTTTTCTTTTTCCTTCTTTCTCTTATCAATTTTCTAACAACATATATATTTAGGTAAGATACCAAACTAACATAGATACTTGTGCTGGCCATCTTTTGTTATTTTTGCATAATCCGATAGAAGTTTTATTATTATTGCATTATGTTTATACTTTATAGTACTAGTGACTAGTGTAAAATTGAGCCCCACATTTATATCTTTTCCTTATTCATGAAAAAAGCACATTAAAGAACTATATCTCTTTGAAACTTTCATATGACTTGTCTATGAGAATATTAATTAATTATATATGATGCAAAAGTTTATTCATTTATATTTTTCTTAATCGAGAAAAAGCACATCAAAGAATTATGTACCTTCTAAAGCTTCGTATGGCATGTCTATATATGAGGAAAAGATTCTGTTATATTTTGACCTAATTATATGCTTGCACATTACATTCAAATCAAAGTTTGTTGACTAAAAATAACGATGTTACAAATTCAGTTATCTTTTCATTTTCTTAGCTACTTTCTTTTTAGGGTGAATCGAATATCATCAAGTAATTCGTGATTTTTATTAAAATTTTAGTGATCTTACATACATGATACATGTATGTGATATATCCGTAATTTTATAAAATCTAGATTTTGTTTTATTTTTTCTAGCATTATCTTTTGTTTATATTGTGAATCTTAATTCTATGTTCCAAGGTCAAAATAGTAGGTTCAGTTGAATGCCTTTATAATATAATAATCCATTCCGCTTTTACATATAATTATTTATAAAAAGTGGGATTAGTAAAAATTAAGGCAGATTATCTAATATGTTAAGTGTGTCAAATTCTCTATTAATGTATATAATTACATCCTTCTATAAATACTTGATTTAAAATCCTCATGCTAAACAAGTTTTATCTCTTTTCCTTTTGCAGAAATAACCCTTTAATCCTTCTATAGTTCTATATATACATGCATCAAACTCCTCGTTCTAATTCACCCTAAACAAGTTCTTTCTTTCTTTTGCAGCACAATGACTTCTCCTAAGTCTTTACATGGGGTGAACTATGCACCAATCACAATGACTTCTACTAAGTCTTTACATGGGGTGAACTATGCACCACCACGTAGCTTTGGAACAGTGCTTAAAGCAAACCTAAAAGAAACCCTATTTCCAGATGATCCATTCCATGAATTCAAGAATGAGAAATTATCCATCAGAATTCTAAAGGGGATTCAATATTTTGTACCAATTTTCCAATGGTTGCCAAAGTACAATCTTGGGCTATTCAAGTATGATCTTCTTTCTGGAATTACAATTGCTAGTCTTGCTATCCCACAAGGAATAAGCTATGCAAAACTTGGCGACCTTCCTCCTATTATCGGACTCTGTAAGTTATATACACTGATAATGCATGCAATAATTTTAATTTAACGATCAAAGAAAATAATATTTCAAGAACAAATTTAATTGTACTTCGGTGTTGCTTTTGTATTATTTTTTTATTTTTATCTTTCTTTGTGTCTGATTTCATTTAATCTTCTTCAATATTAAATAATTTAAAGACCATTATTTACGATTTCTATTTTATACCATCAGTGTAAATTAACCTTTTTATAGCACGTTGCATATTGTTTATGATCAGTTATACCTATCAATGTTTATTAAATAGATAGTCATAGTGTTGGCTAGCCACTTTTTCAGCTCTGTGATTGAAAAATAGTTTTTTTTTCACGGAGTTTCAAATTCAGCCTGAAGTTTTAATTATGGAATTTGGAACTCTATGATGATGGCTGAAATAGGCTATTTCTGAATTTTTAATTTAATTGACACGATTAAATCAAATATATAACGTTTCAAGAGTAAATCTAGTTATGCTTCTGTGTTGTCTTTTTTTTTTTTACGTTCTTTGTGTCTAAGTAATCTTCTTCAATATAATTAAATAATTTAAAGACGATTTCTTACTATTATACTCATCAATGTTTAAAACATTAACAATGTTTGTTTTGCCTGTGGAATTTAAACTTCAGGATAATGATTATTTTTCAATTGAAAGGGCTGAAAATGATTATTTGTGAATCTTATCCATTAAATAGACTAAAATGTAATTACTATTTAATAAGTGATCTTATTGTGTAAATATTCTTAATGACATCAGTGCATATGCAAGGAAATATTGCACAATCAGGCCATTTATAAGGCGATATATTAAAAGTAAATCTTGTAATAAATATAATCGGCAACTTAATAAACATAATAACTGATATGTTATAATAAGTTAAATTACACTCGTGATGTAAAAAAATCTCTACATTGTCAAGTCCATGTAACTCAAATCTTCTTTAACTCAAAATTGGCTTCTCATCACATGCTTAATTAATTAATTAATTGGTTATTATTATGAATGTTTTTTTTGCAGATTCAAGCTTTGTTCCCCCTCTTATTTATGCTATTTTTGGAAGTTCAAGGCATCTTGCTGTTGGAACAGTGGCAACTTGCTCAATGCTTATTGCTGAAACAATTCAACAAAAAGTTAAGCCTCAAGAAAATATGCCATTGTATCTCAGTTTGTTCTACACAGCTACCCTTGTCTCTGGTTTGGTGCAAACAGCTTTGGGTGTACTAAGGTATTATATATACATACCACCAAATAACATAATTTTACCCATTTAAGTTTTTTACACTGATAATATGTAAATATATATAGATACTTTTAGATTAATTAAAAAAAAAAGCTACAAGTAATATACTCATAATAGGTGGTACTATGCTTAATAACAAAAATTCGTCTCCAGTTCAATTTGACGACGGATTAGCTGTGGATTATCAAAAATCTTGCTAGTTATGAGCTATTTATTGACAAATTATCGATGAATTCCGTAGTTAATTCTTGTTTTATTTTTGTAGTATATATCTGGTACAGCATATTAAATTACAGTAATAGCTTAAAATTAGGATTAACTCTTTATGTGGTCACTTAATTTTATGCATTATAACAATAAAGTCACAAGCTATTCTTTGTCACATTAAAGTAACTGAATTATACGCACGGTAAGTCTAACAGTAAAGTCATTCAACTTTACCACACTATAACAGTAAAATTTATTATTTTAATGTGACAAATATAATATTTTTGACTTTACTGCTCTAATAGGTTAAATTCAGTGCTTTTACCTTGACACAAAATAAATCTGCCATTAATCTTTTACTTTACTCATTACTAGAAACAAAGGTTTTTCTCACCGATATTCAGTGGGAAATTTGTGCTATAAACTATGATTTTCCACTTTATTCTCACTGAACCAGCTCATCGAGAAAACACATGGTGGAAAAAGGTTACTATTTAAACGCTGGAAAACTTCTTAATTTTTTCATGTAAAAAACTACTATTTAGATTTTTTCCACTGATATTCAGTGGGAAAGTAGAGATTTTTTAGTAGTGACTATTACAATGGTAATCAGACCCTACTTTATAGGATTACACTGAATATGTTATTGTTGTTGTTATTACGGTGGTAAACTTTAGTAATGATACGTGAAATTAGCATTTTAAATCATTTACAGTATCAATATAGACAAGTTAATTTATTCTAAGTTGAAAAGGATACCATGTCCAGTATTTGACTATCCATCGTGTAATTAAGTTATTATTTTGTCATGTAGGCTTGGTTTTTTGGTGGATTTTCTATCACATTCAACAATTACTGGATTTATGGGAGGGACAGCATTAGTTATTTGCCTACAGCAACTGAAGGGCATGCTTGGCTTGAAGCATTTCACTAGCCACACTGATGTAGTTCATGTTTTACGTGCTCTTTTTGAAAACAGAAAAGAGGTTAGTTAATTAATATATTGTTTTTTATTAATCACTGATTAAAGGAAAATTTTAGAATTATTTTTTTGAAAGTTTATTAGTGAAACTAGTATAGAACCAATAATAATTAGTGAGAATTCCATGTTTCCTTTTTGTGACAAGTGTTTAATAAAGGATCCTTTTTAGTTTTTTTGCAGTTTATGAACCTTCATAGACTTCGATATAAATATTCCTTTTGAACAAGTTGAAACTCTTATAAGACAATGTTAAACCACGGTCTAAAATTTTATGGACCTTAAACGTCACTCCCATCTCCCAAAGGCTATATTTCACAACTCTTAAAAATGGGAACAAACTTTGAATGGTAGTCTAAAAGGAAACTTTTGTATAAATCAGTCCATGTTTAATATATGGCCTAAGGAAAAGCTAAAAATGTTTTGGCCTAATTGCAAAGACAAAAAAAAAAGTTATCACAAAAGTGAGGTTTTTTTTTTTTTTTTGCTTTCGTGCTGATATGTTTTTTCTTTATTTTTTATGTATATATACAGTGGACTTGGCAGTGTACAGTTGTTGGTGTAATCTTTCTTACCTTCCTACAATTATCTAGATATGTGGTGAGTTTTTCATATACGGTCTTAATTTATATACACTGTCAGTGTAAATATATAATTAAATCTGACGAAAAAATTAAATTATGGGATTTGCAGAGAAAGAAGAAACCAAATCTATTTTGGGTTTCAGCCATTGCTCCAATAATTGTTGTTGTTGTTGGCTGCCTTTTTGCTTACTTATTCCATGCTGAGAAACATGGCATAGCCATTGTGAGCTAAACTTCCCTTCTCTTTTTAGCTTTTTATTTCCTTTCAATTTGGAAATTGTTTTATTAATTGTGGTCTAAAATCCATAGAAAGTGCTGAATATATAGTTAATAAACTTGTAAAATATTTATACCTACGCCAACTATTGCCACAAAGAAATAGTGATATACTTGTACTCACTTAAATTTCTAGACCCGCTTTTGTGTACCACTAAATAATACTTAAAGGCGGCAAATAAATTGACCTGTCGTCTTATATTATTTTGACCCGTTCTTACTCAAGTTTGATGAGTCATTTCGAGTTCAATCCGTAAAAAAATACAACTTTTTTCCAATTTGTTCTCTCAATTTTGGAGTAATTTTTTTTTAACTCAATGCAGGTGGGAAAGTTGAGTAAAGGAATTAATCCACCCTCCCTCCATCTTCTAAATTTTAGCCCAGAGTATATATCTGTTGCTGTAAAAGCTGGGATCATCACAGCCATCATTTCTCTAGCAGTAAGTACATTTTTTCCTTATGAACTTGAAAACTGAAAAAATATTCAAAAAATTTCACAAATATGTAGCTTCAAGTTTTGTGGGATCTTGACACAAATAGCCGTCTGAATTCACTGTTTACTTCTTTTAGCCGGTACACATAGATTATACACTGATTATATATTGTTATACATATATTATATATAATTAATACATATATGACACATTCACCGGCTATTTCTAATTTATACGGTTGGTGGACGGCTATTTAGATTAATTATTCAAACATTTTTCCAAATGGCAACATTTTATAGGAAGGAATAGCTATTGGAAGGAGTTTCTCTATCCTGGATAATGAACAAATTGATGGGAACAAAGAGATGATAGCCATTGGACTCATGAATATTGTTGGCTCTTTCACTTCTTGCTACTTGACTACAGGTAATTTCTTTATTATAAATCAAATAAATTATTTTAATTAACAAGTTTACAACTTTGTGCATTATTGTATTAACAACATCTAATTGCATTTTCATGACCTATTTATTTATTAATGGACAATGAGTGTAGCCATGAAATATCCTTCAACAAAAGTCAATCCTTAGCAATGGAGGAAATATAATTGAATAATCCATCTTATTTTGTCCTTTACGTTGATTGTCTCGATAAGCTTGAGCTGAATGTACAGTATTGGATACGAATTTGGCCAAACCAAGTCGCTTTAGCTCAATTCATACATATATATTAAGAAATTCACTATATATGTGTGTGTAAATGTCAAATTTTTTGACCCAATAACTCAAATAATCGGCGAGTTCAGTTCATGTATTTCTGAATCTACCTCTCCTGAAAAATAAGTTGCACTTTCTTTTATAACCGGCTGAGAGCTAATTAATTACAAGCAACTTGTTAACTTTTATATACTGACAGTGCAAAATAAACGTCTATTAATAATGCTTCATTTTTTCAGGGCCATTTTCAAAAACAGCAGTGAACCACAATGCTGGATGCAAGAGCCAAATGTCAAATGTAGTAATGTCAATGTGCATGTTGCTAACCCTATTATTCTTGGCTCCACTCTTTGGCTACACACCACTAGTTGCCTTGTCTGCTATCATCATGTCAGCAATGCTTGGGCTAATTGACTATGAGAAGGCTTATCATCTCTACAAGACTGACAAATTTGATTTCTTGATTTGTATGGCTGCATTCTTTGGTGTTGCCTTCATTAGCATGGACATGGGACTCATTTTATCGGTAAGCACTATTTTCAATAAATATGTAGTATCACTTATAAGAGTGTTTTGATACGACGGAAGTCATTTTCTGATGCTTGATGACGAGAAAAGACTTTTTCGTAAAAAGGGGGAAAATTACTTCAGTCCTTGTAATTGAAAAATAAGCATAATCATAGAATTTCACATGTGGAATTTGAAACTCCACTATACGGGCTAGTTTCCAAACACTATTCTGGAGAACATTTTTTTAAGAAAATATATTCAATGGAAATGCTTTCGTCATACTAAACACCGTAAATAAATGATTCACATATAGTCTTCTGCTAAATCATTATTTTTAACTACTAAATACACTCTTAATTTCCAATTTTAAATGACTAATCCATAGAAAGTTTGAACTAATTTTTCTTTTTTGTGGTTTAGGTTGGACTTGCCTTGGTAAGAGCACTTCTATATGTAGCACGGCCACCTACTTGCAAACTTGGAACCATAACAAACACTGCATTTCGTGACATAGAGCAATATCCGGGTTCAAATGGAACTCCAGGAATGTTGATTTTGAAGCTTGGTTCTCCAATTTACTTCCCAAATAGCAATTATGTAAGAGAAAGGTAAGAAAAGTTTGTCTTCATTTCTTTCTTTTATACCATCAAATTTCTCTAGAACGTATCGTTTGTCTGATATTTTTGGTTGATATAACGAAATATTGTTATGGAGAACTTATAATTTAAAAAATCGATTTCAAATAAAATTTGGCCGTTATAGTAAAATGTTATTATAGCATATGGTCGTTATAGAGAGATCTGACCGTATACAAAACCAAAATACTAGCTGCCTCTTTAATATTCATTTTTCTTGTTCTAACGGTAAGATATTATTTTGATGGATATATTGAGCAGGATTCTCAGATGGGTCAGGGATGAGCAATCTCTTGCAAACTCCAAAAGAAATGAAATTGAATACTTGCTACTTGAATTTGGAGGTATGAGTTATGAGAGTAAAATTCACAAATCGTCATTTTTCAGTTTATGTAATTGAATGATAATCACTGTTCTGAAATTCCAACTTCTACAAGTTAAACTTTCATAATATTGTCATGGGATTTCAACTTTCACTAGCTGAAACTCCAAGGCAATGGCTACTTTTCAAAGACCACTGAAAATTGGCTAGTTGAAATCCATTTCTTCGAGTTATGATTACCTAACAAACAATAGGCAGGGATGGCTCAATAAAATTGATTATTTAGAGCGAAAATATAATTAAAGGCTTTTTAAATTTTTAATAAATTTATTTATTTGATATTTTACTTTTTAATTTTTTGAGATGCGAAATTATCATATAATTTTATGGAATGTCCTTTTCAGTTACCCTCAATTGAATAGTTGTCAGACTTTTATATTTTTTATGTATCTACAAATACAGTTATAAAATTAATTACCGGTAATTTTTTAACCTCGGACTTAAAGGAAATGTTTTACAAGTTTGAGCCTTGAGCCACCCTGACGAGACTCTTGAATTTGTTTTGTATATATGCTTTTCAATGCTACTAAATGAAGGATATATTAATGAAAATATCATAGGTGTTACATCAATCGACATAACGGGTGTTGAAACTTTATTTGAAGTTCGTAGATGCCTAGCAGCAACATCGATCAAGGTATGTAGAATCATACGTTTTCAGTATTAAATTAATTACATTTATATGGAATAGGAAATTCACAATCTTCTAATATACTCTTTTTTATTTTGTAGATGATATTGATTAATCCAAGATTAGGTGTCATGGAAAAATTAATTGTGACAAAATTCATTGATGTCATTGGAAAAGAATCAGTGTTCTTAACAATTGAAGATGCAATTGAAAATTGTAGATTTTCACTAAAATGTTTGAGCCAGAGCAAAAGCAAAGACGTGGAAATTGCTTAACCTACAAGTTTTGGGTTGTGGATGTTGAAATAACTCAACCAAATCATTATGTAAATATATACAAAAAAAAAAGACAAAAAATTGTTAATAGAAGATGTTTTGAAGTATTTTGTTACCTGTTTTCATTGTTGTAAAGTCACTTTATGTACAAGAATGTAAGACAAAGTTATGGCTAAAATCAAGCTAACCTAATCTCTAAAATCAAGCTATATCTGATCATAATTAATGATATTGTGTTGATTATGATTACTGAAATTAAGCTAAGGCTAATCTAATTGATTATAAGATTATACATTAAGGATTCAGATTCTAATATACCCATTTAGTCAAAACGGGAGGTTTACGTACGTTAAGAATATCTCGAAAATCATCAAAGAGTTGCAGTGGGAGTCCTTTGGTGAAAATATCGGCAATTTGATAGTGTGAAGGAACACGTAGGACGCGTACTTAACCTCGAGAGACTTTCTCATGTACGAAGTATATATCCATTTCAATATGTTTAGTGTGTTGATGTTGAACTGGGTTACCGGAATGATAAACTGCACTAACATTGTCACAATAGACCCAAGTGGCTTTCGTAACTGGACAGTGAAGTTCCAGAAGTAGGTTTCGAATCCAACAGGATTCTGATACGACATTGGCCACCCCGCGGTATTCGGCTTTAGCGCTGGACCGGGACAAGGTAGGTTGTCGTTTCGCAGACCAAGATATCAAGTTATCTCCAAGGTAAACACAGTAACCAGAAGTTGAGCATCTAGTATCCGGACATCCACCTCAATATGCGTCAGTGTATGAGATGAGTTTATTAATTAAAGAGGGGTAAATGCGAAGTCCGAATTCGGGTGTACCCTTAATGTAGCAAATGATACGCTTCAATGCAGACATGTGTTGGGTTCTTGGGTCATGCATAAATAAGCATACTTGTTGAACCGCATAAGAAATATCGGGTCTTATAAAGGTCAAGTATTGCAATGCGCCGGCAAGACTACGATATTCAGTCGGATCATGATAGGAATTACCTGAAGAGATACTTAGTTTTACTTTTGTGTCCACCAGTGTAGGGGATGGTTTGCAGGAAGACATGTCGGCCCGCTCAATAATCTCCTCTGCATATTTCTTTTGTGAAAGAAATAATCCTCCTGAATGTCGGGTGACAGAGATACCCAAAAATAGCTTAGTGGGCTCAAATCTTTCATAGTAAATTCACAGCCAAGCTTAGACATAATGGATTGTCGGAGAGCATCTGATGAAGTGGCTAAGAAGATATCATCCACATAAAGAAGAATATATGCCATATCTTTGCCTCGACGATAATAAATAAAGAATGATCTGAAATACTGTGAGAGAAGCCCAGTGTAGCCACATAATCTGCAAAACGTCGGTACCAAGCGTGAGGCGCTTGTTTAAGTCCATATAGAGATTTTTTGAGCAAGCAAACATAATCAGGGTGTTGTGGGTCACGAAAACCCGGTGGTTGGTACATATCGACAGTTTCATTAAGATGTCCACGTAAGAATGCATTTTTGACATCAAGCTGAGTGAGACACCAACATTTTGATAATGCAATGCTAAGTACTGTCCGAATAGTTGCCGGTTTGACAATCGGACTGAATGTTTCTCCGCAATCTACACCAGTTTGTTGTCCTGCACCATCACCTACAAGTCGGGCTTTATGCCTCTCAAAATACTCGTCAAATTTATTCTTATGCCTGAAAATCCACAAACTTCGAATAATGTTAGCATTAGATGGTCGGGGCATCAAGTCCCATATCTTATTCTGAATAAGAGCATCGTATTCATCTTTCATGGCCATTTTCCAGTTATGATCGTTTAATTCATGAAGAGGATTTGTAGGCAAAGGAAAAATGGAATTTTTAGTAGTGGTATGAAGATTAAGAAGTCTTCTGGGTTTAAAAATTCCATGTTGTCAGACTTTTGCCTAAAAATTCCATCATGATTGGAATTACCTGAAGAGATACTTAGTTTTACTTTTTAATTTTGTGAAATGCGAAATTATCATATAATTTTATGGAATGTCCTTTTCAGTCACCCTCAATTGAATAGTTGTCAAACTTTTATTTTTTTAAAAGTGATTTTATATTTTTTATGTATCTACAAATACAGTTATAAAATTAATTACCGATAATTTTTTAACCTCGGACTTAAAGCAAATGCTTTACAAGTTTGAACCTTGAGCCACCCTGACGAGAGGATATATAAATGTTGTTCTTGAATTTGTTTTGTATATATGCTTTTCAATGTTACTAAATGAAGGATATATTAATGAAAATATCATAGGTGTTACATCAATCAACATAACGGGTGTTGAAACTTTATTTGAAGTTCGTAGATGCCTAGCAGCAACATCGATCAAGGTATGTATAATCATACTTTTTCAGTATTAAATTAATTACATTTATATGGTATAGGAAATTCACAATCTTCTAATATACTCTTTTTTATTTTGTAGATGATATTGATTAATCCAAGATTATGTGTCATGGAAAAATTAATTGTGACAAGATTCATTGATGTCATTGGAAAAGAATCAGTGTTCTTAACAATTGAAGATGCAATTGAAAATTGTAGATTTTCACTAAAATGTTCGAGCCAGAGCAAAAGCAAAGACGTGGAAATTGCTTAACCTACAAGTTTTGGGTTGTGGATGTTAAAATAACACAACCAAATCATTATGTAAATATGTACAAAAGAAAAAGACAAAAAATTGTTAATAGAAGATGTTTTCAAGTATTTTGTTACCTGTTTTCATTGCTGTAAAGTCACTTTATGTACAAGAATGTAAGTCAAAGTTATGGCTAAAATCAAGCTAACCTAATCTCTAAAATCAAGCTATATCTGATCATAATCAATGATATTGTGCTGATTATGATTACTGAAATTAAGTTAAGGCTAATCTAATTGATTACAAGATTATACATTAAAGATTCATATTCTAATATACCCCTTTAGTCAAAACGGGAGGTTTACGTACGTTGAGACTATCTCGAAAATCATCAAAGAGTTGCAGTGGGAGTCCTTTGGTGAAAATATCGGCAATTTGATAGTGTGAAGGAACACGTAGGGCGCGTACTTTACCTCGAGCGACTTTCTCACGTACGAAGTGTATATCCATTTCAATATGTTTAGTGTGTTGATGTTGAGCTGGGTTACCAGAAATATAAATTGCACTAACATTGTCACAATAGACCCAAGTGGCTTTCGTAACTGGACAGTGAAGTTCCAGAAGTAGGTTTCGAATCCAACAGGATTCTGATACGACATTGGCCACCCCGCGGTATTCGGCTTTAGCGCTGGATCGGGACAAGGTAGGTTGCCGTTTCGCAGACCAAGATATCAAGTTATCTCCAAGGTAAACACAGTAACCAGAAGTTGATCATCTAGTATCCGGACATCCACCTCAATCTGCGTCAGTGTATGAGATGAGTTTATTAATTAAAGAGGGGTAAATGTGAAGTCGAGGTGAGTAATGAGCAGTCGTTTGATGAACGATGCTTCACATTCTCCCCCTCTATCACTACAAATTCCTCAATCCGTAGGCTTAGTTGATTTTCAACTTCTGCTTTGTAGCGCTCATCCGCTTCAACAGCTTCATCTTTGCTTTTCAATAAACAAAGGATGTAATATGTTGTACCATCATTAATGAAGGTCACAAAGTACTTGTCTTCCCCCTTTATTTTGTACAAACTTCAAATCACCCATGTAGGTGTGACTAAGTTCTAGAGGAGCGGTGCTTCTTTCGCTATTCCTTTGACGGAATGGAAAGGTGAGTTTGCCTCTTCGCCTACCTCACATTCATTTTGAGGGTTTATGTCGACAAAAGGCAACAATCTCAACTTCGTTAGCTTTTAAATGACTTTCTATTTATCTTAATCTATGATGGCATAGATGCACGGATTACAAATATATCATTCATTTAGCTACAGACATACTGTACCATTCTTAGTTATTACAGACCTGTTGAACTAGTCTCAAACCAGCTTGACCAACAGTGTCCCTTAAACCAAGTTTGGGACATGTATCACCTCATTTTAAAGTGATCCCATTCCCTGAAGTCTTATTGAGGACAACCTCTCCAGCCCCTTCTACTTTAGAGGTGGCGTTGTTTCACATGAACAACCTCTTGCCCGTAGTTAGGGCGTAACCAGATCATATGTGATCTGGATATTCTGGCCCACTCCAGTTGCTTTGGCAGACTGAGTGTCCAATTTCTTTACTGCCTTTCTTTTGGCCTTCAGATCATTTAAGACCTAGAAACTCTGGCCCACCTCACATGGTGTCCATTACTTTTTTGCCTTTCTTTTGGCCTTCAGATCATTTAAGACCTGGAAATTCTGGCCCACATCAGTCGCCCATAGGCTTTGTACGACTGAGTGTCTAATATCATCCTATCAACTGAATTCTGGCCCACTCCAGTCGCCCGTAGGCTTTGTACGACTGAGTGTCCAATATCATCCTATCAAATGAAAGATCTTCTGTCAAATAGTGTGACAGGTTTAACGTCTTAAGAAAAGCCATTAGCTTTTAGTCTTCTTCCTTTGAGATTAGTGCCCAGACAATTCATGACGCTTGCTTAAGAGTGGTAATAGTTTTTGCACAGTCAGTGGATCTCTCTCATTCGTATGTGCGAACATATTTTACACACTTTTAATAATTACACCCAAAAGAACGGATCTTTTAAGTTTTGTTTACAATAGTCCAATCTTTAACCATGAAGGAAGGAGATTTAATATCTGATTTTAGAGCGTAGGGAATATAAGTTTTTTAATGAAACCACTTTCATATTTTCAGCCTTGCTTTACACACTTTTATTCAAATATTAACTAAACACATTATAGATAAGGAAGGATAATTAACTTAGACCTTTTGGATTCTGGCCCACTTCAGTTAGACTGAGTGTCCATATCCTCCTTACCATAATTCGGATCCTTTGTCTGGGACAGATATAGGCATTTTTCTACATGATAGAACATCATCTTCAGCCTTCTCCTCTTGTCCCAGTTGACATACTCAGCCTCTCGTGGGCGTTTGTTTCCACCACCCTCAGGAGCGGTGACACCAACTCGTCCTTGATCTTTAGCCGTGTTAGCATGACTATCAGCAGTATCTTGAAGCTCAGCATCAGATCCAGAGATCCCACCTTTGAAGGAAACAGATTTGTAACTGTCGTCAAAGAGAGAACCAAAACTAGGACCAGATTTGAAAGCACGGTTGTTGACAGAGACAATGTTTAAACTGTTAACAGAACTGTTTTCAAGAAGAAAACCACAGCCAGATTTGGGACCATATATGTTGGCACACATCTTTCGAGCACTAATACAATCTTGTCTTAAAATTATTAGATATGAAAAGCACGTACGAGAATAGTAAATAATTATTACAGTGATCGAAAGGATAAACAACAAATATTTCAATAACAATTGTCAATATCTTGATCTTGAATTGGAACTTCAAATATGGATTTTGTATTCGAAAATACAAGAACATGAACTACTACACTTGTGGCTTGTAGATCCGCTGAGAATCCGAACGGTTAGAGTCCTTTGAGATTCTAGTTCACACCTGAAACACTTAGCAACCAATTAGATAATCATAACACCACCGGATGAGTCGGGAGATGGCTCTCTGTCTTTAAGATAATTTTGCCCCCGTATATAGACTTTACGGAAGTGTGGACAATAATCTCCCAAGATGAAACAGCAAACTATCAAATGTTCAAAGCCTACACAAATGACCTCAGCGAAGAACCCGAACAATGAAGATTGCTAAGAGAAGGATTGCTTATCAGGAAAATTTGATCTCTTTGTGGTGTTGTATACTTGTAAGTATATTGTGTTGTTCATCTCTAGAATTGAGTCAAATGCCTCAATTTATAGGTGTGCAAGATGGCCTTTCAAATGCCCCATAATGGCATTCAATTGCCATGTAATGGATGACATTTAACCCCACAAGTAATGCAGCAACATAATGGTCCAAGTAATGGCCATTATTGGGTGGATTCAATGCCATTGAAACCACCTCAACAGCCAAACCTTTGGGATTCCGACGAACAATCACTACCTGGAAAGCGTCGCGGCTCTGAAGCATTAGCGACGCAGCTCTAATTAGCCAAAAGCCTCACTGTCGACCAAGCGTCGCGGCGCTCTGACGCCGATGCCCAGTCTGGTCGGCTCCGCGGTTCGACCCGTTCCATCCTACACTTCGCACAATCCTTCATTCGTTTACCAACGTGGAACACTTGTTATTTAGTCAATAATCGTCCATCATTATATCTCTCAGACATTTCACTTACATACCATATCTCTTTCATTAACAAAATTTACGATACTTGGCACTAAGATTGCACGTGTGTGGAAATGATATTTCCGACGTGCGGGGCCCCAATTGTTCGAGTCATAAATAATGGAATAAACTTAATTCCACATTAGTAAATTTCCAACAATTTAAATGAACGAATGTTGCACTTGAAACCTTAAAAGTTGCTCCTACATCTGGAACAAATAGTTGTGACTTGAGTGGGATATTTTGCCACTTTTAAAGGGCTATTGATGCATCCCTGAGATCACTGTTGCTGCAATTTTACAAGAACAGATATTACATCTTAAAAGAAACAGATTGCTACACTTGGTGGAAAGTCCCACTGATTTGAACACGATACTACACTTGGGCTGATGAGAATAATTAATTTGAGGCCATGCTCCATCCGGAAAGGTTGTCCCTCGGTTTGCTTTCCTTCGGAACAGGGCGATGATGAGACTTATAATAAAATCACATACGAGAAACCAACATGTGTTGGCGAGGCGACTAGATTGACCGACGAGTCTCTAGTTCGCAGCCACGACATGAATGGAATTTCTTTTACTTAAAAAACATAAGTCTGAGCCTTCCGTAACTAAAACTTCTATCGTTTTATACGAATCCGAAGGTTTTTACTCGCATTTATTTATTTCTAACTGTCCTTTCTTTACACCTTGCGAGAAACATCTAAACAATACGGGATAGCAAAGTGGGGCTCTACAGAGACGAAAGAGAACAAGATTATCGGACTTGTGCCCAAGGCCCGAGAGATGACTTTCCCATCGCCTAGCCATTACGGTTTTAATTTCTTTAAATTTCGCCTTCCTTTTATTTTGCATTGTAATTTAATTACTCTGCTTGTGTGATCATTTGAACACTTAGAATAATTAGGCTATGAATCGTTAATTTAATAGAGTAGTTTAAAATTAGGAACTCGGCGCTAGCTTATTTATTTTTAGGCTCATTATGCATGTTTCAAATTTTCAAAACAATTTGATAACCTTTTTACTTGCACTATTAATCATATAATAATTTCGTTTTATCCAATTTGCAACTTAAATTGACTTTCATAAAAATCACTTATTTGCATTATAAATAATTTACTTTCCACCTTTACTATCAAATGCAAAATATTTATTTTATATATAATGTCATGCAAATGCATACTTTTTTCCAAAATTAACTTTGCATGTATTTTATCAAATTTCATACAAATGTATACTTTTATCAAAAATCAACTTTACATGTATTTTTTAACAATGCCATACTAATGCATACTTTTACAAAATGCATCCTTTTATTAATTATTTGCAACATCCTTTTAACTTTATATTTTTAAAACATGCATTTTTTAGCATAATAATTAACCTGAGTTTGACCGGATAACCGCAAGTTAGCGGATCCTAAAGGGTGTCTAACCCCTTCCCTTTAGGATAATAAAGAACCCTTACCTAGAATCTCATAATTTCGCAGACCATTAATCGGAGTTCACTTTGCAGCATTTAGTTAACATTTAGGTGTCCTAATTCACCTTAGAATAATTAGGTGGCGACTCCTTAATAGCTTTATCAATCCGGGGTATCGACCCATTACGTCGCGAACCGTGGTAAAAACGGGCTCGACACTACCCATACTATTAAAAAAGAAGGATCCTCTAATCCTTTTACATGATAAAAAAGGCCCAATGTAGTGATAACTACGGCGAGCCTATGGAACTCTAATAATAGTCCAATGTAGTCAAACTACATAGAGGCCCATATTACTAAAATATACTACCATCATATTATCATACTACTATCCAAGAATCTTCCAGACGGATGGAGACATTCTAAGATGATCAACAAAATGCAAGAACCAAGGCACGTGGAAATTGCTGCAACAATTTTTTGATAATGATACAACAAGACAAAAAAGGCATTCAAGAGAAAGCTACAAAGATGCAATAAGACAAAATGCAATAAAGGCATTCAAAGAAAAAGAAAGATGCAATGCAACAAGACAAATTTCATGCAATTACTATAGACTTTTTGAAAAATATGTCAAGTTATTGTATACACTTTACGACTTTTCAGTATTAGTATAGCCGACATACTACTGTAGAAATAATGTAATCAATTATGACATCAATCCTAAGGTTATCTATATAAGGAGTCTCGTTGTAACCGTTTGAGATATTCGAAATCTGCAATAAAAATATTTCTTTGAAAAAACTTCAATGTCTAGCTAAACCCCCTCTTAGTCTATAATCAATACCAAGAACAATATCATAATACCATAGAAAAAACACTTTGAACGTTTATACTTAGAACCATATTAGTCTATAAACCTGCATCTTAAAAAGAATTTTAGAAAGAGTTTGTTGAATCTCCTAGCACCTAGGCCATTTATCTCGTTGAATTCAGTGAAGACAAAGGGAGTCAAGTGCCAGGGTGGGTGAGCATTCCGGTGATCTGAAATTCTGCTAAGAGGTATGATTTTTAGACTCTGTGTTTTTAATTATAATCTTGATAAATGTAGGCTGTGCAATTATGATGTTAATATTGGTTGAAGATTATGTCTTAATATTTTAAAAATGAATTTTGACCTAATAATAATCGCTTTCATACTATATCTTTGTTATACTACCATCTATGCTCCTACCCTCTTTAGGGTTATTAGATGATGAAAAGATCCGCCCGAAAAATTGATGTTTCACCGTCAACTCCTTTTGCTTTGTCCTCATGTATATAGGGGAAGGCTTGGTCCATTTTTTTGTTTTTATTTTATTTTTTAATCTTTTTAAGGGGGTAGGCCATTATTTCCTTGAAATTTTATGCGGTACAATCCAACTAGCGAACAGAAGAGAGCTCTGGAATTCAAAGATATCAATGTTGTTTTGGTTCCTTATACATTTGAATGTAGAGAGCAATCCCTAGCATTTCTTTTTCTTTTTTTGTTTAGAATTAATAACAAAATTAAAATGAGCAGGGCAAACAAAATGTGATTCTTTGCTTGCATATTTCACTTTTAGATAACTATAGATTCGATAGTATCAACCTAGAAATTAGTCACTTCGTAAAAATGATAATACAGTTAAATAATCATCAAGATAAGTAGTGAAATAGACAAGATCTCTTAAATTTCAACCTGAAGTTTCAATATGATGGTGGTATGGAACATTTTCCACTTTAATAAGCGTTACTATGATGATGGTATGGAACGTTTTCCCCTTTAATAAGTGTTACGCGGTGTTGATTCCTATTAGTCAGGAATCCAAAACAGATACCTATTGCTGAATAGAAAACCAAAGAGAAATACATTCGAACTTTTCTATACAACCTCATTTGTCGAGACCCTTTTTGGTGTATATACAAAAATTACACAAAACTATAATTTTTTCAACATTTTAATGGTATAAAAATAACTAACTGGCTGCTTTTCGGTTATTATAAATAATAAATACATAGATATTTGTATAATGTTATTATAGAGAGATAATTTTATAAATAACGTAATGTTATAATGATGGTTGTTAATGCTACAAGAAAAAAAGAACACTATTTTAAAGGCAGTATATAACATAAAAAATGATTCCAAAAAAAAAAAAAAAAACTTGATGCCTTGGTAAAACTCTGTAGAAGATTATTGTTATTGAGATATCTGACAGTAGTTAAAAGTCTTTTAAATACTAGAAATCGCATATCAGAATTGTCAAATTATTGCTCAACTTAGACACAACTTCACAAATACAACTTACCTTCGATAGTAAACTTGACGATTCTGCACACGTTTACAAAATAGACATGTCTAAAATTCCAGATAATCAAGAATCTTTACCCTAAATTTATTTATACAGAGAGGGGGGGAGAAAAATAATTGGTGACAAGGGACGCTTCAAAAATATCACCTGGTTCAGATCCTTCAAAAGCTATGAATTTTTTGAGGATGTGACATGGGGCGCAACAACATTTTTGGAAGTTCCGAGTAGCATAGCCAGTGAGGCATGAAAGAGGTGTAAGAATATCCAAGAAGGGTATCTTGCACTGATGGAGAAATACTCTACAATGAGAAGATTCCTCCCAAAAGTAGCAATATGATTGTTGGGTTTCTGGGAGGTAATGAGTTCAACCAGACAATCTGGCAAACATCTTTGCACAGCCTTGGATATCAACAACGGAATTACCTTTTCTTTCAAGCCTGTTATGGATTCTTGATATGAACTACAACTATACAAACTGAAATTCCAGTGCAAAAAAAAAAAAAACAGAAGAACAACAACAGCTGTCGGCTGTGAGATACTCCCGTCACCCCATGGAACAAGATAAGCCGCAATGATCTCTGTTTCGACCATAAGAAGTTGGTTTCAACATATCACCTTAGGATTGTTGAAGGGGTTCCTCTTCTACAGAAGGTGGATCTGTATTCTTGACGTCAATTTCAGATTTGCAGAGGGGGCAAGACGCATTAATCTTCAGCCATTTATCTACACATTGGGTATGGAAGAAATGCGAGCAAGGCAATTCCCTCAGCTCGTCGTCGTCCTCATATTTTGCTAAGCAAATACAACACACCTGTTTAGGTTTAACGCATAAATGCTGGTTAATAGATGAAAGTACACAACTGAATACCAGTCAACTAGTGAATTGTGCGATTCTAGATAACTATCATCACAAACAAAAGTTGTAGACACTACAAACTCCTTCCAAAAGTGCAAATTCTAGGTGATAGTTCTGTGAAATACTACATGTAATATGTAACAAGCTAATAGCAGACCTCTGGAAGGTCTTATAAAATCGAGTTAATCAAAATTCCAGCAAATACAATTAGATATATCCTATTTGATTGTTTTCATAGGCATGATTAACTAACAATGATCTATATGTAGTCCAATATTTAGATTCAATTTTATGTAAATTATTAGGTTGTCACCTGTGTAGAAACATGAATGCCAAGAAGTAATAACTGAAATCTCAAACTATCTCAATGATAAGTTTAAGGTCACTTGCTATTCATAGCCGTACAGCAAAAATTCAGAAATAATGTATTATCTCTTCTACTACTCGACAAAACTTTCATATTCTACTGACATTGGCAAATCAGATCATTCATTCACCTCCTCCTCCTTTGCACTTTGGATAGTTTTACTAAGCAAAATACGTGTGGAAAGTCTTACTAAGCACAATATGTAATGTTTTTTTCCATATTTCCCAGTTTTTGGCATGTAAAACAAAATTGTACAAGCCAGATCAAGAAACAGAATAACACATAACCAAGCAGGAACTAGTAAAGCTCAAAAGAGAGATAAACTTTCCTATATGGTATTCTATTGATCTGCCTTGAAGTCGAAAAAACTACAATAAATGGGGTATAAAGAAAAAAAGGTTGATAACAAAAAGGAAAGACTATAAGAAATGTTTTACATGTTGATTTTCAACATCAAACGCAATTAGTAATTAAAATAGTCATCTGTTGACTCCTTGATGGTGTTAATCCTAAGGGAAAATAGCAGTCATGGAAAATAGGAATGTTGCTTATAAATTATAATTAATTGATTGATATAGCACACATACAAATACTTTAGCTTAGTTAGATGCTACAACATCAAATCAAGAAGCAAAAACTACTTTCTCTGAGACCTTTACACAGAAACTCAATTTCTGACTCCCAAAGGCTATAAATGGAAAGATAAACTTACCGCATCTTCCCCTGAGATGGCACGTTCCTTCTCAGTGCCTGCGGCTACACAACCACCGTCCTCCCCTCCTGGATTCTTGCTTTCATTGCTCCCAGTTACATCTGTCTTGGCCCTGTACTTAAGTGTGGGAAGAGCATTGATGGACTCTTCTGTGGCCCCTCTCACTCCATGCATATTCTCACGGACACCAAGGATTGAAATAATACAAGGCAGGCAGCAGCATATCATTGCACACAAGATGAAATGCATAGCATATCCAATGCAACTAATAGTAAGAAAAGCTATACACAATCTGCATAGTATGTGGATCTAATGTTAGTTTTGGTGATACCAGAGTGACAAAAGAAGAATAAGTAAAAAGGAAACAACTGTACCTGTACAAATTGGGAGCCTCAGAAGAAGATGAGTGCCCCCCAAAGATCCAAACATTGCCAACGACAAACCACACTGCGAAGAAGCAATCTAAGGCCATCTTGAAATGATCCACCAGTGAACCAAGTCTGAGAAACAAAGAAACATCAATGCACAATGAATAATACTATCAATGATATATGACAGATTCCAAGATCATGATACTGAAGAGAGGTGTTGCCAAATTTAGTCCATGAGAAAATGGTCCGCTCATTCATTAATTTAGCCCATCTAAAAATTGGGCTGATCTGGGCCAAGTCTGTAGCCCAAATTGACTCATGAGAAACTTTGTCAAAATATTTAAATAATTTCTTTTGTTTGATATGTTATATATATAGCTAATAAGAAAAAAAGGTTTACTAGTTTTGTTTGGTAATTAGACAAATTATAAGAAAGCAACAACAACATACCCAGTGAAATCCCACAACGTGGGGTCTGGGGAGGGTAGAGTGTACGCAAACCTTACCTCTACCTTGGTAGGTAGAGCGGTTGTTTCCGAAAGACACAAATTATACGAAAGCAAACAATGAAATTAAAACTTGGTTAGAGTTGCGCGAGTTGGGTTATGGTCTCATTATTTAGCCCATCTTGATCCAACCCCCATCTCAGCCCAAGTATCTTTTAGCCAGGGTTGGTCAATGACCCATTTATTGATGCAAGCCATTTTGACTCGTCCAAATTCAGCCCAAACCGCCGATAGCCACCCCTACTGAGGACATACTGGTCCACAAAACATAGATATTCTTTTCAAACACATACTACGTTTCCATGAGAATCTCTAAAAGGCTGAACAAAGATTTGGAAGACAGAAAAACTGAAGAATTCTTGGATACATGAAGCATGAAGCAGTTGGAGCTAAAAAATCATCGAGCCAAAACTCGTACAATATAGCTAATGAGGCATCTTAAGGCAACAACCGACTCCATCATGAATTACTGAACATGCTTAGTTTCTTTTTGTGTTAGTTGTGCGTGCCCAACAACAAAAAAGATAATGAAGTAAACACACGGAAGAGAGTAATGTGCATATATTTACCTTGCATTGCTTTGCCTGGTCCAAATGTCTGTAGGTGTGTTCCTACCAGCTCCCGCATCTGAGGACCGAGTTAATGAGATAGTAATATAAGAATTTGGATCTGCAGTTGTATTGACTTGAGGGGAACCTTGACGCAGTTGAGCTGATCTCTGATCGGTGGCTTGGTAACGGAGAAGATAACGCCAGTACAGTAAAGAAAGGCTTGCTGCACATCCAGTTGCATAACCCACAATCCAAGCAAATAACGGGGTTTCTGGGTTTTCCTCTCTTGACAAGGATAAAACAACAATGGCTGCAACAATCTGTCCTAAGGTGAAAATTATCTCTATGGAAAGCCACAACAGGATATTAAATAGGCTCCAACGACGATCAGAACCTTCACCGCTCCTTGCGATAGAAGGGTTTCCAGAATTGGATTCATTGGATGAAGAAGATGAGGAATTTCGACTTGACGGTCGATCTTCGTGGTTGGGCATTTCTAAGTCACGAGGAGAATCATTACCAGACGAATCTGATGATGAGGGACCACCTCCTTGTTCTACATCAATAACGTGTTCATTCCTTTCATGACTTTCTGCTTGCTCCATGAGCAGAGGAAATCTGTCGGTCGGGTTCTCTTGAGTAAGTTCTTCAGAGGTAACAGCCATTCAACCATAAATATCGAGGACAATATCACTACTGGTTCAGCTACCACCCTTATGCTTACCTGATGATTTCATTTTGAGAAAGAAAGATTACTGGATTGGTAAGAAGTGAAAATTATTAGTCCTCTACTGAGGAAGGATCACTTGCATAAAAAATTAAATGTAATACTCCAAAGACACATGCATAAACATACCAAGTAGGAAGAGTTTCAAGCCATATTCAAGAAATCAAGAGCATATAAAAAAAAAAAGGGCAGCCCGGTGCACTAAGCTCTCGCTATGCGCGGGGTCAATTAACATGAATCATTTAATTCATCAATGACTTTATCGGTGCTAGATTTCGTCACGCGTGTAAATTGATGTATATATTTGTAATAGTGTCCAAGGTGGAGGTAAGGTCTGTGTACACTCTACCCTCCCCAAACCCCACGGTGTGGGATTTCACTGGGTATGTTGTTGTTGTTGTTGTTGTTGTTGTTGTTGTTGTTGTTGTTGTTGTTGTTGTATTTGTAATAGTGTCCACATCAGCATAATGTACTATTAGTAAGGTAAAGCATCTATAACAACTGCTAAGTGTAAGACATAAGTTACATGACAATTGCATATTATTTCTTCCAATTCCCTTATTATTATTAAACATTTTTGGATAAATTCTTTCTTCCAGTTTCTTTTCCTACATCTCACATATTCACAGAGCTACACGGGATGAATCACTCGATTGGATTCAAAGGCCAAGCTTCTACCAGGACAAGGGAGCTTCTCACTTCTCAGTGATTCTAGCAGATATAGGTCACTTGACAAGTTAAACCACCTTACTGTAATTTGACCTAATATCGCCTTTCCCATGAGTATGTACTTTTTTAATACCGAGAATCCTCGAGGGCTATTAGCGCATGGTTCGAACCTCAGTGGATAATAACCTTGCCACTCAAACCTTCTACATTTAAATACCGGGCTATTATCTGTGACAGGTTTAAACTACTGACATGCGCCTAACACGGCCCTGGGCTGCCTTTCCCATGAACAGTATGAGTTAATTTTTCCCATTATCAATGTGATACTTATTGAAATATAGTAGTCCACATCTTAGATACACAAAATTCACCTAATTAGCTAAAGGACCATTATATGAGGACCCAGGCATGAATAGATTATTTAATCCATTGATACAGGTTGAGCAAGGCCGTTGTGTGTGATAGACGTCCATCTCAACATTTTCTGTTCTTGTTAGAGATAATCATGTGTCATGGATGACCAAGAGAGTTGCAAGATTTAGCACAGAATTGAAATTGGAAACCAAGGTTAGATGATTCTCCCTCGTGATAATTATGTTCCAATTTATATTGCATCAAATCCTCTCTTTTACGAATGGACAAAGAACATAAAAATCAATTTATACTTCTTCATGGAAAAGATACTTTCAGAGTTCATTGTCAATAAATATGTGAAGTCATTATCAACTCGGACATACTCACCACGTCTTTTGTCAGTCCTCAAACTAGTTTTCTAAGTAACAAGCTCGCTACATACAACATATACCATCAACTTGAGGGGAGTGTTAAGTTCAGTCACATGTGTAGATAGCTGTATATACTTTTAATGGTGTTCCACATCGTAATAAGTTTGCAATATAGTAGATAAAGGAGTTCCCAAATGTAAGACGTAATACTTAAACATTTGCCCAATCTCCTCTCATATCTCAGAATTGGCATTTTGTGAGACAAACATCAAATACATGAGGCTCCGAATCACAAGCAAGAACTCTTCTGAAACACATTCACGTGGATTTTCAAAATCTATGCTTAATGATAATGATACTGCATGCATCTGTTCTATACGAGTACTGACCAACATAAACTTCATAGACTACAAATTCCAGCTACCAATCGAGCTCCTTAATCTTTAAATCTGATCAAACCATGATAACTTCACACCTTCTAAAATAAGGACAAGAAATTGCATGAGGTTCACAAGCATTGATACTTAACCGCTTCATGTTTACTAAATAACTTATTAAAGCTTAGAAGCTAGTTAGTCTGTTATTAAACCTTGAGCAATGGTTTCCTCTCAGGAAAGGAGAATCCACCAGCACATAAAGCAACCCCTCGATAGAAATTACACATCAACTACAGGATAACGCTGCACATTTTTATTTTTTGTGAATAGCAATAGCAGTAACAGAATGAATACAGAATTAACTAAGAACGTAACACAAAGAAAAAAATGACCCTGTATAATGATTATCCCCGTGGCTAAGTGTGAAATTTCGAGGGCCCCTAATTGCCTTGAAAAATTATATTTTTTTATGAACTTGAATAGAGCAGAATGGATATAGAGGATCCATATAGCCGACCCCAACAGATTCATGCTACACTTAATTGCTATCAGAACTAAGTATCAAGTTTGGATTATTAGAGCTGTACTTATGATTAATTGTGACATTTATCCAACAAAAATGAAATGGAAAAACAGCATCTTCAAAACTATAGCACCCTGGCTAGCAAATTCCAGATATAATCACATGACACTGCATTCAACACCCAAATCTTACTGAACTGAACCCATATAATTAGTAACAAACATTCTGCCAAAAGATATCTGAAATTTACAAGAAATCTACAATTTTTAATCGCAAACTAGCTGGAGTCCGCTATATGAATCCTCTATATCCATTCAACTCTATTGGAGAACATTTAACAACTCTATCGAGGAAATATCCTAAGCCCCGATCCACCAAGCAAATTTCAGCTCAAAATTCAATGTAAACGCTCTAGAAAAATCTTCATATTAACCAATTATTACATTCAGAAAACTTGATTTTGAAATCATTAGAGCTTAGCATAGAATTGAAAAAAATGATATCATGCTACGCTTAATTTCTATTAGAATGAACGTTCTAAGTTATAATCCTTAGAGCTATTCTTACTAGTAATTGTGACATTTATACAACAAAATGAAATGGCAAAACAGCAGCTTCAAAACTATAGCACCCCCACTAGATAATTCCCGATACAATCACAAGAGGCGGAATTCAAATCGAAAATTAAAAACCTATAAGCTTACTAAACTTGACCCAAAGAAGTATTAAAAAGAAATTCTGCAAAATGATATAACAACAACAAAAACAACATACCCAATACCCAATGTATTCCCTCAAGTGAGGTCTGGGGAGGGTAGGATGCACGCAACCCCTACCTTTGTGGGGTAGACAAGTTGTTTCCAATAGACCCTCGGCTCAAAAGAAACGCAATCCTGAGGAAAATAAGACAACAAACATCAAGATACAAAATAGATGAAACGATAAATGAAGAGTAAGGAACTGTGTGAGACCTAGATAATACTACTAAGAAAGGATACGATGAGGCTAGCTCCCTACCTCTCCTACCCAGAATGTGACATTACTCAACTACCTTCTACCCTAATCTTCGACCTCCAAATCTTCCTATCTAAGGTCAAGTCCTCAATCAACTGAAGCTGTGCAAAATGATATTTAAAATTATAATTACTACATAACAACAACTATGTCTCAATCCCAAACTAGCTAAGCATCTCCTTATAAATCCTCTATATCGATTCAACTCAATTTGATCACATTTAACAACTCTATTACCCAAAATATCCTAAGCCCCAAATCTCACAAACCAAAATTCAGCTCAATATTCAACGTAAACGCTCTAACAATTAATTTCGCCTCGAAAAGCCATTCCTTTTCAGATTAATGATATCTAAATTATACGAACTCAACAACAACAACTACGTCTCAATCTCAAACTAGTTAAGCATCTCTTTATAAATCATCTATATCCCTTAAACTCTATTTGTTTAACAACTTTATTGCCCAAAATATCCTAAGCCCCAAATCTCAATATACCTTCACAAACCAAAATTCAGCTCAAAATTTCAATGTAAAAGCTCTAACAAGTAATTTGTCTCGAAAAGCCATTCCTTTTTTAGATTAATCCTCAAATTAATCCATTCAGAAAAGTTTAATTTTGAAATTAATAGAGATAGCATAGAAATTGAAACAAAAAAGTAAACAATAAAAAGAAATTAATACAAAAAAAACGTAAAATTACCAGCGATTTATATGGTTATCCTTTGATTTTCTTTGAAATTAGGGCAAAAACAAAATTGTATTGCTCCACCGACTCCTATTAGATTTAATAATAATACTTCTTTGTATTGAATGAGATTGTATGTATATCTATTATTTTATTTTATTTTATTTTATTTTATTTTATTTTATTTTATTTTATTTTATTTTATTTTATTTTATTTTATTTTATTTTATTTTATTTTATTTTATCTAGTTTTCTTCTTCTTTTTATTTACTTTTTTAACACGTTATACTTGAGAAGTATTTGAGCGTATACTTAATTTGGTATCTAACCAATGTGCATTTGTTTTGTCTTTAACCAATGAAGATAAGTGTATTAATAGTCTCCAACGTTATTTTTTTTAAAAAAAATACTTATTTTAGTAAATTAAGGTATTTGATCAAACTTTTGAAAAAAAAAAATGTTTTAAGTTAATAACCGAAGCTATTTTTCAGAAGTTCAAAAAAATAGTTTTGCCCCATAAATATTTTTTAGCTTCGGGGCCGTACATATAAACAATTTTGAAGTAGCTAAATTTTAGATTTCTTACAAATTTCAATTGTTTTATTCTTTAAATAAATAGAGGTCGTAAATGGTTATTTTTGCACTTGCAAAGCCCATTGATGTCATCCATCAAATAAGCCTAACACACCAGCATATCTGGGCTGGGCTTCACTATCAGGTTAGAGCCCAGTCCAGCTCTATTTATTATGGATTTTCTAGTGGATCATTGGCACAAATGGCCTTATTTTGGGCTGGTCTTTAATTTTAGGCCCTTACATGTGAATGTTTTAATTTTTTCCCTTAAGTTCTTTAAGTCAATAATATTATGACGAATCTACCCTCCATCTCACAATAGCTTAGGGTTCTACCCATCCTCTCTAATGTATGCTTTCAAATTCAAATGGTCTACCTGTCATTTTTAATTTCATTGTTTGTCTTCTCCAGCTACAACATTGACTAGGTTCAATTTTGCTGTGATGGCACTTGTTAGAATGGTGTCAAGTTTTTCAAAGGCAAAACTTTCTATTATATGCACGTACAAGTTTTGCCTAATAAAATAAACTTAGCTTGATGATTATTTAATTTATTTTTTATAGAAAAATTCAACTATTTTTGCCTTCCGGCAAAGTTAGTTGATATAAAAACCTTAAGGTAAAGTTTGCCTTCAGGCATGAGGCAAACTATAGTTTACAGACAAATTCTACCTTGTGAATCCAAACTCTACCTTAAGACATGCAAACTCTAGTCTTCAGGAATAAGGCAAATTCTACCTTGTGAATGCAAACTCTACCTTAAGGCAATGCAAACTCTATCTTAAGGCAAAGTTTGTCTTCATGCATGTTTGCAGACAAATTATACCTTGCGAATTCAAACTCTACCTTAAGGTATGCAAACTCTACCTTAAGATAGCAAATTCTATCTTGAGTCTGAAACTCTATCAATACCAATTGTTCCTCAATTTCAATACTGAATGATCTTTAAGTACTCCAAACACCACTCATGATGAGTGACTCATCCTTACTATTAACGTCTATAAGAACATCTCATTAGACACAAAATAAGGATATGAAATTAAAAACTTCTAATGGGAAACAAATTGAAATGGAAAAAATACTTTTTTTGTTCTAAGTTAGTTTTGATAGTCAACTTCATATAATTAGACCATTAAAATTCTTAATACTGTAATATCTCTATAACAATCATCATCTATTATAACATTTTACTAGGGTGAACAAGTTTTCTGGATCAATTTTAATGTTATGTTCTATTATTTATATATTTTCAAAACTTTCATTATAACAATCGAAAAAAATTCAAACAAATAAAAAGAAAAAAAGTCTCAAGCTGATAAATTTCCGAACAAAACTCTACCTTAAGGTATGCAAAACTCTATCTTAAGGCATGCAAACTCTACCTTAGGCAAGCAAACTCTAACTTAAGGTATGCAAACTTAAGGTCTGCAAACTCTACCTTAAGGCATGCAAAACTCTACCTTAAAACATGCAAACTCTACCTTAAGGCAAGCAAACTTAAGGCTAGCAAACTCTACATTAAGGCAGGCAAAACTCTACCTTAAGGCATGCAAAACTCTACCTTAGTCAAGCAAACTCTATCTTAAGTCATGCAAACTCTACCTTAAGGCATGCAAACTTAAGGTCTGCAAACTCTACCTTAAGGCAGCAAACTCTACCTTAAGGTACCTTAATGCATGCAAATTCTACCTTATGTTTTTTGCATTTACTCTTTATTGGAACTAACTCATTTACATGAGACACTTTCCTCAACGTCGGGAAAAAATTGAGTCTGGTGTCATCAAAATTTACATTTGATTCCTGGATAAGAAAACTAAGCTCATAACTTACTGTCCAGCTTCCGATTTTATGAGAGTAAGACTTGTTCCAACATATTCCGATTTTATGAGAGAAAGACTTGTTCCAACCTTACATAGAACTGTGTCTATTCGGGTAAAGTAACATAGAATCTATGTCTTGTCCGGCATAGTTTTGTAGAAATTAAGTTTTCGGGCATAAATTGTGTAGTATCCATTGCGCAAGGCAAACTTTCATAGAAACTATGCCTATTCAGGCAAAGTGATATAAAACATATGCTTTGTCCTGCATAGTTCTGTAGAAATAAAGTTAACATGCATAAGTTGTGTAGTAACTATTTCGTAAGGCAAAGTTTCATAGAAAGTATGTCTATTCAGGCAAAGTTACATAGAATGTATGCCTTGTCGGACATTATTCCGTAGAAACTAAGTTAACCGGCATAAGTTGTTTAATGACTATTTTGCAAGGCAATGTTTCATAAAAGCTATGACTATTCGGGTAAAGTTACATAGAAATTATGTCTATTCGGACAAAAAATAGGAGTAATAATGCAAAATTGACTGATGATTGTTTCACTTTTTTTAGAAGAAAATCAACTAACTTTTGCCTCGTTGTTGAAAGCTCGTAACCCAACTCATAAGCCAAATCCATAATCCATATTAACAAAGTTTCATAAATAAAAGCAACTCCAAAAATAAATATTAGTACCAGTGACTTTTTCAAGAAGTCAATTGTCTCTTTACTGTTGGCCTCATTGCCCAAAGTGACAAGGAATAGAAAAAAACAAATATTCACCCAAACTTCAAGCTAGCAGCAATGGCGTTCCCATTCTTTTTCTTCAAGTTTCCAGTAACCAAACCAGTAGTTGACTTTCCAATTCATATCAAATAACCAATCAATTCCAAAATTCTCAAACAAAAGCTACAGTTAACTCAAAGTTTCTTAATCAGTGATTAACTCTCTTCCAAACAATACTCCCGTAATGATTCAAGCTAAATAACAAAAAGTTTCAGCAGCTTCAAAAAGTAGCGATAACTCAATCATACATGTGTTAATATTTCAGGTAAATGTAATAACATTGAAAATAGAGTAATAAGGATAAATTGAGTTGATGTTATGAAGTTCTTTATAGTACTAGTGCATATAATGAACTTAAATCATACTTTCTCCGTTTTAATTTATGTGAACCTTTTCGGAGTACGAAGATTAAATTTTATAACTTTGACCTTAAATTTTGACATCGATTTTTCAAGTTTGTAAAAATGAAATTTATATATTTAGAAACTACATTAAAAGTACTATACGTCATGATAATTTATAATTCAAATAATTTAGAAAAATGTAAGGAAAACATGGTCAAAGAACCACCTCATAGACTCTCCAAATAATAAAGGGTTAACATAAATTGAAACAGATGAAGTATAATTATTTAGATAAGTATATACATAAGAAACTAGCATATAATAAAGTGTTGAGGTGATAGATAGGATCCCAAATATAAGACGGGTATATAGGTAAAACAAGCATATAACAAAGTGTTGAGGTGATAGGTAGAATTTTCCATCACTAACTAGAAATCTCCGATTCGATTCTTGAATAGAAAAAATCTTGGTAGGGAGCGTCTGTAGCTAAGCCTTATGTGGCACAGAAATGAGACCAAAGTTTTATGTTTGATTTTGAATTAGAGACGTTAAAATTAACGATTTAATCTATTATGAGGGTACTTAGTGGATGCATTCATGCATACTTTTCACCGCTTTTTTTTTCACTTAAGTCTCATAACGGATGGTCCACGTTAAACAGATTCATGAGCTCACAAAATACTTCAGGATTAGAGTAAAGAGCTACAAAAGAATCTGTCAGAAACTTTATAAAAAGGACCGAAAATAAATTCAGACTAATCAGGACCCAAAGAGAATATATATGTTAGATATACATAATATACATAATATACACACCATATACATATGTATATTATGTATACTGATGGTCGGCTCTCGGTATTAC
This sequence comes from Anisodus acutangulus, assembly GCA_029783415.1. Taxonomy (NCBI): domain Eukaryota; kingdom Viridiplantae; phylum Streptophyta; class Magnoliopsida; order Solanales; family Solanaceae; genus Anisodus; species Anisodus acutangulus. The sequence continues at coordinate 4,087,485 of CM056511.1, forward strand.
TGCCCAACCGTGGGCAGTCTCCTTTTCCATGTACAATTGTGTCAAATAATATGTAGTGTAATTAGTATTGTACACTTACCATAATTGTATAGTTAGTCTCCAAATAGAATAAGGTTTTAGGAATAGAATAAGAATAGAACTCTCCTATTATGGAAATATGTAAATTGTATATATTCTCTTTTAATCAAGAAATTATTTCTTTCAATATAACATGAGCGGAACGAAAAAAAGTCTTAATTAAACATTAAACTACCGAATATATGGGCAAGAAGTCATTTCTAAAAACATTATTTTGAGGTTAGTAGATATGGTTAAGACATGTGGTTCTTAATGCTTTAGTTTCTCCAAAAGGATCAAAACATTAGAGCCACCTCCATGATCAGTTACTTCAACTAGTTCAAGACATTATTTTCAAGGCCTAATTCAATATTGTAGCTGTACTTTATTCCATTATTGGTATTAACTTTTGTATTTTTCTATTTACTTGAGTCCCTCCAAATATTTATTAATTGTCCGTAAACAATCATTATTTCTACTTACCACATCTTTTTCCTTTTGGTTTTCCACCCAAAGTGTGATATTTATTTTAGAGCTTCGATTAATTCAATGATTTTATTAAAAGGGGAAGCACTCTCTTGTGAGATTTTTTTTTACTTGAATTCACCCACGACAAGTACCCTTGCTACTAAGTATCAGTAGATGTGTTTATTCATCCTATTCGCTAATGTCCTGCTTTATCGACTTGATATTAGAGATGGATTGGGTTAAATATTTAATATTTTTAGTACTGAACTCATTGTGTCTTCAAAAATTATAATTCAAATATAATATTTATTAAAATTTTAATGATTTTCACATATATGACTATTCTCCTGTCGAAAATATTAGATCCGGATAAATCCGTTACCACTTAATACAATATGGTTTACCTACTACCTAGAGTTTCTTTCACATTGAACCATAAATAATGGCTAGGCCAAATCAAATACGCACTTTAAGCTAGCTAGTATCAATAGATTTGTATATGCATGTAACCACTTTTTTCAACATTGTTGATCTTTCTTGTTGAACTAGTTTTTGAGGCAATGATCAATTAGAACACTTAATTTCTATCATTATCAAGATTAACTTAATTAGGCTTGTACTTTTTTCTCTTCCTGAGGTGTTTAACTTGCAAGTTATCTACATTGGGAGATATTAATGAATGATTCATTTGACCAAATGTAAAGTTAAATATGAAAAAATAATAAAATTAAACCACTTCACTAATTAATGACCACAAGTAACCTTCAATGATCTAAGTTTAGTCAATTACTTGTGAAACTCTTTCATGAAAGTGTAAACTCTACATTTTGTCTTTTGCCGTGTTTAGTGTTCTACAAACTTAAGATGACAACTTCTACTTCGATTCTTGAGATGTTTCATTATACTTCATTCACTTTTTTCCCTATATTAGATTACTTCTTATTGGTGAAGATTTAATTGTTGGGATATGTAAAGCAGTATGTGAAGTAAATAAATATTACAAGTGTTCAAAAGGATAAAGAAGTAGGCCAATGTTCAGAACTGCCGCAAGCTTGTTAAGTCTTGAATCTTGATAACCTGAAATCAAGAAACACTAAATCTGAATTGTTACAACTGTGTGATGAGTCGAGTGATCGCACTCTGTCTTTAAGACAAGATTGCCCCGTATATATGTTTTTACGTTAACGGGCAATAGTCTCCCAAAATAAAACAACACTTTAATCAACACTACAAAGCAAATAGGTTGATTCTGACGAAGAAAACAAATACGAATCGACTTGTTGAAGAAATGGAAAAGGAAGAGTTTTTGTTTTTCGTCCCAACGTTACTGCTCACATTTTGGACTGTGTTTTACTCTTCTATTTGTCTCTGTGTATATATTTCTGTCTCATTTTTCTATGTCATATTTTGTTCACTTTCTGTGTCTTCTATGTATATACAATTGAGCCAAAAGGCATCAATATATAGCATAAGGGAGGCTTCTCAACTGCCAAGACATGGTTGTTAATGGCCATTGAATGGGGGAATTAAACAGTCAAGTAATGGTTGTTTATGGCCATTGAAGGAGAGTGTAATTCAGCCAAGTAATGGCTGTTAATGGAGGGAGTTAATCAGCCAAGTAATGGCTGGTTAATGCACAATAACGCCCCCAAAAATCAACTCCAACGGTAGGCAGACACTTTCTGCATTCCGTCGTTCCCAAATTCAATATTCCAGAAACTCCAGGGACCAAAATATAAATATTAAATACTTTGGGGTCCAAAGAGATAATATCAGAAGACGCCCAAGACCCGAGACCCGAGATCGAGCCCAGACAAGACCAGACGGGACGGGCGGGCGGCGGCGGCGCGCGTGTGGGCTTAGCCTTGAACCCAAGCACATTTAGGTCCTCCCTCCTTTAAACACATGGGATACCCCTTGGGGTCCCAAACCCTTAGCCAATTTAGAGACTTATAAAGAGAGCAATTCTTCATTTTCCCACCGATGTGGTAGATTTGTCCCGCACCATATTTTCATGCCTCAAACACCTTACTTCGTGGACCAATATTTCTTTCATTTCTCAATGAAATTTGGCGATTCTTGGTCGTACGGTCATCTACTCACTTAGTAGATTATGTATGTGTGAAGAGACAAAGCCTCCAACATGTGGAACCCTAGTGTTTAATTCATTAAATATGGGTGGACGCACCTCCCCATCAAAGGCAAATTTCTAACATTAATAACTCAATAGAACTCCAAATATACACAATTGTAGCTCGACATGCAAAATTACATTGGCTCATTCGTAACTTGTAATTTGTAAGCAAATCTACAGGAAATTAGGCTAAATGAGCCGAAAGATACTCTTGCCAAGGTATGATATTGTTCGTTTTGGCCAAACACACATGGTTTTTCTCAAAAGGGTCTTATATCATGTTATGAGACAACAAGAATTAAAGCAATGATAACGAAAAAGAAGAACACATAATTTTAACGTGGAAACCCTCAACATGAAGAAAACTACGATCGTGACCAACTCTTATTATATCTCAATGAAAAATGTTTTACATGATACATAATTATGCACAAGCCATGTATATATAGGCCGCGAAAGACCCTAAACTCAGTAGAAATCGCAGGGGGCTGATGCTCCTGCAACCCCCGCAATCGATTAGCCCACAAAGTTAACAATATTATTAAGAGTATGCATACATCTTATATGTGGTTTCTAGACTTTTCAACTACCAATGTAGGACTTTTTTCGCACACTCAATAATATTCTACTCGAACTAAGTTCCACATGAGTCATTACCGTGATCCACGAATCTCCTTCTCGAACTAAGGCCCATTACCACTATCCACATGTCAATTTTCGAGATTCAATGTGTGTCAATTATGTGCATGAAGCCCAAATCTAGCTTTTTCTTGTGCGCATGTATATCCAAGCTATCCTTGGAATGGTAAAGGTAGTAAACCGAGCTCCATGTCATCCCTTCGCCAACTGCATACTCGTCTCGTCGAATTATTAACTTTAATATTAATTGTTGGGCTAAACCAATCCAAAAATATTCTTAACATGGTGTAATATTAGTTGTTAAGCATGCTCCTTAAATATAATTTTTTTATTTTTTCAACTATCAACGTGAATCTTTATTTGTGCAACAAAAAATGTATTGATAAGAAAATGAAAGACAAAATGGCTCAGGTTTGAGTAAAGGGAGTCTTCTTTGATAAGTAGCAATAGAACTCACATATGACCTTGATCCAAAAGGAGAATGACTGGAATGGGGAGCTCGGGCCGGGCCCTCTAGAATAAGCTCTTTCCGCTTCACAAATTCAAATTAATCGTGTCAGTAAATTTCATACACCATATGTTCTAAGTAAAAAAAAAAAAATCGACTCCATACACCAAATGCTTGAAAAAAGAAAAGTTGAAGCCTGATAATGGAGGTACGTATGAATCAATAAATTCTACAGCATAAAAAAGAATTAAAATGAAAAATCAAAACCCTAAGTTTGTGGACAGTGACAAATCAGTAGGAAATTGACCGATGCGCACACCTCGAAACGACCAAATTAGTCAACTACTAGAGAATTCAACTTGTAGCAACAGTCCACCACAACTTTGAAAGCTGTTGCTAACAAGGCAGAAAAAATGACACTAATTATTAAACATATATTTGAATATTTCTGTTTCCTATCCTATCACTATAAATTTGAATTGAGTGAAGAATATAAGGAAAAATTAGGTCAATTTTGCAATATAGTGGCAAAATAAATGCAGCACGTTGCACGAATAATTAAAGTCAAGTAAGAAATAGGATTCACAATGTATAAAGCTGTTTAATTTTTAGTATTTCAACAAACTCCCACTTATCCTTTGTATAAACAGTTTAAGTTATATATGTCGTCTTATCAGTGGAAAAAATATTTATATTATTAAGTTATATTTATTTGTTATAACATACTTTATCTTATTTTTAATATTATAAATTGAATATTTTAAAGAGGGTTATAAGGAGGTTTATCTATAATTAAATTAAATATTATTGGTGATGTATATAACTTAAACTCTTTGTATAATTGCTATGCTCCTTTCATCAGGATTTCATTGTTAACTAGGCACACAATTTTTTTTAAAAAAAATCTTAAATTAATTTAAAATAAGTCTTAGATATATGTGTGACTATAAATCATCTCATTTAGGATAAAAAAACTTAAAGTATATTATTTCTAAACATAAAAAGGTGATAACTTATTTGGAAATGATTTTAAAAAAAGTATGTCACATAAAATGGGACACAAGGAACATCATATACGTAAATGGCGAATGTTGCACTACGAGTTTTGAGAATTCGACAAAATTTACATATATGGAAAAAAAAAATCAGATCTCACGCTTTTAACTCAAAATTTACGGTGTTTAGATTTTGAATATGTCGCTGTATATAATATTATTAACTTGCAGAAATAACCAATTAATTAATTTTCCCATTTTTGGTATTTTGTGGGTTAAAATTTGAAAATGACAAAAAGAGGTATTGACTATTGAATGAGCCGCTTGCTAAGTTGGTTGTAATCACTTTTCAAATACTTTCTTATCCACATGATTTGGGATAGAATTAAATGCTAAAGACAGTTTTTAGATTCTAGTCTTTTTCTCTAGCCAGCACTTCACAATTAATTGTTTTGAATAGACTATTACTTAGAGCTCTATAAACCTAATATAATTAATTACCTTCACTTTTCATGATGATTATTGAATATCTAAGCGTTTAGCCTACATTGTTTGTTGTTAATCCTTATAACAAAAAATTAGTTATGAAATTCGTCGCTAAATAGCACGTAACTAACATGATTTTTAATAAATTCATTATTTAAAAAGAATTAGCGATAAATTTTTATTATTTAATTTACGGATTCGAGTCGTGCAAACAGCCTTTTGCAGAATGCAAGGTAAGGTTGAGTACAAAAAATCCTTGTGTCTGGCTCTACTCCGAACCATGCGCATAACGAGAGCTTAGTAGGGCTTGAAAGGCTGGACAGTTTGTTTTCCTTTCCTGTCCAGTATTTTCAATCCAAGCCGAAATAGGAAAAGCCGCAAGCACCACTAGGCCCGGTCGTCGGTTGAACGTCAGTAGGGTCCGATATTCATTCCTTACTCAAATAGGAAGGTGGCAGTCTCAATGACGCTAGTGGTCCAGAACAAGCCTTTGCTGATCCATGGGGTTTTCGTTTTGGTTACAAGAAGTGCTTCTTTGCTCGCTTGCAGCTCCTCTCCTTATAGTCGAGTGGCTCCGCTCCTCTCCTCGAGTTTCCGCTGTAGGATTGAGTGAGGTGACGAGAGCTGAAGCCAAGGTTCCTTGCTACGCTCCATAGACGTTCGTACGATTCTTGTGGATTTTGGGTGTGTTTGAATTCAGCCTCTCGTTAGGTCTTCATTTGAAGGATTGTCCACCTTCTCAAGCCTCTACCATACCCTTAGAAAGTGACAACGGATGACTTCCATTACTAAATGGAAGAACTTTTCAAACTAGTTGATAGTTGTTCCTGGTTGCACCCCACAATGGGTTCTAATTTACTAAATCACATCTTTCTCGCTTTCTAACATCACATGTAGACTTTTTGGGGGAGAATCACTCGGCGGGGCCTCCCGTGTGAGGTCAGGTGATGGTCAACAACTCAGCAGGAAATCTTTGGCGGCTAACGATGTAAGAGCTCTTTTCCCCTTATACGCTCTAAAAAAAGGGTATGTCGGGTTTTTGGACCCTATGTTGAGTAAGGGTTCCAAACCTTCCAAAAGTGATAGGTATGTGTTCTTTCTTGGCACTCTCTTTCTATATTATGCCAACCTAAAAAGAGCGATGGAAAGTGGATTTCAGGTTCGATAGCCTCGAGAAGGTATTAGCCACCGGTGACCATACTTTTGTAAAAGCACCATTGGGCGGTGGTTCCTCTCCTTCCTCTTTCACCTCGAACAAAAAATCGATCTCGCCATCAGCTCGACTAAGAGTTCCGAATCGAAAAAGTCAACTGAACTTTACTTAAGACGAAGGAAGCGAGTGCCAAAAAAAACCGTTTTCTTAAGGCTTCAAACTACTAGTCATTAGTCTTCTAATTAACAAGAAAATTATACTTCTTTCCAATTCTTATCAGGAGACTGTAGGGGCGGAACTAATAGGAGGAAAGGGATTTATATATATATATATATATATATATATATAAAAGATGTTGAATAACACGAGGAAAAGTTTTAGTGTAATGATAAAAGGGATTTAAATTTAGTTGTTTTTTCTTTGATGGTTGTGAGATTGCATGCACTATTGCAACAAAATGGCAAAAAATAGAGCTAAAGGACTCTTTTACTTTTATTGGAAGTAACATGTCATAACTCCTAACTAGTTTTTTAATCATTCAAAATGTTGAACTTTGGATTAGATGTATTTAGAAAGATGGAAATATGTGGACACTTCCAGATAAAACAGAAAATGGAAGGAAGAAAAATAGAGATAAATTGCTACATTACTATATATACTCTTAATATTATTTTCGAAAAGGGTAAAAATTATTTATATATTACTTTAAAAATTAAATTCTTCCTCCAAATTTGAACGATAGTGATTTTTTGGTAAAAGTAAGACGAGTACAGTTCTTTTGTATCATTTGTCAGCAAATTGTAAGTGAGTAGACATACATTAAACAACAAGATCTCTTTTAAGTAATTTTATCACGAACATAATTAATTAAATCTCACATTCAATATACTTAAAACGATCATGAAACAACGGATTAAGAATCATAAACGTAAAGCTAACATCATGACATAACATAAGGACTAGCTAATAAATATTCGATTGAATAATTAAGGTGTATACAAGATGAATAAAACAAGAATGAATACAGCTCACTAATAAACACACAACTTTGGTTATTCCATTTTTACAACAACGAAGACATATATACTTTGTAGTCTAATGTTGAGTGTTCTTTTACGATTAAAAAAATGGTTAACCTAACTTAATTATTCTTTCTGAACTTTTATGCGTGCAGTACTCACTTTTAATTAAGTCTCGATTAATTTAAACGCATGCCGCAGGTATAAGGGGTTATTTGAATTTCTTTTATCGAAATAAGGGGTGTAAGGGGCGTGAAAAAAGCCATGTGAATAGAAAATATTCACTTGGCATTAAGTGTAACACAACTCCTTGAGCTAAGATCGTCTAGGGGAGGCGAAGGTTATCAAATTACCACGTTCAGGGGGATAATTAGGATCGAAATAGTTTAGTTGTACGCCGAACAAAAAATGTCAAATTTAAGGGGATAATTAGGATCAAAATAGTTTAGGTGTAGGTCAAACAAAAAATGCCAAGTTCAAGGGGGTTTTGAACTATTAAACGGTTATTTTTATGTATATAGAAGATGTTGAATTTTCTTAACTTCTATCTATGATTACTTTTTATGTTTTTAACTCCCTTAGCAAATATATAGTAAGACGGAAATGGAACGAAGAGGTGCATGGGGAGTCATTTGAATTTCCTTATTCGCTAAAAAATTACATAATATATAAAAAAAAGTTGAAGTTATTTTTATGAATATATAATTAAATATTAAATTGCATTAATTTCTTATATTTATTTTTTATATCTTGAATTTCCCGAATGAAAATTGTAATTTCGTCAAGAATATGTAGAAGTTTAAAAAGAGTATTTATATAGTGGTCCAGTGCATATATAACCCCACGTTTGATTCTCTCTGTCATTAGCAAACTCATTTAAATGTTTCTCAATGAAATTTGAATCACACTTTATTTATCTAGTTGTTGAAAAGTTTCGTTATACACTTTATGACAAATTCATATATTCGTCCCAAAAGGTTAATTAAAATAACAAATTCAAGATCTTATAGTGTACCTTCCTTCTTCTCAATTTGTTAATTACAGTGGCGGAACTTGCCCAAAATATTAAGGGGAGCGGTAATTACTAACTAAAATAATATAATTAAAATTTTATAAGAACAAAATATAATTTTATCAAAGATTCAAAATAACATCAACACAACAAAAATATAATATATAAAAGGAAAGACATACATAGAATTAAAGTGTTGCCCTTCGTTCTTTTAAAGGCTTGAAAGCATTAATAATTGAATCAAAGCTAAAGCTTTCATCTATCTCTTTTTCAATATAAACTATCATATTGTCAGCAAGAAATTCATCCTGCATCTTATTACGCAACCTTGTCTTGATTATCTTCATTGCTGAAAACAATTTTTTTGTAGTAGCCGTAGAAACTGAAAGAGTTAAGATAAGGCGAATTATCCGGTCAATCAAGTAATATGAATTCGCCTTCCTGTTTTTTCCAAAACTTCACACAATTCAGACATAGTTGACAAGTTATTCGTGAGTCGCTGGTGCCGTCGAGAAAGTGACGGGATTTAAGATTTTTAAATAATGAGTAGTTTATATAAAAAATATATTAATTTTTTAAAGTTTTTTGAGGGGGCCACAACTCCCCTCCGCTCCTACCATAATCCGTCACTGGTTAATTATGGTAAGGTGGTGGACTGATGGTGGAATGAATATGACTTTTTCATCTTTAATTAGAGATATCAAATTTAAGTATCGGGTATAATTTTTTTTTAATTGCCGAATATTTCTCCGTTAGATGATGCGGCACGAATAAATTAGCCGGTGTGCCAATGCATGTATCAAATGCGGAGTGAGAAACAAAAGGAATCTCTATTAGTACTATTACTTCTTCTTTCCCATATTACTTAATCATTTTTCCTTTTATACCTCCCTTAAAAATTATAAATAAGAATAAAAATGATATTTTTACTACATTACTCTTATATTTCTCCAATTAATTATACTTTAATTACTATTGATTACTTAAATAATTAATATTAATAATAGAGTAGAAAAAATTTAATTAATTTTATTTTATTTTTAAAAATTAATTTAGTAATTTAAAATAAATATTTTTAATAATATGACCGACTAATATGAGTACGAGGGAGTTAAAAAAAAGTGTTTTAAGGCGTTTTGAATTTGAAAGAGTTGAACGCCAAATTAGACAATTTTGACTTTGGAAAGTTCCAAGAATTTAGTAAATGTACAATTTTGACCCTTCCCATTAACGGCTATTACGATGTTTTTTTCTCAAGTACTATTTTACCACTACTCAATTCACAAATAACGATGTTGCCATTGCAAATGTCATCTGTAATGTCAATTTTATTGTTGGAAAAAAAATCACAAACTGATGAAAATTAGTTTAGCACATGCGTCCCCATATGAAACACCAAATACAAAAAGAAAGCCAAACTAAGCTCTTGTTATGCACGGGATTCAAAAAGGGTCGGACCATTACGGCCTATCAGACGCAAATTTACCTTGCATACATAGATCCTCGCTCGCTTCTTCTCCTGACTCACAAGATAGTAGAGCTTAGTGCACCGGGCTGATTTTTTTTTTTTTTTTTGTATTTGGTGTTTCATACGGTGAGGCATGTGCTAAACTAATTTTTCATTCGTTTATGAAACACCAAATACAAGTCAAACATAAATAATTATAAAAAAATTGTTAATTAGTTGCCAACAATCTATTAGATGAACAAGATTTCTAAGCTTCCTATATGTGTCAGCCTAGGAATAAACTTTATATTTTGTTCAACCGTACATATCTAAATTTTCAGCCCGTTTTTACATGTATGACTGAGCTGCAAACATCATGAAAAAAATTATTTCTAAAAAAAAAAGATTCATGCGCACATAACTGAAATTCTAATCAATTTTTACATGTACATCAATCAAATATGACCAAACTTTGCCTTGACAAGCCATATCAAACATCAGACGACTTTCACAAGGCCAAACTTTCATACGCGAATGTCTGAAGATGCTTCAGACACGATTGTCCCAAAGCGGAAAAACTTGCAAAAAAAAGTTTATAAAGAGGTCATAAATTAAATAACGATCCTAAAAGTGGAATTTGTGCACTTCACCCGTATAGAGCTCGAAAATAGAATCTTATTTCGATAATACTTGACCCTCTTGTAGTTTACTAAGTTTGGTTAAACCTTAAAACAAAACTATAATAATACAAATTTGGTCTGATTATATGAGGGGAGGGGGGTTATATACTAAACTATTGATGATGTTTGAACCGTTCATCTCAACTGTAGAAGGCATAGAGCGTACCAACTGAGCGAGTCATCAATCCCGATTTGATCCGGTTTGATTATAAATTTTGAGAGATTTAAGTTTGATTTGGGAAGTTCCAAACAATTCTTTTAGTATGATCTATCTTGATTTCATCTCCAAATTGAACCATGCACACCCTTTAATCCACATACTATCTAAATTGGGGCAGCATTTATACGTACTTTAGTATTATATCAATTTTATTGTCCTTAAATATCACATGATCATTCTATTTCTTGAAATATCTTAATTCAACATGCCTAATGTCCCATACTCCAACTCCATAGAAGAAAAACAAGAAAATTTCCTATTTTAATCGTCATACGTGGGTGACTTTGATGTCAACATTTTTAGTTCCTCGATATGTATGAATAGACACATTGATATATCCAAAACGAGAAATTCTACTAGTAAAATATTTGGAAGAGAGTAAAACAAAATAAGAGATCCACACGAGGAATTCTACTATGTTTAGTTGAAGTTTTATGATCATAGTATCGATATTATTAAGAGTCTCACATCGGAAATGGAATGCGAACATGAATTCCTTATATGGACTTGGACAATCCTCACTCTACAAGTTAGCTTTTGGGGTTGAGTTAGGTCCAAGATCCATTCTTTACATGTTTGGGCTTAACTCAACCCCAAAAGCTAGCTTGTAGGGTGAAGATTGTCCAAGTCCATATAAGGAGTCCATGTTCTCATTCCATTTCCGATGTGAGACTCTTAACACTCCCCGCACGCCCAGTTCCATTTCCGATGTGGAACTCTTAACACTCCCCCGTACGCCTAGACCTCGTTAACTGGAGCGTGAATAATATAATTTGGGGGCCCAACATCGGTGAACAAAGAATTGGAATGAACCTGACTCTGATATCATGTAAAGAATAGATCTTGGGTCTAACTCAACCCCAAAAGTTAGCTTGTAGGGTGAGGATTGTCTAAGTCCATATAAAGAGTGTATGTTCTCATTCCATTTTCGAAGTGAGACTCTTAACAGATATAATCTTTTATATATTTTTTTAAATTAATTTTTGTACTTTTATTTTATTTGGTATAATGGTGTTATAAATTGAACCTAAATGAAGTAGTGATGATTATAACCTATCACAACTTGTTTGGAATTGATGAAGAGTAATTATTATTATTATTATTTTATAATATTGATATAATTTTATGTTGCAACTCTATCCTCCAATATTACCTTACAAGTTATAACTGATGCAATCTGTAATAATTATTTATGCGCGATTAGTTTTACCGGTATAAACACCTAAAACAAAATAATCTTGTCGTCAATCTTTTAGTTTTTTAATTTACTTTTGGAAAAAAATTGTAAACTTATATATTATAAAATGTATATATGTCATGTTAAACCAAAAATCTGTTAAAATATATTCACTAATTAATTAATTATTATTTCTTATATTATTACAATAACATAATTACCACAAAATGCGAAAAAGTCAACACATCCTCTTTTTTTTTTAGGTCATGAAGGTAGCTAAAAATGGAAAACAAACCCATACTGCTCGGAGTCGTTAATGGTTGGAAGTTCCAATGTAGAGTCAAAATATATATACAAAAAGTTAGATATAAGATTGAGAATTCATTGAGATTTTAGTATTTTACTAGTTATCCACTAATTCTTGGCCCCACCTTTATTTTCTTAAGTTTTATATATATAATAAAAATATATACAATTAAATTAATTAAAAAATAATTATAGACAATACTACTTAATAAGCATAGATTTGTAATTTAAAAAAACAATACATAACTTGTTATAACAGATTAAATTATATTAATATTACAAATATTTTATTGTGGTATAATGTATATAATATAAATCAATTATGAAATCATAATGCATAAGGCTAACACGTTATGCTATGACATAAAGTTAGAAGAATTAGATTACACATGGACGACTATAAAAATGATATGGAGGACCATTCTTAGGTGGCAAAGTTAGGCGTATAGCTCAACCATAATAATTATTATTGATGATATTCCTAGAAGCAACTCTATCCTATCAAATTAAATATTGTTGTTATTAGTGCAAGTAAAAGATTCACTCACATTTTCTTCTTTTAAATTAATGTGGCATTTGAAAAGTTATTTGGAAAAGAGAAATTTCAAAAGAGCCTTTCTAAACGGGAACGAAGGTAAAAGCTCATATATGAGTTCGGTCAAATTAAATAACATTTGCTTAAATAATTTTAATTTTAAAATTAATATTTGAAGTCGTCATTTTAATATTCAGAACCCATAAAATTAAAATTTCGGCTCTGCATATGCTTTGAAAGAAGTTTTTGAAAAAAAAAAGTGCATATAACTAATTGTTGTTTCAGGAAGTTTAGTTTAGTTTCCTATTTCCTTTTAAAGGAAATCTCAAGGCAGAATATACAACCTAAATTATTTGGTAGTAATTTTTTTTCCCGAAAATTGTTCCAAACTAATAACTCTTTTTTTAAAAAGTCGGCCTAAAAATCTGTCTGCTCTAGTTGTGTTAAATCACAAGTTCTCAAATTCATTAAAACGAAATTAAATATCAGACAGAATATTTAGGCAAAAGTTTGTGAGAACAATTTATGAGAAGAGTCGAATTATTCAATACCCCTTATACTTGAGGTATTAATGGAATAATGGATATTTTTTTCTCCAGATATAATTGATGTAATTTCAGAAAGTTGTAATTAATCGAATTTACTATGAAATTACTAATCCTAAAATTGAATCATCTCTGAATATTTACTTTTCATAATTTTCAAGTTTATATATCATAATATATTTTGCTTTAAAATAATGCATTACTTTAGTTAGACTATAACGTATTTTCGCGTTAGAATGATGCAATACACATACCGAGTAAGTCTATTTGGATAATAAATAATTTATTTAGGAAATTCTTTTTCACAATAAAGTGTTTATTATTATGCAATTAAAACCTAAAAATAGGTTAGCTGCCATGAGCTCGTCAATACTCACACAATGTCAATATTTTTAGGTCAATTACGTTTTTTTCTTAAATGATCTTGATGTATTTATTATTAATACCCTATATAGTAGTTGTAACAAAATTCTCCAACAAATTAAGTATGCTTTGAATAAAATGAATGTTCCCACTCTATGACGTCTGAATATTTCAAGCATAGTATAGGCTTTTAGCACACATAACCACGTGTTAAGTTAATTATACACATCCTCTTCCAAATAATTAGAAAAATTAAACAAGATTAAGAGAAGAAAATAATACAGAAAGAAAAAGATATAAAATGATGAATCCTAGATAGGAAAGTGCGGAGGTCGAGGATTAGGCCAGAAAATTAGTAGGTAATCGAGGGTTCTCTTTGTTAATAGTATTTAGTTAGTAATTGCGTAGTTTCTTTTCTTCCATATGTATTATCATTTGTTATTTCATTTACTTTGTATATTTCTATTATGTTGTTATATATTACTTGATACCTTGCTTCAAACTTTTTTTTCAAGCTGCGAATCTATCAGAAACAACTTCTCTACGCCACAAATATATGGATTAGATCTGCGTACATCTTACATTCTCCAAACCCCATTTATAGAATTACATTGAGTACGTTATCGTTGCTCTTAAATAAGTGCTCTAACATGCGGCGGAGATTATTAATTACTACTAAGGAAAAGCTATGACCAATAGAAATAGAAACCGATTTTATATATTAATTTAATATAAATACCAAATATAAATCAAATTACCTATTTTTAGATGGTTGCGATTATTATTTCAATGTTATTAAGGATTACAGGTAGTTTAGTTAGTAATTAAATTGGGAAGTCCATAACTCAGGGAAGGAGATAAAGAAGCGGACAACCTAGCAAAGCATAAAAGTAATGTAGAATTATTTTTTTAAGCTTAATGATACTCCATGTATTATATGGCCACCTTTTTGCTTTAGTTTATGAAAATGATTATTCTCTTTGTCTCTATTTATTTGGAATATTTCTTTTAATCGTTTTTTAAAAAATGTTGTACTTTCCAACTTACCGTTACTAAAACGGAAAAGGGCTACATATACTCTCAACTATGAAATATTGTTCACTGAATATTTTTAGTTATACTTTTAGGCCATTTATATCACTATGGTATTGACCAAATATACTCTTAAATGAGACGGCGAGCCACGTGTCACCATCCCACTTATTCACCCATTTCCACCATTTAATCAACAACAATATATTCAGTGAAATTTCACAATGTGGGGTCTGGGGAAGGTAGAAAGTACACAGATCTTACCTCTACCTTGGTAGGTGGAACGGTTGTTTCCGAGAGACCCTCGGCTCAAGACAAAGCACAAGCACAAGCAAAGTAATTTTCACCCTTTAATCATAATCCAACTTTAAAAAATCCACTCAAATTCGGCCCGATTTAATTAAATCCACCCGAATCCAACCCGATTCTCTTCGTTAACCCCCAAAAATATTTCATCCAAATCATTCTCAGCAACTATCAGGTAGCGGTGATGACGGTGTCACCGGACGAAACGACGAAGGTACGATAGAATGAGTCTGGATACACGGTGCCGGAGATTTGTTATCTGATTTCCGCCGGCAGTTGTTGAGAATTAAAAACGGCAGAATTTTCCGGCAAAGGAGCTGAGTCGCCATTGATTGATGTGGAAATTGGGTAGCGAAAATTGTGAGTTTTAAAAATAAAATCAATATATTCATAAAAAATTGTCATGGCACTGCACGCAATCGCTGCCAGCGATTTTGATACATCGCCGCCGTCCGATGATATGTGTTTTTTTTATGTTCTAAATCTCAGTAGTTATTTTCTTAATTTCTTCACTATTTACAGTTAATTGATTCATTAAAAATCTTAACCTTTTTTCTTCTTCTTGGTTTGTATTAATATTCTGAAAAAACAGTTTTCTTTTCTCATTTTTCACTACTTTAATTCAATTTTTTGTTTTCTTGATACAAATTGGTATATGACGAGTAGTAATTAAAAGAAGAGGAATTTTCAGATAGAAGCTTTCAAGCACAAAGTAGTGGTGGTTTTGAAGTGAGCAGCGGAGGATGGTGGGGTTTGCTGATGAAGAAGACGATGATGGCTTGGTGTGGATCCCACATTTGTCATGTGTTTGATCTAGGGCTGGCCAGTGGGCCGGGTCACCCGGTCCCGCCAAAAAAAATGGAATGGGACTCGAACCTGGGACGGGACCTGGGCTCGTCCCGCCCCAGGCCCGATCCCGCCTGACCCGCCCCGATCTCCTTTGCAAAAATGGTCGTTGCACAACGAACATTTTATATTTTGGTCGTTGTGCAACAACCATTTTTGGCCTCCCTCCCTACCCCTTAATATTTATTTTTAACCCCTAAGTTAATATATTTACACTTTAAGTCAATTTCTCAACTATAAATACCTCATTTTTTCTTCATCTTTCTCACAAATCTTCCAACAATATCTCAATTTATCTCTCTACAATTCTACATTGCCTACTAAATATTATATTTTTTTGCTCATTTATATCAAAGTTAAAAAATTGAGAGTGAAGTTAACAACTAGCTTGAGGATCATCCATCGAGCAAAGTTTCAATTTTCAACCTCGATTACAAGTCAGTGTTTGGTACCTTCGTTCCTTCTTTAAATTATTATTGTTACTTTATCTTAATTAGCGTACTTAATTTCATAATCTTTAACTATTTATTTGCATAATTAAAATGTAAGGATTAAGATGTATATTTAAGGGCAAGGGTAAGAGTGTTTCATCTAGTAGGGGTAACAAGAGCATGAGTACTTCTTTTATTCATCTTATTCCTCGGCATGATGATTTGATTGATTACACTCATATAAATGAAATTAAATTTTTTAATGATATACCATTAGACGATGAGATATATTCTGCAACTCAACCAGACTTTAATTTAGAAGATAATCTAGATGACACACCCACTAATCTAGATGACACACCCACTAGTGCACCTCAAACTGAAACTGGAACGCCTCTTATTCTCCCTAGTATGAGACGAGGCCCCACACAACGAAAATTAAAATCTGCTGCATGAGATATTTTTTATAGGGACCAAGAGAATCAAGTAGTTAGATGCGAATTTTGTAAAAATGTTTATAAATTTAAAATAGGAAAAGGTCAGGGTGGGACGGGAGGTTTATTGAAACATGTACAAAGTTTTCACAAAGCTAGGTGGGATGAATATGAGGCTACAAAGTCGGGTGCGCCAATGCGCTCTCAGTCGGGACAAGGTTCACATAGTGTCCGAGACCAAGTACATGGTCAAACTAACCCGATGACGGGAGAAATTGTAGGTCCTAAATACGATAAACATAGAGATAGGGAAGCAATAGCAAAATTAATTGCGGTGGAGGGTTTGTCTTTTTCATTTCCTTTCTCTCTTGATTTTATTCATTACATTATAGATATGTACAATCCTGCTTTTAACGGTTTTCCTAGATCAACTGTTAGGAGAGACGTTTTTAAATTTGCACATGAATATCAATAATATTTACGGTATTCATTATATCATTTTCCTGGCAAAATATCTATCACGTCTGATATAGGCCGTAGTACTAACGGCCATGATTATTTAACTGTAACATGTCATTGGATAAATTATAAATGGTCTATGCAAAAATATATTTTAGCATATAGATATATTGATGATAGGCACACTGGAAGTTTTATTGCATAAAATATTCATCAATTTTGCGAGTATTATGGTATAACTGACAAAATAATGACAATTACGTTAGATAATGATTCTTCTAATAATTGTGCAATTACAACTTTAAAATATGTATTAACTCCATATTTTCCTGATCATTTCCATATAAAATGTGTGTCATATTTATAACTTAGTTGTAAATGATGATCTATCACTTTTGAAGACGTTTTTAATAAAGTACAATTTGCTATAAATTTTATTTTTAGAAGTAATAGAATACAAAGAAAAAAAGAATATAAAAAAACTTGTCACAATTGTGGACTACCTTATAGAAAAATTCCCGAAGAAGTAGCGACTAAATAGAATTCTTTATATGAACAACTACTTGTTGCTTATGATTATAGAAGACATATAACTCTATTTTTTAACGCCCATAATCGAAATCTAACTGATATGGTTGTAGATAACGATTGAGAAAAAAATTCAGAACTTATTGTATTTTTAGAGAAATTTTTTTAAGCAACTAAAGAATTTTTCGGTATTTATTATTCTACTATTTCAACTATGTTATTTTATATAGCTCTAATATTTTTGTTACTTAGTGAATATATGGAAAAATCATCTTATAAGGCATCTATTAAAATAATGTTTATCAAATTTTAAAAATATTTTTTCCTATTCCAACTATTTATATTATTGGTGCTGTATTAAATTCGACTATTAAAATAGACGGTTGTAAAACACTTATTGAGACTATTTATGATTGCATAGCACTATTTCCACCTTCAACTCCAAAAAATCCAAATGACCAACCACCTAAGGAACCAACTGAAGAAGAAGTTTTGTCTAGCATACACGATGAATGTAAAAAAAGTATATACGCATTACCAACAAGAAAGTGCTAGCAACCAACCGGCTTCCATACCATATTTTTTTTCTTCTTCTTCAATACAACCTCAAAAAAGACATGTTGTTTATGCGACTAGTATTGAAAGCCTTAGAAATAGAATGTTTAGTGGTACCACTACTAATCAAATTAGCGAGTTTGATATTTTTGTTTTGCAGGATGTTGTACCGTATCAAGCAGTTCTCAATGAAGAAGGACGTGAAGACTTGCTGAAATACTGGAGGGAGAATGAGAAGATATTTCCGACACTATCAAAGATGGTTAGAGATATGTTGAACATTCAAGCGTCAATAGCGCCTGAAAGCGCTTTTTCTGTCGGAAGATTTCAAATAGGAGAGCACAGACACTCATTAGCGGGAGACAACCTGGAAATTGCAGTTTATTCAGAGATTGGATACAACCGGAGCGTAGAAGGTGCGGTCAACCGGAGATCAACGAAGAAGACGACGGAAACTACAACGGAATCTTATCCGACGGAGGTGGAAGCGACGTCGAGCAATTTGACCAACAAATTTCAATTCCAACCGAAGAACCCCAAGACATTGTGAAGAAACTAGAAAATGTGTTTATAAATATGTGATTTTTTTAATTGTAATTTTAGATTTTAGTATGTTATTTGCAACCTTCAACACCACAAGTTGCAATTTTGAAATTGTATTACAAAAAAAATCATATTTCTATTAAATAATATAAGAGCCACAAAAACATCATTGAGATATTTTTATTACACTATCTTGTTCAATTATTGAGGTTTTTATATATGTTATTTTTTAAAATTAAGTGCAAAAAAAAAAAAAGGAAAACCCGATCCCGCCCCGATAAGACGTGTCCCATTTTCCGACTGGATCGGGAACGGGACTGGACATCGGCAGATCCCGCCAGTCCCGGCCCTCCGCCCATCCCGTCGGGTCCCGTCGGGTCGGAATCCGCCCGAACCCCCCATTGGCCAGCCCTAGTTTGATTTGTTGTTTATGAGTTCAATACGTGTAGGGGGCAATCAGATCGAGTGTGTGTCAAAATGAGGGGTGAGTTTTAATTAAAATTGGGGATGAATTATTTGATTCTGGGACTGTCACGTAGATGGCTGTTTAAATTAGGGACAAATCTGAACTATAGTATAACAATAGTGGTATAAGTGGCCTTAAAGTATAACAACGGATATCATTAAACAAAATTTCATAGTTCAGGGGCATATGTAGCCCTTTTCCGTTACTAAAATGATTTGAAAATATATACTAATATTTATGATTTATTTTAGATTAATTTTTTTTCTTCAAAAAATTACTTCTATCTTAAGTAGTATCACACTCCATCAAATGCCACCACATAAATTAAAATGGAGGGACCATTTAAGTATTATGTATCCTAGACAAGTCAAATTACTACATAATAAATTTTTCAATAGATACTAACGAGGATTGTGATAGAGTGATGGGTACTCTTTCATCTTTAATTAAAAGTTTCAAGTTTGAGTCCTGCTGCCTATTGAATGTTGCTCGATGAGTATGTAGTTGCCTTTATTAGGAAACATTTTACCCGCAATTTAAAACTTTTAAACGCTAATCTAAATTCAGTCGGACCTTTTTGAGTATGGATTTGTCTTTATTAAGAAGTATACCCGCAATTTGAAATTTTTTAACGCCAATTCAAATTCAGTCGGACCTTTCTAAGTATGGAGATGCCTTTACTAGAGATCACTTAACCCTCAATTTGAAAATTTTCAACGCGAAAATTCAGTTGGACCTTGGTGAGTATAAAATTATCTTTATTAAGAATATTTTACCTCTAATTTCAAATTTCTCAACGCGAATCTAAATTCTGAGTATAAAATTATCTTTATTAAGAATATTTTACCTCTAATTTTCAAAATTTTCAAAGCGAATCTAAATTCAATCGGACCTCAATACATGTACAAAATATCTTGTGAAACCCCCCCCCCCCACAAAATAATATTTTTATAGGTTAGACCAAAAAAAAAACGGTGTTTATGTATATAACATATATAATAAGGTCAAATTTATGAAGTGAAACGCGAGGCAAGAGGGGCCAGGTGTATAAAAGGGGGGTGACTAAACACACCATATCCTTACCACCCAGATTCCCTTCTTTCTCTCATTTTTATTTTCTCTCAAAAAAATTAAAATTAATTCTTTTTCCAGCTTTAAAACAAATTTATTTACATAGCAAATAAAAAAGGACCACATGCAACAACAAAGATCACAAACCCTAGAATTGTCTTGAAATCTTTATATACATATTTTGATCCGGGTTTGCTGATCAAATAATTGAAGTCTTTTACAACATTATTATTTATCACTGTTATCCATTTCCCAGAAAAAAGGTGTTTTTTTTTCCTTTATTAATTTAATTTTTTAATTTTTTTTTTGTTGATCTAGAAGGTTTGGTTGATTTTTCATGGATTATTTGTAATAATTAAGGTATAGTGTAGGGGAAAATGTTTGGTTTTGTGTTTGTAATGGAATGTGTAGAATTTAAGTTTTTTTTTTTGAGAATTTAAGCTTTGTTTTGATGATATTAAGGTTCAGATCTGTTTTTGTTTGGATTTTATTTTTTTGTTTGTTTTTAATGTTTTGTTACCTTGTCCTGATTTATTGAATTCATTACATGTTCTTTTGAAATATTATGCCCATTTAAAATAGAATGAAGGTTGTTAATGGTATAGTTTTTAGTTTCAATTTGGAGATTAGTTTGTTAATTTTTTTCTTGGAAATAAACTCTAGATGTTTAGAAAAAAAAAATCAAGTTACAATTTTTATATTAAGGATAGTAAAAAAGGTTATGTAAAATCGTGGTCAAAGAAACAAAACTGGTGTTATATATAGAGAGAATTGGGAGTGATATTAAAAGGTGTTATATATAGAGAGAATTAAAACAAAACTGGTGTTATATATTCATGTTCTCAATTTGTGAAATTGTGGTGCTGGTTTGGTTGCCTTGTGGCAGTGAAAAAAGTGAGTGGTTTAATCCATAGAGGTGCGGGAAAATGAAACTTTTGGAATCTCTTTTTGGTTCAATTTTGTGAAATTGTGCTCCCGTTTGGCCATAGATTTTGGAAGTTTTTTTTTTTTTTGTAAAAAAAAAGAATTTGGAAACGTTGTTTGTCCATGGAATTTGATCAGTTCTTGAAAAAAGTTTGAAAAATGACCAGTTTCTGGGTGAAACTTTTCTTCCACTCACAACTTCGAACTATTTCCAAATAAAATGCATGTCCAAACGCAACTTCAAAGTTATGAAAAATATTTTTCAACATAACTTCAAAAACTCTTTTATTCTAGTTTCACAAACTCTATGGCCAAACGCTAGCTGTTAATTAGTTATATAAGGCTATTAGGTGAAAGTTCAAAACTTGAAACTTTATTATTGATTTGGGGGTTGTTGTTCACGCCTATCAACACCCTGTTGTTTCATTGAGCTGCAAACGTTTATTGCCTGAAACTTTATTATTGATTTGGGGGTTATGGTTCATGCCTATTAAAGTCTGTTGTTTCTGTGGGCTGCAAAAGTTTAATTCTTTAGGACCTTTACAAAAAATCCAAGCTTTTTTCAGTAGCTACATAAAGAAATTTTAAATTCTTGAAATTCTTTGGGTAGGGTAAGGTCTCCGTACACTCTACCCTCCCTACCACTTGTGTGATTACACTGCGTATGTTGGTGTTGTTGTTGACTTGTTGATTTGGAGATAGTAATATGTTATTTACATGGCTTTGCAGGAAGAACAGTGTCACTCTTTGATCTGTTTTGGTGTAGTAATACACAATAAATTTGAACGAAGAGAGACTTACTTGCCAGTTTACAATATTTTGACCATGATGGCCGCTGCTGCTACTGGCGCACTCTTCCCTGCTTCTAATCCACCTCCTGACTCTGGAGCAAAAACGTCTGGAAATTTAGCAGGAAGTCTTCCTGGAAGTATAGATGCACGGGGACTTAATGTTAAGAAGCCTGCTTTTGGGAGCCTACAAGCTAAGGCCAATGCACAAGCTCCTCCGAAGGTGAATGGAACAAAGGTAGGCGTTATGGATGGCTTCAAGGATGATGAGGTGATTTCTTCACATCATCCAAGGACCTTTATCAACCAGTTGCCTGATTGGAGCATGCTCCTCGCCGCCATCACAACAATTTTCTTGGCTGCTGAGAAGCAATGGATGATGCTTGATTGGAAGCCTAAGCGTCCTGATATGCTCGCTGATCCTTTTGGATTAGGAAAAATTGTGCAGGATGGCTTTGTTTTCCGTCAAAATTTCAGCATCAGGTCCTATGAAATAGGGGCTGACAGGACTGCGTCTATAGAAACGATGATGAATCATTTACAGGTATTCTAGGCTTTCATTTCCATTTGATAGAGAATTATTGACTTGAAGTTGTAAAAGCATCTCTTTTTGATACCTTCACGAGCTTGAGTTGATTCTGCAGGAAACTGCTCTTAACCATGTCAAGAGTGCGGGACTCATGCATGGTGGGTTTGGATCAACTCCAGAAATGTCCAAGAGAAATTTGATTTGGGTCGTTACCAAAATGCAGGTTGTGGTGGACCGTTATCCAACTTGGTAAGTTTCTGCTCGTACATGGATGAGATTACTTCTCTGACATATTGTATTAGATAAAGTCTGTTGAGGTACTAGAAAGGGTTAAGCAGAAGTTCACCAGTTTCTGGAACAGTCTTTGTTGATCAATGTTTAGGGCAATTCGAGATTGAGTGTCATACTCCAGAATTTGTCATTTTTATTTAATAAAAACTTCTTCTAATGCACATTGCTGTAATGTGCTTAACCTCAAGTCAATTCTCTCGTGTAGTCTTAAGGTCTCTTCGTAGCATTTTGCTATTGTGATTTGAGGAATCACTTCGATGAAGTTGAATTTAATTTGATTCCTTTATGTTAATATCCACAAATTCTTTAGGAACATGGCCAATTTAAATGGGAAAATCTTGTTTTACATAATCAGAAATCTCTCAAGCTCTTTTAGGTGCCAAGTAACCTCCATTGTTGATTGTTGTGTGCTTATTTGCTATCTAGCTACTAAGCATTTAATTTCCCCCATTGTGAATTACAGTTATGCAGGCTATTCATAGGAGAAATATTAGGTTTTCTTACATTTGTTGTATAGTTCAAGATTGGAAACCTATTTCGGATCTGTTGGGATTATTCTTTATTGTTCTTACTGATCTCCCTATGATATTTCAAACACTTTGTGCACAGTTTCTTTGGTAAGTAAAAAGAGAATAGGGAGAATTTTGGACTGATTTCTTTTTCACAGGGGTGATGTTGTTCAAGTAGACACTTGGGTAGCTGCATCAGGGAAAAATGGTATGCGGAGAGATTGGCTTGTTCGCGATAGTACTACAGGGGATGTATTGATGAGAGCTTCCAGGTAGGGACATTATTGTT
Organism: Anisodus acutangulus; assembly: GCA_029783415.1. Lineage (NCBI taxonomy): Eukaryota > Viridiplantae > Streptophyta > Magnoliopsida > Solanales > Solanaceae > Anisodus > Anisodus acutangulus. The sequence goes on from CM056511.1 coordinate 4,111,170, forward strand.
TAATCTACTTAAGTTTGGATATATTTTGACACAATGAACGTGTAGATGAATATTATTCAGCTATCTTCAACACAAAATGATCTTATCATTCCCACTTAGGCTTGTCTCTCTGTGGTTGAAACAGTTGGATTTGATTGTTTTATGACCATGTCATAGCTCCTGATCTTTTCTGCAGTATGTTTCGTAGTCAAACATGAAACACTTGATGATCTATTCATTGTTCCATAATTGTTACTCCCTCCGTTTCAAAAAGATTGTCTTACTTATCTTTTTAGTCCGTTTAAAAAAGAATGTCTCTTTACTTTTTTTGGCACTCTTTCATTCCAACTTTCCACATGGCATGTTTAAGACCACAAGATTAAAGGTCACTTTTGTACATTAACACATCTTTAATTTAAGACCACAAGATTGAAAAGTCTTCTCTACTTTCTTAAACTGTGCCAAGTCAAAAGCGGCCAATCTTTTTGAAACATAGGGAGTATTTCTTTTGTTTCCTATTGCTTGCAGCCTATGGGTGATGATGAATAAGGAGACTATCTATTCGTTGTTCCATAATTGTTATTTCTTTTGTTTCCAATTGCTTGCAGCCTATGGGTGATGATGAATAAGGAGACGAGGAGATTATCTAAAATTCCAGAGGAGGCTCGGGCTGAAATTGAAGGTTATTTTGTTGATTCACCTCCTGTTATTGATGATGACAACAGGAAGTTACCAAAACTTGACGAGACAACAGCAGACTACGGTCGAACTGGTTTAACTGTAAGTAGAAGGATTCAGCATTGGTGACTTTGTCGCATCTAAGGACATCATTTTAATATCTTCTGATTTGTTGAAATTTACAGCCAAGATGGAGTGATTTAGATGTTAACCAGCATGTTAATAATGTCAAGTACATTGGTTGGATTCTTGAGGTAAATCATCTACCCTTTCATCCGTTCTAATTTAAAAATTTCCCCTTATTGCTTGTAATATATTATGGTATATAATTAGGGTATGTAGCTTAATATACGAGTTTTAGGTTTCATCATATTCTGAAATTGTGAGGACAATGCAGAAAGAAAAGGAAAACTAAAAGATTGTGCTTGCACACAGTAACCCAACCAATTTCCACATTTCTTGGATTTGAGGTAGTATTGGGTATCTTGAGGTTTCAGATAGAGGCCGAAATACGTCCAGTGATGTGTATATCTGTTAGGAGCCATTTGCATACTTAACAATTTATGAAACACTTATCTACATATACATCTGGATAGAGGAGATTTGTCATTTCTCTTGTGGATTGTGCACCATTTATGGTAAAAAGTATTTATGTAATTGAGCACAGTAATAAACTTTATCATGTCTTCTAGCTGATAATTAAAAATGTCTCGCTAAATTCTTTTATTTTTCTCTATCAATTATTAATTTTTAAAAAGTGACCCCCCCCCCCCCCCCCCGGTCTGTTGTCCCTATAAATCATTGTGTGGTGTATAAACATGAAATATTTTTATCAACCTAAAATAGGAAAGCTGAATGAACCCAAGTGAGCAGTGAGACATGCATTGTACTGAAAAAATATTTGATGGTCGTTGATCCCCGACTTGACTGGCCTTCTTTACCATTTGCATAAGCATAAATCATTGTCATAATGGTAGTAACAATTTTTTTGGGATATTTAACACGCATTGATATTGATGACTAAAGTGTTTAGTGGGTTGCAGAATTCCAAATTTCTCAGGTCTAAGGTTATACATAAAGAAACATTCTCTTGAATGCTTAACATCATGTGATTCAGTTTTTGCTTGTGTTTATCACACGGCTCAAATTTGTGGGGCATGTCTTTGGCTGCAGAGTGCACCCATGCAAATCTTGGAGGGTTGTGAGCTTGCTGCCATGACACTGGAGTACCGGAGGGAGTGCAGAAGGGACAGTGTGCTGCAGTCTCTGACCTCTGTACTGGAGGACAAGGGAGTTGATGACTTAGCCCTCTTTGGGAATGTGGAGTGTCAACATGTGCTTCGACTCGAAAATGGTGGAGAGGTTGTTAAGGGGCGGACTGAGTGGAGGCCAAAATGTGTCAATGGAATTGGGAGCCTGGGCGGATTCCCAACCGATGTCGCCTAGTTTCGTTCCTTCCAAGTGCTGGAGAGACTTGAAGTAGTGTCAATGCTCTTTGTCACAATCCTTTGTGAATCCTCTTACTTATGCTTTTTTTATCTTTATTTATTCCCTCATATATTCCTTATCCCTTCCCCATTTTTTTCATTTTCCCCTTGCCTCATTTCTTAATCCTTTTATTTCTTTAGATATTAGTTAAATTATCAGTGATTTTAAGTATAGTCCTTGTGTCTAATGTTTTATTTCCCTAGCATTCCCTATACTCCAGGAGCTTTCCTTTCTTTTGTCCCCTTTACCTCGCTGGCAATTAAATTTGACCTTAGATGGCATTGCTGAACAGGACAGAAATTGGAACATTTTTTATTGTTGTGGCGATTCTTTATATCTGTAATGCATTATATTTGTTCTCATTGCCATGTGGTCAGTCTCATTTGTCATCAATTTAGTGAATGGAAGTCTTATCTTGTACTTCCTCCGTTCCCCGTCCCATTTTATATGTCGCTGTTTGACCGGTCACGGAATTTAAGTAAGACACACTTTTAACATGTATCAGAAGTATATTTAGAATTTGTCTTAAATATGTCATAATATTTTAATGCAAGTATATCACTAATGATAAAATGAGAATTGAGTTGAGATGTATGAAGTCTTGCGTTTATATTCACAGAAGTAAAAGGTATTAGGTGATTTGTTTTTCATTTGTTCAAAGTTTTGTTGGATAAAATTATTTGGTATTTGTGTTTGGGGGAGATAGCAGATGTAGAGTTAGTTGAGGTGTGTTCAAAATAAAAAGTTTTAAGAATTCCAGAAATAGAAAAGTTATCAAGTTTTTAAAATAGATTAAAAAAAATTTTAAAAAAAGTATTATCGATATTTTTAATCAATGATATACAAACGAAAGAGAAAATCTTTCAATTTTTTTCATTAATGAAAAGGGTTTGCATACATGATATATAATAGTAAATCTAGTCTATAATTATGGAAATCAAATATACATTTCTCTAATACAAGACTACTACTATAATTACACATGTACAAGATCTCTAATAATATCATAAACATATACTGTGTATATTCTATCACACCCCCGCAGTCATAGCGGGCAGTTGTCGTACGCTGAGACTGACCCTAAAATCTTCAAACAGAACTAAAGGAGGACCTTTAGTAAAGATGTCAACAATTTGGTACCGTGAAGGGACATGCAAGACACGTATTTGTTCACGGGCTACCTTTTCGCGAACAAAGTGAATATCCATCTCGATATGTTTAGTGCGTTGATGTTGGACAGGATTTTCAGAGAGATATATCACACTAACATTATCGCAGTAGACCAAGGTAACTTTATGGATAGGAAAGTGAAGCTCTAAAAGGAGGTTACGCAACCAACAGGACTCAGACACCACATTGGTTACCCCTCGATATTCGGCCTCCGCTGGAACGCGATAAAGTAGTATGGCGTTTAGCCGACCAAGAGATCAAGTTATCACCAAGAAACATACAATAACCAGATGTCGAGCGTCTGGTATCTGGACATCCACCTTAATCAACATCTGTATAAGACATGAGAGTAGATACCGATGATGGATATAAGTGTAAACCATAATCAAGAGTGCCTGAATGTAACACACAATACGTTTGAGAGCGTGCATATGTTCTTCCCTCGGATCATGCATAAATAAACACACCTGTTGCACTGCATAAGTAATATCGGGCCTCGTAAATGTAAGATACTGAAGACCCCCGTAAGACTACGATAGTGGGAGGGATCCCCGTAAAGTGTGCTAGAATTAGCACTCAGCTTCGATTTAGTGTCAACCGGAGTAGGAGATGACTTACATGATGACATGTCAGCCCGTTCAATAATCTCTGCTGCATACTTCCGCTGTGACACAAATAGACCACCTGTATGACGAATTACAGAGATACCCAAAAAATAACTCAAAGACTTGCGCAGTTTATCAGAAGAAGCAATCAATATAATATCATTCACATATAACAGAATGTATCCCAGAGAAGAACCGCGACGGTAGATGAACAGAGAATGACCAGACATGCTATGAAAAAATCCAAGAGTAGACACATAATCTGCAAGTCTTTTATACCAGGCTCGAGTAGCCTGTTTGAGCCCATATAAGGACTTCCTAAACAAGCACACATGGTTTGGATGACCGGGGTCCCTGAAATCCAAGAACTGATGCATGTATACAGTTCCTTAAGTTCGCCGTGTAAGACCACATTTTTCGCGTCTAGCTAATGGATGGGCCATGCTTTTGAGAGAGCCACACTGAGAACAATGCGAATAGTTGTCGGTTTGACCACAGACTAAATGTCTCTCCACAATCCACGCGAACCTGTTGAGTTTTGCCATCACCTACTAGACGAGTCTTATGCCTCTCAAAACAACCATCAGATTTTTTCGTATGAGTAAAAATCAACATAGAAAGAATCACATTGACACCAGACGGACATGGTACCAACTCCCACGTCTTATTGTCAATAAGAGCATTATATTCATCATCCATGACCATTTTCCAATTCGGATCACGAAAGACAGACACATGATTACGTGGTAGGGGTGATTTAGTGACATTAGAGTTGAGATTAAAATGTTGGTTTGGTATAAAGATACTCCGTTGGCTATGAGTAACGGGCCCTTGACTCGGAATAAAAGTGGGCCGAACATGGGTCAGTGTAGTGACGTCGGAACTGACTGGACTAAGAGGGAGGTCACGGGTTGGGCGGCAGCGGGGGGCATCTTTGGCGAGGCTGGGCGAGGAGGGGTTGGATGGGCCGAGGGTGGGATCGAGGCGATGGGCTCTTTGGCGAGTGGACCGGTGTGTGACATTTGAGCCAGTAGGTAGTGGGCCTGCTGGAAAGTGGGAGGACGAGTATTTGGGCCAGCAGGCAGTGGGCATGCCGATGGCTGCTAGTCCATAAGCCGAGATATGGGCTTGGCCAAATGGTGGACCACATACGGGGAGAGCCCATCATCCAAAAAATTATAATGATTGGAGACGGGATTATGCAACCTGGAAAATAGAAATTGGGTTTCATAAAAAATGACTTGGCATCTAATGATGATTTTATTAGAGGATAAATCATAACATTTGTAACCACGATGATTAGACGGGTAACCCAAAAACACACACACAGTAGAGCGGGCTTGAAGTTTGTTGATGGTAGAGGAGGAAAAAAAATGATAACATAAACACCCAAACACCCTAAGATGAGAATACGAAGGGTCTTTTTGATAAAGAATTTTGAGTGGTGATTGGTATGCTAATCCTTTGATAGGGAGTATGTTAAGAATGTAAGTAGTCATTTGTAATGCATGATGCCAAAATGAAGGTGGTAATGACGCATGAGCTAGTAAAGTCCAAATAATATTATTAATTAAGCGAATTTTTCTTTCGGCTTTCCCATTTTATGAGGACGTATGTGGATAAGAAAATCAAAAAGAAATACCATTAAACTTACAAAATTCTCGATATGGCCCATTATCAAATTCCCTTTCATAATCACATTGAATGTTCTTAATTTTTCGTTCAAATTGGGTACAGATGAATGCTCTAAATGATAGAAATATAGAATAAACTTGAGACATTTTAGATAACGGAAACGTCCACAAAAAATTAGAATAATCATTCAAAAATAACACATAATAACGGTGGCCCAGAAAGCTCAAAACGGGAGATGTCCACAAATCACTATAGTATCAAATGGAAACAAAGTACTAGAATTGGACGCAACAAACGGTAATTTAACATGTTTCCCAAGCGGACAAGAAGGACAAACATTAGTACTGTGCGTACTATTACACCCAATAAAATTATTGCTTTAAAGGGAGGAAAGAACAAATGCTCTCGGATGACACAAACGTGCATGCCAAAAAGAAGGTGCTAAAACGGCAAACGTTGATGGTGTGACTTGTTTAGTGGTGGTGGTAGTGATGGGATAGAACTCGCCCCGACTAACACATCTCATTAGAGGTATCCCCACCGTGATATCCTTCACAGAAAATCAAAAAGGGTCAAAGTCAACAGAAATCCAGTTATCAGTTGTAAATTTTTGAACAGACACCAAATTTTTAATTAATTGAGGAGCATGAAGGACATTTTTCGAGGCTAAAGGTGGGTTCGGGAGAGATAAATTGGTGTGACCATAACCACAAATTGGAATTGAATTACCATTACCAACAATTATGCCACGATTTTTGCTCAACTTGAAATAAGATGAGAGATTACATGGCACGAACATCATATGAGAAGTGGCACCGGTATCCATGTACCAATTTGTATCTGGAGGATTTAATCCAAGTGTGTGCACCGCTGCCTTGATATCCGTGGAAGGCAGGGTTGTTGCTGGGCCCGCAGCCGCGAAGGCCTGTTGTGGCCGAGGCCCAAGCAGGCCAAACTGCTGCCAGTCCCCATTCTGCCGAGCCCCAGTCTGCTGAAGGCCATTGGGCCTGTCTCAATAGTTCACTGGAAAGACCCAATAAGGTGGAGTGGGCCATTGCCCACTAGCCCAGCCCCACGACCACTGTCCACTGGCCCAAGGATCCGGGCAGTGGTGCTGCGGACCAGGCCCATGCTGGCCACTGTCGCCACCCCGTCCTCCGCCACTTCCACCACTACCGCCACCGCGGTTGCTACCATTGCCACCGTCGCAGTTTTTTACCACCATTTTTTCAATTTTGACCCTTTTTACCACCACAATTGTTAAAGTTTTGGGTAGAAATTTCCGAGAAGGAGTGAGGGTCATCGGTGTCGCGTGACGTGGCCACCATCATGACAGAATTGGCTCCGGTTGTCGCTTTTTTAGCCAACGTTGTTTCTTCTAATGTGAGCATGAAATGTGCTTGGTGGAACGACGTGAGAGGATTGCTTTGACGAAGAAGAGTGCCAACTCCATTATACGCCTCGAAGAGGCCTGCAACCATCTGAAGAACGAGACGATCGTTTGTGATAGGAGCGCCGACGTTCTTGAGTTGATCCGACAACTTCTTGAGCCTTTGACAATAGGCTGAGGCATTCGGAAAATCCTCCATATTTATGTGAGAGAATTCCTGCTCAAGAATTACGACACGACAATTATGTTATCTTGGAATATATCACGCAACTTATTTCAAGCTTCCATTGTCGTGGCGTCAGGTTCGATAATTGTCTGTAAGAGGTCCGTAGAGATGGTGGAATAGATCCATTGGAGGACCGTAGCATTAAGAGTTGCCCACAACTCAATTTCATCATCTGTGGAATGCACATTCTCCTTGCCTTTTTTCGGTTTGACGATGTGATGGAGGACTCTTTTAGACCGTGCGTGAATTCTAAATAGTTCTTCCCACGTCGCGTATTGGACGTTTTCCATCTCAAGAACGATAGGGATGTTGTTCTTGATATTGGAGATTGCAAGAGCAGGATGAAAGGTATTCTTTGTGGTAGACATGATGGAAGAACAAGAGGAGAATTAGGGATTCAGAAAAAATTTGAAGGGATGTTGGGGTACGACCGACGTCCGAGAATTAGGTTTTCGAGTAGGGCGGCGGAAGGAGTATTATTTTTGGAGAAGGAAAAGTTTACCGTAGACTACTGATACCATGAAAGAGAATAATTCCTTGATTATTTTTATTAATGTAAATGATTTATGTACATGATATACAATAGTAAACCTAACCTATAATTACGAAAATCAAATATACATTTTCTTAATACAAGACTACTATCATAATTACATATGTACACGATCTCTAATAATATGAGATAGAATATACTGTCAACAAACATGCTTATTTCTCTTGTGGAAGGATGCTTCTCAGCTCATTAACTTTTAATCGGATATTTTTGCATTTGTTGTGTCTTTTAGTGACAACGCGTTTCTTTTTTGTTTGTGGGTGAGTATCTTTTTATCAATCAAAGTTGTAACAGTGTTCCAATTTTATTACAACAACAATATATCCAGTGAAGTTCTACAATATGAGGTCTGAAGAGGGTAGATTGTACGCAAACTTTATGTCTACCTTGATAAGTAGAGAAGTTGTTTTCAAAAGATCACCGGCTCAAGATAAAGCATAAACACAAACAAAGAAAGAGAAACGGTCAGACCCGGATAATAAATTTAAAGCAGTATGAAAATGATGGTAATAAAAATGAATAAGTCATAATAAAACATTTTAAAAAAAGAAGCAATAACTAACGCAGGTAAATAAGATAAGAATATATCATAAAAGTGTTCCAATTTTATTAGATAAGGATATATGATAGAAGTGGAACAAGACAATCAACTTTACAGGTAATTTTTGATTTAGAATAAGCAGTGCATATGTACTTCGATAATTGAAGGATACTCTTTTTGTAGTAGTAACTTTTTAACTTCATCTACCCGTCCTTTCTTTTTAACATGTCTTGGGTATAATCGTCGCATTACACCTTCTTAGGAATTTAGGTACTAGCTAGATTTATCCCAACGACATACTGATGAAGTGTCTTAGCTTTAACCACATTTATCATCATAATAATATTATATTTATTATTATCAAATTTCATGACATGTATTGTCCCCTTTGGCCTGCTCTGGTCCTTTCTGAGATTTGGACGTACTAATGAAGCGTTCTAGCTCTGATATCATCGTTGAATACAAAACATGTGTATCATGTGAATTTGTGTTATGATATATAAAACGCTTTACTTTTCTCTCCTATTTCAAAGTGAATTTGCTTAAGGTGTCTCATGCACCAATTCTTTAAAAGTTTGCAAACCTTCTGTTTGACCCGCCTTCCATCACGAGTGCCACATAATTTTTCCCAACTTCAACTAAATATTGCCCAAATGCTTATTGGCTTTAAGAGATTTTCATAATTTTTTATGTAATAAAGTCTACTAAGGATCTTAAAGGAAAAAAAATACCTCAACCTCTCAATATAAAAGTTAAAACCATTTAAAAGAAAGAGGCCTCTATTGTCAACTGACAAAATACTTTTTGTCTCTACTTTTTTTTTTCTTTTCGATTTCCTATTAATGAGCTGTGGAGAAAATTGATAAAGCCGAAGGTCATGTTCTATAATATTATCTGGTGATATTTTATATATTAAACAAATAAAGAATCTTGAACAAAATAATGTGTCAACCATGAGACTTCACATGAGTGGGGAACAATTCATTAACTTTGTCTTAATTGTGAAAAAATAATACAATATCCAATTAACTCTTCTCACATGCTATTTGCTCTTTTTGGTACATTTGTCACATGCAAAAGTGAGCCAGAGTGGGTGGAAATATATTAAGAAAGAGTATTGATTAGAAATTAAGATTAGGTCAATCATGGAATTTACTATTATTAATTAGACAATTTTTTAGATATTACGACTGACAGTTTGATTGCAGTTTTTATCTAGTTTAGTTCATCTGCATATACTAAAAATTTATTGTTTTATCAAGTGTTCTTGAATTTATTATTTGGTGCCAATCATATAAAAAAATCTAGACATTAACACTGATGTCTACTTCCCAATAGTAATCTTGGAACGTTAAAATTTGACTAATATTTCATATTTTTTGAATCAAGTAGAAATCAATTTTATCGTTTAACTCAAACATGAAAATCAACATTCAGTAATTAATACTTTCGTCATTCTATTTTAAATATCGCTTTAACTTTAGTCTTAAAATGACAATTATTTTAGAATAACTTTTTTGAGCTAACATGATTGTTAGTTTGAGAAAAAAGGAATACTAGGTAAAGTTCAGATTAACATAATCAAGACACGAGGACGATGGCATTATAACAATTGTAAGCAATAATGAGAGTTGTTAATTAGCTTAATTTAGAATTCCTATGCAACAATTTGTTTTAGTGCACCTAATCAACAAATTGATACTACTCTTGCACTAGACTAAGGGTGCGTTTGGCCTAGAAATGTTTTTGTATTTGATTGGTCAAAATATTTTCTTTACGGAAAACAAATTTCTTAAAAATTAGGAAAATAATTTTCCTTCTAAAAATAGAAAAATATATGTCATGACATTTCATGTTAATTGTCTGCTCTTTACCCCACCACAAACCCCCGACCCCCGACCCACCATCCACCCCTCATCCCAACTCCCCCCCACACCCCCAACCCCCTCCACACGCCCACCCCTTCACCCACAACACCCACTCCCATCCTATTCTCACCCCTAGTATTTGTTAGATTATATATAAAATGTTTGAGATAATATTTTCTGCTTGCTTATTAAATATAATAAAATAAGTAACAAACTCACTTATTTTTCAAAAAAATAGTTCCCATTGAAAGTTTTTTTCCCTTCATACCAAACACTCTAAAATGAAGTTATATCTCGATAATTAAATAATTTAATTAATGATTATCACCGAACAAAAAGCAAATTAAAAGCATAAACCAACTAACTAAATACATGTTTCATGAAAAGTGCAGAAAATAAAACAAATGACACAAAATTAGGCTAAAAAATGGTATGCAATTGGTCCAACATGTAATCCACTAGCTATTACACATGATTTGAGTTGCAATGTATTGGGACTAATTTGGATCTTTAGAGCAAAGTAAAAAAGTGTATCCCGACACAAACGTTTGGTGAAACATTGATGTGACATAATCCTCATTTCGTTTATCCACGCTTATATGATTATTCAAGACATACAAAGGTAAAAAAAAAATACATTTTCATAGAAAATATTTTCCAGCAATCAAACACGATAAATTTACTTAATAAGCGTTGAAAACACATATAAAACTTATTTACGTAATAAACGCTTGAGAACGTATAAAAGCTTTTTCGAATTTGAGCTGAAGTTATCTAATAAGAACATTTTAACATTTATTTATGTGCTCGATTGGAACATGTCATAATTTAAATGTCTAAATAAAATTTATTGACAAATTTAATAATTTTGATTGAACAAAATCAAGTTTACAAACCTAAACTGATAATAATTAATTTATAGATTGGTTGGCTTAAATATTACTATAATTTTCTCATTGAACAAAAAAAGAAAAATAGGAAAGGAGGGAGAGAACTAACAAGAATCTTGTGAAATTATATCACGAGATGAAGGTGTCAGCAACAAAGTGGTTGTCTAAATAGAGAGAGATTCAAATGTATATAGTTCAAATGAAGTTATTTCTTGATAATTAATACCATCAACATATATATACAACTACTTCTATGCTAAATTTACCTACGTTAAAAAAGATAAAAGAAAAAGAAAAAGACTAGAAACAAAAACTTGTAATTTGTTCTAACCAAATTCATCCTAAATAGAACATCAAGATTTATAATAGGGTCGTTTGGTTGAAGGTTTGAAATAATTAATCCTAATATAAAATTTCGCATAAGATAAAACGATATGTGTTTGGTCATGTAAACATATAATGCAGCAATTGGTTGATGGTAGTAATTTTAATATCTCTATTAAGTTGGGAGGAGTTTATATATTATTTTACGCGAAGTAGAATGTGGATCAAGTAGGAGCTAAACTATTTAAAGACAAAAAGTCGCTTTTATAATAAGTAAATGATGCATAACAATCTTCTAACTATTAATCCTTGCATAATAATTTCTTAAGGGGTCGTTTGGTAGGAGAGATAAGTTATCTCACGTAGATGTGATTGGGTGAAATAAGATGAAATAACTTATCCACCTTTTATCTCATGTAGATAGATTGTATGGGATACTAAATTAGTTATCCCACCAATCAAACATGGGATTTATTCCAATCCCATGAGACTACTAATTAAATTAAATCTCATTTTATTTCTCCTACCAAACGATCCCTAATTGTTCTCATATAAATAATACATGTATTATAATTTCCTTGTAACTATTATATGAGCTTAGTAGGTCCCTCATGCTCTTTTTCGGTTTTCCCTTGGTAAAAGATTCTTTTTATCCTTCAAGATTGTGGCGGGAGGCATAAGATCAAGTAAATTTTAATATTTGACGTTCAAACATGTAGTGTCCGTTTAACTTCAAACATGCCATGTTTGAAATTCAAACATTTATGGTTGAAGTTCAGATTAAAATGGTTGAATTTTAACCATATGTGTATGAATTTCAGATAAAAATAACTGAACTTCAGCTAAATATAATGTTAAAGAGAGTCCAAAGAAGCTTGAGGCCCAATGGGCCTCTCAAGACCAAAGAAAAGAGAGCCTCAAAGACGTCGTCGATTCTTTGGTAGTCAAAACGATTGCCAAATCTTTAGTATTAAGGAAAGTATATTATGTGTATATTGTAGTATATTTGTTACCTAGATTAGGTTATACACTTACCATAATTAGGATATACACTTACCATATTGTATAGTTAGAATTATGGTAGGAGAAGGTTTGTAACTTGTATATATATCTATTCAATCAATGAAAATAAGGAAGGGGATTATTTCTTTCATGGTATCAAGAGACTAGGTCTAACCAAAAGTTTTCTTCTCTCAAACTTTTGCCTTTTACCTCTTTGGCCGAGAACCCCCCCCTCCCTCGGGTTTTTCTCTCCAAATATCTCGTCTTCCGCTCTAAAAAAAAAACCTCTCTTAAATTTATCCTCCTTCTTTGTTCTTTCAAATATGTCTAAGAACAATTTTCACCCTGCCCTCACGGTTTCCAATATCAAGCTCAGTGTCCCTATTGTCCTTGAGATGGAAAATGTTCAATATGCAACGTGGGCGGAGTTGTTTAAAATTCACGCTATCTCTTATCAAGTTCTCCATCACATAATTCCTCCCGCTAGACCCCTTCCTGCGGAGGATCCTGAGATGTGGATTACACTTGATGCTACCGTTCTTCGGTGGATATACGCCACGATTTCAGTGGATCTTCTACGGACGATTATGGAGCCCGATACCACGGCTATGGCTGCATGGAATAGATTGCGTGACATATTCCAAGACAACCAACATTCTCGTATCGTCACACTCGAGCAGGAATTCTCTCTCGTTCGAATGGACGTATTCCAACGTTTACGCATATTGCAAGAAACTAAAGGAATTAGCGGATCAACTCCGTAATGTTGGCGCCGGTGACAAATAATCGTCTAGTTCTCTGATTGGTTAGGACTTTCGGAGGCCTATAATGGTGTTGGAACTCTCCTTCGCCAAAGCAACCCTCTTCCCGACTTTCATCAAGCCCGCTCCATGCGGCGTTGGAAGAAGCGGTTTGGGTAAAAAGCGGCTACGGAGCAAGCCCGATTGTCATGGTGGCATCCTCTCCTAGTTCTTGGGTTTTGTTAATAGTCGGGCCAAAACCATAATAATGGTGGCGGCAAGAATAATCGCAAAAATAACAAAAACGCGGGGGCAAACGAGGTGGTTACGGTGGCGGTTTCGGTGAGCAACAAGCGGCGGTGGGTCCCATTCGAGTCTGATGGGCCACCACCATCGTGGGCCCAGCGGTGGGGCGATGGCGATGGCACCGCACCCTCCGGCGATTTACGCGGCCCGATGGTCGCTTGATCCAGTGAGCCCAATACCCGGCATTGGCGGCCATCGGCGATGGCCCAAAGAACGGCGGCCGGTAACAACCCGGTTCCAAAGACGGCGAAGTCCTTGGGCCCCCGTCCTCCGCAAGCCCATCATGCGGCGAGGCCCGCTCGGCCCGATATCGAGGCTGCGATGCACACGCGTTAGGGTTGACTCAGCCGGACCCAAATTGGTACATGGACAAGGGCCACTACTCACATAACGTCCGAATCAGGTACTCTCTCATCTTATTCCAATTTGAGCACCCCTCGGGGGATAATTGTTGGTAATAGCAGTTCTATTCCAATTCTAGGGTATGGTCAGAAAATATTGTCTCCTCCTAATCCACCACTCCTCTTGAAAAATACTTTACATGCTCCTAAATTGATTAAAAATTTAGTGTCTGTCCGAAAATTCACAAATGACAATTACATTTACATTGAATTTGATCCTTTCGGTTTCTCTGTGAAGGATTTCAAGGCGGGAGTCATCTCATGAGGTGTGATAGTAGGGGATCTGTATCCTATCATGCGGTTTGATCCATCGAGTCCACCTTGCCATCGACTTTGCGACCATCTCTCCTTCCATATGGCATGCTCTGCAGGTCATCCGGGATCTTCTATTTTATCAGCTTTAGATAAAAATAGCTTTATTTCTTGTAAGGGTACAAATAGTACTCCAATTTGTCAGTCTTGTTCATTAGGAAAAATTATTAAGTTGCCCTTTGTAGACTCCAATTCTCATACTTTTATGCCATTTGACATTATTCATAGCGACTTGTGGACATCTCCTGTTCTTAGTTCAATGGGTCATCGTTATTATGTTCTCTTTTTAGATGATTATTCTAGATTTTTATAAACGTTTCCAATTGCGAATAAATCACAAGTGTTTTCTGTCTTCATAAAATTTAGAGCGTTCATTCGTACTCAATTTGAAAGAGAAATAAAAATATTCAATGTGATAATGAGAAAGAATATGACAATAGGGAGTTTCGGGAGTTTTGTGCTACTCATGGGATAAATTTTCATTTTTCATGTCCTCATACATCTTCACAAAATGGGAAAGCGAGCATAAAATTCGTTCCATAAATAACATTGTCAGAACTCTCCTAATACATGCCTCCATACCTCCATATTTTTGGCATCATGCTCTACAAATGGCCACTTACCTTGAACATAATTAGTCTAAAGGTCGACATATTCTTCCCCTCAAAATCCTATATAATAAGAACCCTTCTTATTCTCACCTTCGATTTTTGGGTGCTTGTGTTATCCGTTATTCCCATCCACCACAATTAACAAACTTGAGGCTCGGTCTACCCGTGTGTGTTTTTGGGTTATCCGTCGAATCATCGTGGTTATAAGTGTTTTGATTTATCCTCCAAGAAAATCATAATCAATCGCCATGTCATTTTTGATGAAACTCAATTCCGTTCTGAAAGTTCATACTCAGAACCCAAGTCGTATAATTTTTGGATGACCAAATATCCGTATATTATTCGAATTTTGGACAACTCCGTACCGAATTCCCAGTGGCCTTGCCGCTTGCCTCTGATAACGTCACTCCTCTTCGCTCCAGCCACTGGAGCAGTTCAGTTAATGGGCGATCCATGATGCAGGCTGGTCAGCAAATTCCGGCTGTCTGGGATTTGGGCGGCGGGCCCACTGCTTGGCGATCCATTCCGAGCCAGAAAATTCCCAAAATTCCCTCAATTCTTCCTCAAGTCATAGGCCAGGTCACTCGTAGTCGGCGGGTATTTTTACACCTAAAAGACATTTTAATTTACATTCGGATGTCTCTAAATCCCCTTGCCCCGCAATCACGTGCCCGCATTAAATGACCCTAATTGGAAAATTGCTATGGTGATGAATATAATGCTCTTATTGATAATAAGGCGTGGGAGTTGGTGCCCGTCCATATGGTATTAATATTATCGGATCTATGTGGATTTTTGCTCATAAGGAGAATTCGGATGGGTCGTTTGCTCGACATAAGGCGCGACTTGTTGGTGATGGTAAGACTTCAACAGGTTGGAATTGATTGTGGTGAGGCGTTTAGTCCGGTGGTCAAACCGGCTACCATTCGCCTTGTGCTTAGCTTGGCTCTTTCAAAGACTTGGCCAATCCATCGGTTGGATGTCAAGAATGCCTTTCTACATGGTGATCTCAAGAAGCTTGATCTATATGCATCGGTAGTTGGGTTTGAGGATCCCAACCGCCCTCATCATGTCATTTGTTGAAGAAATCATTATATGGCCTTAGCGGTCTCCACGTGCCTGGTATACACGATTTCTTGATTTTGTTTCGACTATTGGGTTCACACACGGCCAGTCGAGACAATTCTTTGTTCATCTACCATCGTGGTTCGTCATTGGCCTATATTACGTTATATGTGGATGATATCATTTTGATCGCCTCCTCCGATGCTTTGCGTCGATCTATCATGGCCATGCTCGATTCGAATTTGCTATGAAGGACTTAGGGCGTTGAGTTATTTTTGGGGATTGCCGTCAAACGTCATTCAGGTGGTTTGTTTCTGTCTCCAGCGGAGTATGCGGTGAGATCATCGAAAGAGTGGGATGTCATCCTGTAAGTCCACTTCCACGCGATTGATGCAAACCCAAAGCTAAGCGCGCAACAGTGCACCATACGAGGACCCGACCCGCTATCGCAGATCTTGCAGGGCCCTCCAAGATCTTACCTTTACCAGGCCGGATATTACATATGCGGTTCGGCGGTGTGTTTATTCATGCATGACCCGAGTTGAGCACATGAATGCAATCAAACGCATCATTCGGTATATTCAGGGACACTAGACTATGGGTTGCACTTGTATCCTTCCTCTACATCCACACTTGTCTCTTACACGGATCTTGATTGGGGTGGTTGTCCCGACACCAGACGGTCGACCACGGCTATTGTATGTTCCTCGGCAACAACTTGGTCTCATGGTCGAAGCGTCAGGCAACTCTATCACGCTCAAGTGCGAGGCATAATATCGAGGGTAGCGAATGTGGTCTCGGAATCATGTTGGCTACGTAATTTGCTTTGGAGCTTCATTGTCCCATTCGAGAAGGCAACCTTGGTATATTGCGATAACATTAGTGCCATCTACCTTTCGAGTAACCCAGTTCAACACCAGCGCACCAAACATATCGAGATGGAGATTCACTTTGTGCGGGAAAAGGTTGCAAAGAGTCAAATTCGGGGATGCCATGGCCCGTCTCGTTATCAAATTGCGGACATTTTTACAAAGTGGTCTGGCGGTTCTCTTTGAAGATTTTAGGAGACGATCTCGGCGTTGAAGACCGCCCGCTATGGCATGGGGTGTGTTAAAGAGAGTCCAAAGAAAGAGGTCTAATCGGGCCTCTCGGCCTCAAAGAAAAGAAAGCTCAAGACCTCAAAGACGCCCATTCTTTGGTAGTCAAAACAGTTGCCAAATCTTTAGTATTAAGGAAAGTATATTATGTGTATATTGTAGTATATTTGTTACCTAGATTAGGTTATACACTTACCATAATTAGGATATACACTCACCATATTGTATAGTTAGAATTATGGTAGGAGAAGGTTTGTAACTTGTATATATATCTATTCAATCAATGAAAATAAGGAAGGGGATTATTTCTTTCATATAATTAAAGTCAAGCATAAATGATTGAAATTCAATTGTATGAAACTTTAGACATTTTATATG
Source organism: Anisodus acutangulus (assembly GCA_029783415.1). Classification (NCBI taxonomy): domain Eukaryota; kingdom Viridiplantae; phylum Streptophyta; class Magnoliopsida; order Solanales; family Solanaceae; genus Anisodus; species Anisodus acutangulus. The sequence goes on from CM056511.1 coordinate 4,128,429, forward strand.
GGGTTAGGATTCTTTGTCAAGGAAATGATCTCTTATGTGTGACATATTTATGTGATTAACTTAGAGCTTGAGCCTTGACAATACGTGCAGAAGTTTTTAAAAAAATTGAATTAAAACAAGAATATTTTATTATGTGTTCACGTACTTAAATAAAATTATCATAATTTAATGTCTAAATGAAATATAGTGATAGATTTAAGGAACTATTGATGTATTTCACGAAAAGTTTGGATAAAATCCACTCATAAATCTTTAGTGCTTTTACAGTTGGTGAAAAAATCATCAGTATTTTGTTGACAAAGTAAATAATGTTAGGAAGAGCTCCAAAAAAATAATAATATGAGTACATTAACAGTCACCATCTAATGCCGGCAATTTCTGTGAAGATGCCACTGAGTCATTCAAGCTGTGGCACTTGGATCGAGAAGAGAAAGAGAAACAAATGCCTCACTCACTTAAAATGTAAACACTCTCATCAAAGACATTGCAATTTGCAGTAGTAGTAGTATTATAGTACTACTTAGTTAGGACATGAACAATCAAGAATTTGAAAGACATTAGTGTGTGTGTGTGTGTTTTGTTTTCTTGATAGTATCCAGTTTAAAGGTAATCAAGAAAGAAAAGAATAAAAAAAATGGGCTCCTCAAAAAAACATCATTGTGTCTTCAATCCCAAGCTAAAAAAGAAAGACATGATGTGATTGCCTCCATTACCTGTTTTTTTTCTTCTTCTTGCTTCTCTCTTATTAGTATTGTCAAAAAGCTTCCATCTTTCTGTAATTCCTTTAGCTTCAGAGAGCAAACTAACAAAACCCCAGGTTTGTTTTCTCACTATATCTCTCAGATCTTATGAGAAATGCTAAGATATTGCTCAAGTTTTGATCTTTTTTTGGTTATCTACTTGTGTTGTATAGTTGTTGGAGTAGTTTTGGGCAATTACTTTAACTTCAGAGCAAACTAACAACACCCCAGGTACTATTTTCGCACTTTATCCCTCAGATCTTATGAGAAATGCTATAATATTGCTCAAGTTTTGATCTTTTTTTGGGTATAGTTGTTGGAGTAGTTTTGGGCAATTACTTTAACCTCAGAGCAAACTAACAACACCCCAGGTACTATTTTCGCACTTTATCCCTCAGATCTTATGAGAAATGCTATAATATTGCTCAAGTTTTGATCTTTTTTGGGTATTTTGAGTAGTTGTTGGATAGTGTTTGGTTAAAGATTTCAACTTTAGTTGACAGTTGTTTTTGTTTTTTGCTTTCAAATGCTATGATATTGCTCAAGTTTTGATCTTTTTTGGGTAGTTGGTGGAGTAGTTTTTGGTTAAAGATTTCAACTTTAGTTGACAGTTATGGATAAAGATTAAATCTTTTAATTTTTCTTGCTTCAAATGCTATTGTATTGCTCAAGTTTGATCCTTTTTTTGGTTTTGTTGTATAGTTGTTGGAGTTGTTTTGGGCAATTTTTCTGAGGAATCTTTAACTTCAGAGCAAACTCACATAACCCCAGGTACTATTTTCTCTGTATCTGTCAGATCTTTTGAGAAATATTATGATATTGCTGTAGTTTTTGATCTTTTGTTTGGTTTCTTGAATAGTTGTTGGAGTATTTTTGGGCAGTTACTTTAACTTCAGAGCAGACTAACAAAACCCCAGGTTCTATTTTTTACTATCTCTCAGATCTTTTGAGAAATGTAATGATATTGCTAAAGTTTTGATTTTTTTTGGTTTTCTTGAATGGTTGTTAGTAGTTTTTGGTTAAAGATTTCAATTTTAGTCGACAGTTGTGAATAAAGATTAAATCTTTTTTTTTTGCTTCAAATGCTATGATATTTGCTCAAGTTTTGATCTTTTTTTGGTTTCTTGAATAGTTGTTGGAGTAGTTTTTGGTTAAAGATTTCAACTTTAGTTGACAGTTGTGAATAAAGATAAAATCTTTTTCTTTTTTTGCTTCAGATCTTTTGAGAAATGCTATGATATTGCTCAAGGAAGTTGTTGGAGTAGTTTTTGGTTAAAGACTTCAATTTTAGTTATTCAGATTTGTTGTAAATGATCATTCACTCAGAATAGTTGGCCTATGAATGTAGTGATCTAGGATTTAATCTTTCTCAATGTATTTCATATTGTGTTATTGATGGCCTGTATGTGAATTCTGTCTCAGATCTGAGATTTGTGCAACATTAAAAAGGTGGATTTGGGAATGATATTCTGTTTCAATGAGTTTTTAGATGAAAAAATTGATATGTGAATTTAAGATATGTAATTATGATATTAATGCAGTCTTGTAAACATTCTGTTATTTTTACAAACTTGTTGGCCCCTGCTTTGTTTTCTTATGGTTTTTTGTTTTGTTTTGTAATATGCATAGGCAGATTGTTTTGGAGTGTGGCTTAGGTTTTGTCTTGGTGCAAGTTAGAGCAAACGCTACTATGCTTAAGCAAATTCTTGCAAAACTTCCTAGGAAATCATCATCAAAATGTGATTCGTTCGATTCATCGGGAAGCAATTCCTGCAACAACACCTCGAACTTGGCAAACGGAATTCAGTTCACCAATAGTTGCACCGTCATAGCAAGCAGGCTGAACGTAGTGAAACGGATGTCGACAGCAATTTTTCCTGCCAGCATTGTAGCTGGTGGCGAGTCTGTGGCGCCGCATGTGCCCTTTAAAGACGTTTCGAATGCGGAGAAGCAAAGCTTATTCGTAAGCAAGTTGAATCTCTGCTGTACAATTTATGATTTCAACGATCCGGATAAAGACTCCGCGGAGAAGGACTTGAAACGACAAGTTTTGCTTGAGCTGAATGAATTTGTTGCTTCAGGATCCGCGAGATTCACGGAATCAGCGATTTCCGCAGTCTGTAAAATGTGCGCTGTTAACCTGTTCAGAACTTTTCCTCCCAAGTATCTCTCGGTTCGCGGCGAAAGCGAAGACGAAGAACCGATGTTCGATCCGGCGTGGTGTCATTTACAACTCGTGTACGACTTTTTCCTTAGTGTTATCGGTCAAGGCTCTCTCAATGCTAAAGTTGCTAAGAAATACATAAACCATTCTTTCATATTGAAACTACTTGATCTATCTGATTCTGAGGACCCGAGAGAAAGAGAATGTTTGAAATCGATACTCCATCGCCTTTATGGGAAGTTCATGATGCATAGGCCGGCTATCCGAAAGGCTGTAAGCAATATTTTTTATCGTTTTGCTTTTGAGACCGAAAGACATAATGGGATTGCGGAGCTTCTGGAGGTTTTCGGAAGTGTAATTAGTGGATTTGCTTTACCGTTGAAGGAAGAACACAGATTATTTTTCTCCAGGGCGTTGCTACCTCTACACAAGCCGAAATCTTTGGGTATCTATCATCAACAGTTAGCATATTGTGTTGTACAGTTCATAGAAAAGGAACAGAATCTGGCTAGCGTAGTGATAACAAGATTGTTGAGGTGTTGGCCAGTTACGAGTAGCCAGAAACAATTGATGTTCATCAGTGAGTTGGAAGAGATTTTAGAAATGATCAGTATTGCAGAGTTTGAGAAGATCATGGTGCCGTTGTTTCGTCGTATAGGCTATTGCCTTCACAGCTTCCATTTCCAGGTAATATTTCTTAATCATAATGCTTGTTCTCGGCCTATTACTATTTTTGGTTCGAAAATAATTTATGCTGGCATTATTTCTTATCGACCGTTTGGTTTGGTGTATTAAAAATGCATAACATAATTTCTATAATAATACTGAATAGGGTGTGTAAGTATAAGAATAGTACCGGTATTGTTAATGCCATCGCTTACTATATATAAGAGTAGTATTGAATAGTGTATAAAATAATTTAGTGTACTAGACTTAAATTTGCAACCAAACCAGCATTTTTCTACCTAATACACCCTACCAAACGACCCCTAATTGGAGTGTTGGAAAATGGCAATTTGCTCGGTAATGATTTTAAGGAGGGAATGGTTGTGGTTTTTTAATTGATCCTTTCTTCTTACTTGGCAAAATTAAGATTACAAAATATATTCCTTTCTCTCCTTTTCGATGTTGTCTACCGTAATACTGCTTCAAATAACTTGACATATTAATCTTCAAGAATCCTTCTGCCCAGCCCATCAGCATTTTAGTTCTTGAACATATTGGTGATCTCTCTCTGAACCGAGAGTTTCTAAATTTGTTATTCGCTCAAACCCAATAAATAAATTTCTGACAAGTTAGCCTCAGTTGGGTTTGTCCGAAAATTACTTTTCCAGTTTGACATTATTGTCACAATTTAGTTAATTCACTTGTACCATAAATCTAGCTCTGCTATGACCTCTGTAGATTCTTGCTATATAACTTTTGACTTTTAGCTTTATTATACATTTGAAAAATCTCAGGTTCTAGTCTCGGATCCTTGTAAAATACAATTTCTTAAGTTTCTAAAAATCTTATAATTTACATCTTCATGATTTTCCCTCTTTTGGTAATTATAGACTTTTTTGATTGGTAATTTAGTAGTACTTTAATCCCTGTATTATCCCCAAATTATTAGATGATGGCATCCTGCCAGCTTTTCAACTTCGTGTATTTGCTAATTTAATGGCATTACCTAGATGGTAATAGACTCTTGTGGTTTGGCCCTGCCCCGGACCCCGCACATAGCGGAAGCTTAGTGTACCGGACTACTTTTTTTTTTTTTTTTTACCTAGATGGTAATAGACAAGGCTGTTGTAAAATTCCAAAAGTCCCATCTACCTTCCTCATTTGTCCTTTAATCTTTTCCTGGTTTGCATATTCTCAAACTATTATGGTCACAATTAAGGGGGAAGATCCATGCAACTATTATGATCACAATTAAGGGCGAAGATCCATGCAACTATTATGATCATTTACATTTTGTTAACCCAAAGGAAAGAACTTATCAGTAGCCTTACATTCCCTCGTCTCGTTGCGGTCAGTTGACGGGGTGCTTTGCTTCTAGAACTCCTACTACGCCAACTATGATGCAAAATTGAATTGGTTTTTGTGATGTATCAATCGACATAATTGGAGGCAATAAGTTCATATGTATGATAGAGAAATCGCAAATTCCAATTCTCTGGCTTACGGTTATATAACTTTTTATTATTATATTTTTTATGGTAACTTCAACTTCAAATGTCGTGTCAACAACTTTAAAGTTTGGTTTGTGAAGCTTAGATGTCACCAAGTATGAAATTTTTTGTCATTTCATGCATTTAGTAGACTAGTGTTTACAAGGGCAACCCGGTGTACTAAGCTCCCGCTACGCATGGGGTCCGGGAAAGGGCCGGACCGCAAGGGTCTATTGTAGGCAGCTTATCCTACATTTATGCAAGACTGTTTCCACGGCTTGAACCCGTGACCTCCCGATCAATGGCAGCAACTTAACCAGTTACTCCAAGGCTCCCCTTCTAGTAGACTAGTGTTTGTAGTTTTATATACCGTACAAAAATAGTTTTGACTTTAGTTTGAACCTTAGAAGTTGGCTTTGTCAAAGGAAAAATAAAGAACCTTGGAAGTTGGATTTTGGGATCTTAACATTATTTATTGCACCCTTTGAAAACTTTTGTCAATCTGTGTATATTGTGTGATAAATTCTTGAAGATATAGTTTCTTTTTTTTATGACAAGGGAACCCGCAGCCACTACCCTTCAGGTGCGCACTGGATAAATTCCTCTCATGTGTAATAGCATGCAAACCACACTAGAGAGATAACCTGAACTAGGCAAGCCCCGTGCAACGGGCTCGACCCAGTTGAAGATATAGTTTCTTAGAATTCTTGAAGCTTTATAGTTAACAACGTTTTTTCTCCTAGTAAGCAACTGCAGTGGATTTTCTTCAATCTTTTGGAAGTAGATCTTTATAAAAGACGCTTTTCACAACCATATTAATTGAATAGTCTTAATCCTCTGACACAAAGTCCTAGGTACTGCTGGTAAATCTGGGTGTAGAGCCACCTATGTTTTATCTCTTGATCAACATGCTACATCTCCCATCTCTTTGAGGATTAACTTCTAGCCATTGAAAGGGCCTTGGCCTTCTCCGCATCTTGTTTACCAAATATCTATACTTTGCTAAGGTCCCAAGTTCAAAACTTTAGCTGATTTCTTCACGTCTATCCATGCCTCTATGGACAGTGTTATCCGACACATGTACTGGTGGGAGGTAGCAGCTAGCAGGTACTCCGTGGAATTAGTTGAGGTGCACGGATGCCACAGTTATCAAAACAAATATATATCTATAATTTGCTATAGCTCTAAAACTCCAAGTTCCTCCAAGGGAGGCTAATTACTTGGTTTATCTCACTTCTGACATAAAAATGCATAATCCTTTTTCTTAAAGAAAGAATATTGGAACGGAATGGATCCAAATGGAGCGAGAGCGATGCTTAAATAGAATATTCGTATAGCCGACCCCAGATAATATTCCCTCTACTACAGAAAAAGGCAGTCCGGTGCACGAAGCATTCCGGGTTCATGTAGGGTTCGGGGAAGGGCTGCATCGCCAGGGGTGTAGAAAGTTGGGAATTAATAGCATCTTGTTAATTCTTGTTTCTGTATTTTCTTCTTCCAAATGCGGACTTTTGTGAACTTCATAAAATTGACTGTTCACAACGATTACCTTATTCTGCCGCTTTTAACAAACTTGCAGGTAGCTGAAAGAGCACATTTCTTGTGGAACAATGACAACGTCCTTAACCTCGTGATGCATAACAAGCATGTGATCATGCCAATTATTATATCAGCTTTAGAACGGAACAGCCAGAACCACTGGAATAAAGCAGTTCTTAATCTGACTCAAAATGTGAGGAAAGTATTTTCCGAGATGGATGAAGAGCTCGTACTCGACTGCCAAGGCAAGCTTGAAGAAGAAAATTCTAAGTCAAATGTAGCAGCCGAGAGACGGAGGTTGACGTGGAAGCGCCTAGAAATTGCCGCTAATTACGAACCTGTTACCATTCCTTCTAATATTTCAGGGATGGTAAAACCCACCACCTGTCTCGTTTCTTGCTAATTTGATTGTTGATTGATAGAAAGAAGTATCTTAACTCATTCACGCTGCTTTTTTATTTCGTGAAAAAGAAAAAGAAACATGCATGTCCTGTTTCTTTAGTGTATGGATTTTGTCTTGAATATGGATGTATATAGGATGCCACAAGGCATCATGTTCACATTTCACTATTTTCTATAGCTGTGCTAAGTGACTAGCTACATTGACTTATTCTTTTGGCTTTTAAAAAAATAAGTCATTTGGTTGAACTCACTTACATCACAGTTTCCTTTTTGTTTTCTTTTTCGAATCGCGTCAATATGCCCGTCGAGATCATCTTAGTATGCTCTTCTTCTCAAGAATATGACGAGATTTTTTTTTCAGAATCAAAAGAATGCTTTAGCTGTTTTGTTTTGCAGGTTAGCAAGTCTGCCAAGCCATTTGCTTATTTTTTTTTTCTTTCAACTATGAAAGTCAAACTGGACTTTTGCTTCTCTTGTGTTTATCTTGTATTTTAGATTGAGGGTGGTAATTGCTGGTGAACTGGCCTGATTAATCAGAGATTGCGTTGTGTAGGGCCTATTGTAGGGGAAGTGCTTGCTCAAACCCGAGACTTTTAGTTAAGTGTAGATTATGAGGCAAAGTTACTATATTTCCTCGTCTGCAATGAAATCGCGCTGTGTAAGACCCATTGAAGGGGCAAGGCAAATTCCTGACCATCGTATTTTGCTCGGATAAAAGAGGAGAGTAGTGATAAATTGATAGCCAGTCTAAAAATATACTATCTAGATGATTTTCTTAATACAATGGCTGTATGCATATGGGTGTATCTATTGTTGAAGTTACAAGTTTGGCGTAACTTAGTAATTTTGTTTCAAACTCTGTATTTGTATTAAGAAATTCATTTCATATGTATCTATCCGTAACCTAATAAACAAAAAGTGGTTGTGGTCCAGAATCTATAAACTTAAAATTTTGAATCGGCCCTTCCCTATGCAATGCACCTACTACAACAGCCCGACTGTATATATTTAGTTCTATATCAAATCCAAGAACTTTATACTCCTATTTGGTATTGTCTTGTGAGGGATGACTTTAGATTTCAATTAATTGACCCTCATCAGTCATCACCTCAAGCAAAACGTGATTGAAAATAACCCTTGTGAGAAACATTGCATTTAGTACAATTTACAAAATACCAAGTTATAATCAAATAGCTATTTGAGTGCTTTTTAACTCTATCAAACTACAGTCTAAAAAAGATATGAAATTGACTAACTCACAAGCCAATTAGCTGGGGTCATACATACATTAGGTTAGCATACATAGACAGCTCACAAGCATGGACCATTGTTATCTAGTTGTATTATACATTTGCATAGTTCTCTTCCCATCAATAACTGTAAAAAAATAAAATATACAGTACAGTCACCAAAGGCTATATGTCGCAATGAATGAGGTGAGTGAAAATCATGAGAAATCAAGGTTCAAATTCTCCTAAATATGAAAAATGCTAGGTAATTTTTTATTGCTATATCTCCTAGCCTGGTTGACAATAACAAAGCCAGAAATTTCGCTAAGCGTGTTCAAGAATTAACTATATGCATAAAAAATAATATTTGATCTCTATACACAATATAATTACCGGCAAGGGTGTTCAATTGACCACATTCCAGCAGCTATAGCTTCACTATAATTTTATGATGGAGGGTGTACAATTAACAACTTTCGGCCGCTATAGTTTCTCCCTTGGTTGTTGGACAGTTACTTATGACATGTGCTAATGGAAAATATAACAAGTATATGATATTGCATTGTAGGACCTCTATTTTCATAAATTAATAAAATATCCCTTGGGGCCTTAATTTTTCCTTTTAAAAAAACAAGTATATGATAGAACAATTGAGTTCTGCAAATTAATTTGGATACTATTATAACAGGTACCCGATGAAATAATAGAGATGTGACAACTGAACCTGTTAATTAGACAACTTACCATCTACTTTCCTTAGGCCCCATCATTAATTATTCACCTCTAATCCTTTAATATTTCTTATCAACTTCACATTCTTTTATCTTGTGCAATCTTCCATATCTTTTCACACAAAGAAAACAAAGAGGAAAAACCACAAAAAAGAAGAAGACGGAAAATGGAAGCTCCTCCAAAATATCAAAATATGTCATATTATGATCATGTCCATGCCTCTATGCTTGGTTTGTATTATATATAACTCTCATAATTTATTTTTTCTGTTTTCTTTTCAAAATTAGTTTCAGTTTTTTTTTAGGAAAATAATAGTAGAGCTATATAAATATCAGTTCCTCTTTTTCAAGAACATTTTTTGGTATTTTCGAAGTTGAAGTAGGATTAGTGTATTTAGAAGTTGAAATGATTGTTTGGACTTGAATATTAATGAAAAGTAAAGTTGATGTCTTTTGAGTTTTGAGTGAAGTTCATTTATTATTTCACTTAAAATACTCTTTGAACCAGTTTTCCAATTTTAAATTTTCTATTTCAAGTTGAAGTTGAAATAATTAATGAAATTGTAAAACAGAAATATTATTTGTGAATAATATGTACGTCCAAATGCCTACTAAGCGTACATGTACTGAAATTCATTTATGTACAAAAAGCATAGCCCGTCCCAAATCGAATAAAAGAGAAAAAGTCGCAGTAAATTGACGGCTAGTGTCAATATATATTTTATTTGCTCCCAACTAATTTGAGGTTGATGTATGATTGATTGATATATACAAGTATTCATGTTCTAACGTTTTTTATTTTGTCGGATTTTATGAATCTTGAAAAATGCAGCATGTTCGTGTTGTGTTGTTGTTTCTGCTGCTATGAAAGTGTCTGTTATTGTTGTTCTTGAAGCACAACTTAATATCATTATGGATTTATCCTTTGACACGATCAGTACAATTTAATTTGTTATAGAAAAGTACTTGTATAAAGTTTTAAGATATTAATTTCACTTATTATGAAATAATTATCTTTAAAATATTCTGATAGCTTCTAGATGATGATGATGAATTTGAGTTTGCAACTTTCTTGTTCTCGTGTGTATACGTGAATCTAAGATCTAGAGCAGTGGCGAAAACATTCTTCAGAAATAAGTGTCATTAATTTGACATTATTTTGCAGAATGTTTTTTATATATGTGTAAATATATTCTTTTAGAAATGGTATTATTCCAACATTACTTGAAAATAAACAAAGTAACTATCAAATTTAGACCGGAAGTAAAACCTTAAATCAACAACTCATCATAGTCTTAGACACAAATTAACAAGCCGGAATTGTGACAATAGGTCGACACCACTTGCACAAAATCTTGCGTACACCACTAATCTAGAGTCAATAGTTCAGAATAATTATAATCTTATTATACGCATACATGTTAAATGCTTTTTTTTCTTCATATTATATGTATACATAATTCAAATTGAAAGCAATAGATCTAGTTGAACCCGCAAAACCCGTCTTAGATGTACCTCTAAATTGTATCAGGGATGAAATGATCTTTCAAAGCATTAAAGATCTTTTTATTAATTTCTTCTTGAGGAGGCAAAGGTCGTGGATTGCTGAGGCAATCAACAAATCTCCGGACACAATTATAGATAGGTCGACACCAAAAGAGAAGAATCCCTACCTGTGCAATCATCCCCCCTGTGAAAGCAACAATACTTGAGGGCTCCATGCTCGTACAATTCCTTCTTTCTAGTTATAATAACTTAAATTACACTGACAATAAAAAAATTTGCAATGCCAATATATATAAGTTGAATACTTGATAGTTTAAGATGAGAGAGCTTGTTCCATTGAAAAAATCACAAAATTTTGGTTGGTGTTATTATACTTACTGAATTAAACAAACGTTATTTAGTAATCGTTCTGCATTTATTTCGTTGCCAATAGTAATTTACTATTTGAAGAAACGGCTAGATGTGTGCCATGAAATTTGTGTAATATAAATCTAGTTCATGCATATTAATTTAGAGGTAAGATGATTTATTGAATACATTAATGTAACTTCTTTTTATTGTTTTCATTAATTGCAATTGAGAGGTGCCAATGTCTTTTTTTATTGCCTATGAGCTATTGTTAGGGGTGGGCGTATATCGGTTCGGTTCGGTTTTGTATCCGAAAAATATGAACCGAATAAAAATCATTTAAAAAAAAAGAATACAACTTTTTTTAAAAAAATGATATGTTCGGTTTATATCGCCGAACGTATCGGATTATATCGGTTTTTTTCTAGTGGGCCGGGTCGAGGAATTTTTTTTTAAAAATTGAATTTCCAAAACTGAAATTGACATTCACACCTACACTACCATGAGATTTCGACGTTGAAATCTATTGTGTATTGTGAGATGTTTACTAAAGAAAAAGGAAAATTAGAAACCGATTTGGGGGAAAACACAAATTGATTGGGAAAACGAACGTTTTCGTAAAAATTGGCTGCGCCAAAGTGCCTTGTGGAAATTTGGGCCGCCCCGTCTCGAAAAAATATCCAAAATCAAAAAAGAAATCGGGTAAAACGGACATCCGAGCGTAGAGTTATGACCATTTAAAGTTTCATCAATTTACAACTACTTTCTCTTCCTACATTTTATGTCAATGTTTCCGTGATATGTTAATCAAGTTCATGGCGCATTCGACTTCCATAAAAGCTTCATAGATTGACTTCAATGACTATGATTCAAGAGATAGTAGCCAAAAATAAAAAATAAGAATAATTATATATTTAATTCAGTTTTTTCGGTTCGGTTCGTATCCAAAATTAAAAAACCGAACCGAATCACTAAATCCCGATTCGGTTCGTTTTTTTTTTAAAAAAATGGTTTTTTTAAAAAAATAAATGAGAAAAAACCGAATTGAATTTCGGTTCGGTTCGGTTTTTTCGGTTCTCCGGGTTTTTTGCCCACCCCTAACTATTGTAATCGTTTATCACCAGTTTGGCCTGCCTTTTGAAAGACCTTTTTTTAAAAAAAAAAAAAACAAAAACACTTATCTTAGAAAATGAAGGCGTTTGGCCAAGTTTCTGATAAAGAAATAAGTATTTTTCAGTAATAGCATAAGTTGTTTTAAGCTTTTAAGCAGAAGCTAGAAAAAAAAAAAGCTTCTCCAAAAAATAAGTAACTTTGATTGGAGTACTCATACAAAATTAAAAGTCGAGATAGTTGTGAAGGGAAATGTTTCTCTCAAAAGTTAGGTCTAGCACCAAATACCTACTTTTAAGTGTACAGTGGCGCAAATGATGAGTTTAGACAGCGTTTAGGGGTTAAGCATGTCATGTTAAGACTTTTAAAACACTTTCTTTTTTAGTTCAAATAGCTTTGAGACAGCTCTCTAAAAAAAATTGCCAGCATAACAAAATTTCTTTGGGTAATAGAAGTTTTTTGAAAAAATGATGGTATCCGGACCAACTTATGCGTGCCTCAATTATTCCATAAGGTACTTGGCGCTCCCACTAACACATATATCGAGTTAGTTCTGTCTACCAAAGTTTAGATAGATAGAAAAAAAGCACTTAGTGTCTTTTATCTCAACTGAAATTTGAATCTTAATCTCCCATTAGTTTCACCCACTTCAAATGCTAATATCAATATATGTAATAATACTATGAAACTTACTCTTGCCTAGCAGGCAAAGATTTACATCTATAAAAAAAAGGACGATTCATTCAGATCAACATAAGAATCCAACTATATTGTCAGAATCCACGTTATATATCGAAAGAGGCAACTTGTCTCGGGATAAGTAAGGTCACCCACACAGTATAGGTGTGTAACCAACCGGTAATCCAGAACAGGTCTAGAGGATACTCATGTCTTTTCCTAATTAATGTATTAGTAAGAGCAGACAAACTCAATCTTGAACTATGAGAATTTGCTTTTGATAATAGAAACCAAACAAATTAAAATACATTCCCCCACAATCACTGAGATACATTATTTGGGTATAATAAGCAACACTATTTTACAATATCTAAACGGCGTAAAATGCATGAACATATATAAAGCTAGTTAAGACCTCTTATCTTACATCTTTCTATAATATTTCTAATTCTCTCTCCAAGAAATAAACCTAAAAAAATGAAAAAATATAAGGAAGGGGCACTAATCTTAAGTGGAGAAGGATATAGGGACGGCCCCATGATCCATCTCTGTTTTGCAGGTTGTCTTATAATGTCCAATTTGATTGCACTTACTACAATGGACAGTATGCTTTTCACGATTAAGATCTTCCACACATAACCGCTTCTTTTCAGGTCGTCCGGGAGGTCGACGAAACTTGGGTGGCCGGACTAGTCGGGTTCTCGACCATTCAAGTTTATCAGCGATGGGGTGTACCTCTTTACTATAACTCTCACGATAACTAGCTGCAGTGAAATATTTTTCTGTGTAGGCATACACATCCTTTTTACATGATACGATTGCAGCAACAGCATGAGAACATGGTATCCGATACAACTGCCAATCACGGCAAGAACAAGATCGGGTACTTAAATTCACAATATCTGACCGCTCTGCTGAAATAACTTCAAATTCAACTTCATCCGACCTTAGCGCTTTATACGTGGAAGCACGAGTTCTTCCTTCCATAATATGCTTCTCAGCAGATGGAGCAAGGGTAGAACTCCATGTAATACTCCTTGACCGCCGCAGCTCAAACTCTTCTATTAACTTACAGTGAATCCGTTTAATCACCTGAATAATAGGAAGCTCCCGCGCTTCAAGAATCCATTTATTAAACTCATTAATGTTGGAAGAGAAATGACCATATCTTGTTCCGTCAAAATGTATTAATGCCCAGCGTGAAGGAGGATACTGTTGAAGCCACGTGGCTGCATCTGAAGAAACCTCGTTAAATTCAGCCATTATCTCTTTAAACCTGGTTGTGGACGTAGAATATGCGGCTTTCCACAGGAGTTGCACAAGCCTTGAATTCTTGAACTCTTTACTGATGCTTTCACTCAGATACTGCATACAAATTGCATGAGAAGAAGAGGAAAATTTACTATCCACGGCATCTGCAATACTTTTCTTCCCATCTGACAGAAATATAAACGGTGGTATATTCTCGGTGCTCATCTCTAATGCCTTGCACAACTCTAACAAGAACCACATCCAGCTATCATCATTTTCTTCATCGACAACACCAAAAGCAAGGGGAAACACTCCACCATCAGCATCAAAAGAAGTTGCTGATAGTAAAGTACCTAAGTATTTGCTCTTAAGTTGGATACCGCCAAGACAAATAACAGGCAAACAACCATTCAGGAACCCATGAAGAGAAGCATAAAAGGAAATGAAGAACCTCTGAAACCGATTATCTGAACCAGCTGTAAAAACTTCAGCATGACTTCCAGGATTTGTCTTCTTGATTTGCTCACAATATGACGGTAATAGACAGTACCCTTCTTCGGAAGATCCATATATAGCTTGCAGCCCTCTTTCCTTGGCCCTCCAAGCTTGCTTGTATGGTATAGTTATTCCGTACTGCTTATAAATATCATGCAATATGTCTTTTGGCTTGTAATTTATGTTATCACGCAAACGCTCCTCTATGAAGTTCACTATCCAATCAACAGAAGCCTGATGATGTGCATTTTTCCCACAGGTATGTGTTCCCTCAAGGCTTCTTATAGTAAAGGTAGGAGCATTAGGAAGCTTAATAGCACGAATACGCCACGGACAACCTTCTGAGGCACATTTTGCAATGTAGCGAATCAGGTCACTTTTTACTATGCGAAGCTCAAAATGTTGTGCAATAGCAACCTCTTTAATTGCACCGCGGAAGGCCTTGACATCAGGAAACTCTTGGCCAACAAAAATGTTCTGATCCTCCATGGAATAGCAATTTATGAGATCACCACTTTTAAATAGCTAAAAATCCGCACTTAACTTATTGGGAGTTGACATGTAAAGGAACTGAAAAAAGCAGCCAATGTATCCAAACCTAAACATTCAACAGGAAACTTCATTAGCATCAGCAAGCAGTTGGAAAATGCACAAATCTTTAATGAAACCCCTCAAGCCTTGTTCAGAGAAGGCCAAAAGTGGTAGATGCTTCATCAATTTAGGTGAAAAAGGTCCTGATTGAAAATGTTGCCAACCATGTACATTAAACAATGTGACTTCTAGCTTGTTTGGCCAAGCTTTTGGGAGGTCAAAAGTGTTTTTTTCTTCAAAAAGTGCTTATTTTAAAAACGTGAGGTGTTAGACCATTTAGGAGAAATTTAGTGTTTTTGAGGAGTAGCAGAAGTTGTTTTCTAGAGCTAAAAAAATAGTTTTCCCCCAAAAGTACATTTTTGAAAAGCACTTTTGAGAAAATGCATTTAGAAGCACTTTCTAAAAGCTTGGTCAAACACTAATTGCTGCTCAAAAGTGCTTTTCAAATTAATTAGCCAAACACAAATTGCTTCTCACTAACAATGTTGTCAAAGACGTGCTTAAAGCGCGCTTAAGCCATGAAGCGAGGCTCAAAACATGTTGAGCGCTTCGCCTCGCGTTATGTGTGCTTCAGTATCATCATCAAGGCCCTAAGACATACTTTTCCTTGCCAATGAGCCTCTCTTGAAGAGATGACACTAGATAATTGATATTTCACTTTATCGTAATGTTTTTACAATTTCTTTGTCCATATATTTGTTATTCATGCTTATTATTAATAGTCTTGGATTAAACATACATATATTTTGTTATTTGCATCATTGTGCCTTTTTCCATTAAAGCCCACGCTTTATTTGCACTTAAATCCCCAGCTGACGTTAGAGCTTTTTTGCGCTTTTGATAACACTCCTCACTAAAAGTACTTTTTTGAAACACTTATAAAAAACAGCGCTTTTCAAAATAAGCTAATTTTACAAGCTTGGTCAAACAAGCTATTCTTGTCGACCTAGTTACTAGGACATGTTAATGCTGTCAGAATCAACAACAACAACAACATACCCAGTGAAATCCCACAACGTGGGGTCTGGGAAGGGTAGAGTGTACCCAGACCTTACCTCTACCTTGGTAAGTAGATCAGTTGTTTCCGAGAGACCCTCGGTTCAAGACAGAGCATAAGCACAAGCAAAGCAACAACAAAAATAAAGCAAGAGCAAAACAAGATAGATGGTCAGACCCGGTCAGAAAATATTTAAAGCAGTATGAAAATGCTGGTATCAAAATCAAATAGCTGTCAGAATCAACTGCGTCATAAACACAACACATGCAGGTTTAACAGCTACAACAACAATATAACCATTGTAGTTTCACAAGTGGGGTCTAGGGAGGTTAAGATGTACGCAGACCTTACGCATACCTTTGTGGGGTAAAGATGTTTCCGATAGACCCATGCTCGAAAGAAAGACAACGATGTAAAGCATGGTATCAAGAAAAATATGACAACAAAATAGCAAAATAAAAGCAAATGAGGCAACATATAGTAATACACATTGAAGAAAGAAACTAAGAGATTACTAACTAATACTACTAATAAGGAGACCACTCGTCTACATTGCGTGCATGCATAGGTTTCTTATTTTTCATCAAATACATGTATCATGTATACAACAACATATCCAGTGAAATCCACACCGTGGAGTCTGGAGAGGATAGAGTGTACACAGACCTTACCTCCACCTTGATAGGTAGAGCGGTTGTTTCCAGGAGACCCTCGGCTCAAGAGAAAGCATAATAACATGTATCATGTATGTTTAAAAAAAAATTGACTGCTACTGTTTGGTGAATCACAAAATTCCACAATATTTTCTCAAATATAACGTGTTTGGTAAAAGAAAAAAATCTTATTTTATAAGTTATTTTTATGTTTGATTGTCAGAAAATATTTTTTCAAGAAATAATTTTCATTAAAAGAAAAAAAATAACTTTTCAAAAGTTCTTGACTTTTAACTAACCTTCTAGCCTAATCCTCGACCTCCACACCTTTGTCCTCCGTAAGCTGAAGTTGTACCATATCCTGCCTAATCACCTCCCCTGGTTCTTTTTCGGCCTACCTCTACCTCTCCTAACTCCTGTTATAGCCAACCTCTCACACCTCCTTACTAGCGCATCCACACAGCTCTTCTTCACATGCCCGAACCATCTCACTCTCGCTTCCCTCATCTTGTCCGCACGAGGGCTAATTCCACCTTGCCCCGTATCCATCTGAGCATCCTCATCTTCTGAAAGTGGACGTTTTTTACGCAGGTATAACAGCTATTCAGGATAATAATTCTTTTCCAAACTGCTTTCAGTAATCCGTCGAATAAGCTCGTTTAAATACCCATGTATCCATATGAACTATTCAGAAAAGGGAATATTCCTGTCTACATGTAATAGTAACAGTCTAGCATTTCTTGTACCTGAATAGAAAAGCAAATATCTTAACTTCTAAAACCCTGAGGGACGGAGGGGAGGTAGTTTTTTTTTTTGATAAGGTAAATGACGTTCATCAGAAAGCAAGCCCAACAGGGAAATTAACCCATGTACAAAAGGTATACGTGACCCTATAGAGATTTAGTTTTTTTTTTTTTGAGAAATAAAAAAGGTAACAGAACCCTATTCTTGGCATCAACTTCCAGTCGAATAGACCGTAAACCTTATAAAACCAACAAAAAAATAAAAAATAAACAAAGTTATCCCTACGGCCCTACCCATATCCCCAAGTCATTCGTGGAAAATATAGTATTTGCCAGCTACTATAGTTAACTGAGACTTATTTCTTGATTATATCACTGAAATGCACAACCAAAGGAATCTTAAACAAGTTTACAAATATTCAAAACATTTAGGCAGATGACGCAAACACTCCTAGATGATGCTCCACAATTCCAGGGGTCCTATAAACACTCGGTTGGAGCTCTCTACTTTTATGACAAGGGATATGACTAAGCTATATGGCTTGCTGGCTTTGTCTTCATCAAACTTTATATCTCATTAATTTTTAAAAGCATTTGTTCAGACTCAACTTATGTAGTAATAAAATGAGGAATAATTTTTAATAAGAAAAAAAATATGAAAAGAACAGTTCCTTGGACATAATGCAAAAATCCCATTCGAAAACATGATATCATGTCTAATATTATATGCATCAGCTGGCTATATAAGAGATCCCTACAGAATGTTGGAACAAATCAACTTTCTAAGCAGAGTGGATTCTAAATAGACAAACAAATTAAATCACTTCATATGTCCAAATAAAAGCGACAAACTGAAACTAAATACATTTCACTAAATGCAAGCAAGAAAGTCGTATAGCTGAACATAGAGTAAATGCAACGAGCTGTGAGGTTATGACCTGTTGCATAAAATCAATCATATAATACTCCCACTAAAGATCTTCAGAACAAAAAATCTAGTAGAATAGAGAAATACTTGATAAACATTAATGATAAAAGTGAAAGATATTTGCTTTATATATTTCCAAGAATATAGATTGAAGGTTATAGAGGTCGCAGATCAGGGTAGAAGGTTAGTAGGTGGTGGTATTTTGGTGCACTGTACCTGTTTCTCCTTTCATACCAGTAGTAGTGGCATTATTCTCGTAGTTCCTTGTCCTTCAATTCCTGTTACTACCTGTTATTTCTTGTGCTTCGGTTATCGCATTATTTAGTTGTTGTTACTGTTCCTTTTTTCCTAAATGCTATGCAATGTTCTCCCTATTATTTGCTATGTCCTCTTTAATTATGTATTTTTCTTTTCTAATTACTTTGATATGCGTTACTTGATCCGAAGGTCCTTCGAAAACATCCTCTCTACCTCCACGAGGTAAGAGTAAGGTATGCGTACACTCTACCCTCCCTAGACCTCACATGTGTAATTACACTGGCCATGTTGTTGTTTATCTCCAAAAAATATGGAATTTATAGTGATAGACTAATGAACATTTCCTACAATCAAAGAAAATAGGGGGAAAACTCAAATATGTCATCGAACTCACAGAAAATGTTCATTCATTCCACTCGTTAATAGTTGAGCTCAAAAATGTCTTGTCGTTACCATTTTGGGTCATATATGTCATTACTCACTAACAGAACTCTACTACTATCAGATTTTGACACGTGACATTATCTAAACTCTTCATTTCATGAGTGACATATATGACCCATTTCGTTAAGTTCAGTGGCATTTTTGAGCCTCTACCGTATCCATAACGATTCAAATCACCTCCCAAACCTGCCTAATCTAATTGCGAAAACTCAACCCATATAAACCCCAAACCCAATGTAATAGTAAAAAAAACACGGCCTGATATAACGAATTTCCAATAAGAGCATTTCTAATATAATACTGCTAAATTCTCATTAACTTAGAAATTAGTACAGAAATTAAAACTAGAGAATAGTATCCATTAAAAGAACAATTTCAATCGGGAATAGTTTTAATTATCTAATTAAAAGGGGAAATAATAAAAGAATTCCGGTAAAGTTGCGAGCTTTTACCTAAATCGGAATTGTGTTACGGCGGCGATGAGCTGAGAATCAGTAAATTTGGGAATTTTCGAAACCCTAATTCGATGTTCACAGAGAAGAAAATATTTGTGGTTGACCCGTGTATTGCATTAATTCTAAAGAGACAAATTTGCCCCTTGTATTTTTATTTTATCCATTTGGTGTAACAAAATTATTACTGTATCATCCTCATATTTTAAAAGATTTTATTATTATTATTATTATTATTATTATTATTATTATTTGTGTATTACTCTGATGTTTAATCACATTCCATTCTTGAGAGGAGAAAATTAACTAATTATAGTACTAAATAATAATAATGCAAACAAATAAAATTTCTTGCCCTCCTACTATTTGAATAGGAAAAATGACATTTTCAGATATCTTATGTATTATTTTTAGACCACTTATGTGTAAAAATGAAAATCTCTTATAAAAAAAATATAAAATTAAAAATATTTTATAAGTGAGCTACGACATTATTTCTCTTCTAAAAATAAATACACAAGTACTTACATCAAATCATGTAAACTTATTTTAAAAGTTTATAAGTGATTTAAGGAAATAAGAACATATGCTAATTAAATATGGTTAGGAGCTTAAAGCAAATACAAATACATAGGAGTATCATTCATTAACTTGATAAAAATATCGGGTACGAATAAATTTTTATAATAAACAAAACACGATACCAACATTTTATTAAAGTATGTCCTCTATATGAATATTTAAACTTATTTAATCATTTTTTCGAAAATGGGTATCCTTTTATTTATTTTCTAAAGTTTGAAACACCAAAGGAAAACAAGAATTTGTTGTGGAGTTGGTGAAAAATGAGGTATAGCAGCCACTTAGGGGGGGGGGGGGGTGGGGGAGGCTTGACCATCATATCCTAAAAAAAACCAAGAATTTGTTGTGGGGTTGATGAAAAATGAGGTATAGCAGCCACTTGGGTGGGGGTGTGGGGTGTGGGGTGTGGGGGGGTTACGCTTTACCATCATATCCTAAAAAATCAAGAATTTGTTGTGGGGTTGGTTGTTAACGAGTAAGGAAGGTTTTGGATTATTAGCAAGATGTTTTCTGTTTGTTTGATCTTGAATTTGGAGTTATCGGATGAAAATGTT
Organism: Anisodus acutangulus; assembly: GCA_029783415.1. Lineage (NCBI taxonomy): Eukaryota > Viridiplantae > Streptophyta > Magnoliopsida > Solanales > Solanaceae > Anisodus > Anisodus acutangulus. The sequence goes on from CM056511.1 coordinate 4,148,980, forward strand.
AACTTGGGGTGGGTGGTGTGTGGTGGGTGTGGAGTCGGGTGGTGGAGTTTGGGCGAGTATTTTCCGAAAAATATTTTCTACTAACCAACCGAACATGAGAAATAAGTAAGAAATTCACTTATTTTTCGTTAACCAAACGAACATGAGAAGCAAACAGAAAGCATCTTGTTTTGCTTCCTGTGATAACTTATGTTAATAAATGTGGAAGCTTTTGTTATCCAGTGTTAAGGTCATGGTATGATTTGTATATTTAGATTTAAGTCTGAACATTGTCACTGAAGTAGTAGTAGGTGCAATGGGAGCTTTGCACCCACCGGCTTAAAATTTCCCGATTCTCTGGGTTAAGCTAGAACTTTTCTTATTGATACTATGAGGAATCTCAAAATTTAGCTGCAAACCCTAAGCTCCTAAGATGCAAAAAAGAGAAAGGAAGAAAAAAATGTGAGGTTGACCTTCGTTATCAAGAATATTTATTTGAGTGATTCCGATTAAGTACAATCCTGATCTTTCTAGTATCAAGTTGATGACAGGGTGTTTAGCTCCTATGAGAGATGGATATTACTTTCTTTACTCTTGGGAAAAAGATAAAAGCTTGTAGAGTTGCACATATATTTGAGATAAGTGGGAGTTCTGTAATACATGTGGTATTGAGTGATTATTAACTTAGGGGGTAAGTATGAAGTCATAAATGTTGCAAGGATCATACTTAAGTGGATGATGGCATTTTGTATGTTCTTTTTGGCAAATAGGTGAGCTTATGAAGATTAGTTGCTTGCTAAATGAGAAGCTTGTGAACGTTCCAAAATGACACTTTACCAGAATCCATGTATAATGGAGAAAAATCATTTTAATGGATATGAGTTCTTCTATGTTATATGAAAGATGCTATGGCTCATTATCATTTAAAGTTTTGGTGAGTACTCACTGTGAGCAATCAATTGAGAAACTCTAATTTATGTGTTACATGTTTTTTCCCCTTTCCATGTGAGGTAACTACACTTGGATGCTCTTTATATATAATGGATCTCATCTGTTATACTTGTTTCTCATTTGATTTCATTCTTCCCTACAATATTGCATGTAGATATCTTATTCCGTTGCTTCACCTTCCCAACATTTTGAGACATTGAAAATGTCGAAACTACGAAACCCGAAGATGGAAATATGGCATTTCTCAACCTCAACTAACATTTCCTAGATTCATCCGTCATATTTATGTTATTATACATAGAGTTCCAAATGCAGGAGTAACTGGTAAAGTTGTCTCCATGTGGCCAGGAGGTCACAGGTTCAAGCCGTGGAAACAACCTCTTGCAGAAATGCAGGGTAAGTCTGCGTAAAATAGACCCTTGTGGTCTGGCCCTTCCCCGAATCCCGCACATAGTGGGAGCTTAGTGCACCGGGCTGCCTTTTTTTTTACATAGAGTTCCAAATGTTGAGATGGTTCAGGCATGTGCAGAGGAGAGACACAAATGCCCCAGTGCGGAGGTGTGAGAGGACGGGTTCATGAGGGGTAGAGGTAGGCCGAAGAAGTATTGGAAAAAGGTGATTAGACGGGATATGGCACAGGTGCAACTTACTGAGGACATGACCTTAGATAGGGGGTTGTGGAGGACACAGATTAGGGTAGAGGGGTAGTAGGTAGTTGAGCGTAGTCCTACTTACGCTTACATACCGGTAGTTGTAGTGCTATTATTGTAGCCCTGCTTAGCCTATCATACTAGTAGACGCAGTATTGTTTTATAGTCCCATGTCATTTGATTTCTGTTGTTGTATATTCTTTCATGTACTTTGTTTATCTTATTTACTTGTGTTAGTTACTGCTTATTTTTTTATAATGTTTTATCATGGCTTATTCACTTTTGTTACCATCATTTTCATACTGCTTTAAATTTCTTGTCCGGGTCTGACCGCTTCTCTTGCTTTGCTTGTGCATATGCTTTGTCTTGAGTCGAGGGTCTTTCGGAAACAACCTCTCTACTTACCAAGATAGAGGTAAGGTATGTGTACACTCTACCCTCTCCAGACCCCACGTTGTGGGACTTCACTGGATATGTTGTTGTAGAGTTCCAAATGATTATGACCGATGGATCCTAAAAAAAATTTTATGACCGAGATAGACAAGATAGTAGATGCACTTATTTTGGTCATACTGTCTGGAGTATTTAAGATAAGCCATTTTTTATGGAAGTATTATGTTCAACACTTAATACTTAGAAATTAGGATAGTATAGTCTGTTTCAACAAAAAAACTAGAATAGTATAGTATGTCAAGCGTTAACATTTGTAGTCATTGTATCTAAGGAATATTGATCTGGTCTCTTAAATTATTTGTTAGAGATCTGAGTTTCCTATTTCTTGAAAGTGTCACTTTCATACAAGTATTGGTGGATCTCCTGAGAGGTAGTTTTCGACCTGAAAGTTTCCGTTGCCTCAGGAAGTTTAATTGATACTTTCAACACTTAAAAATATAAGAATTCTACAACCTTCTTCCTCGTTGAGATAGAGGGAGGAACCATATACTTTTTTACTGCATTGGGCCCTTTCTCCTCCAGCACCTCATTTCTTGAAGCTTCTACAGGACAGACTAGGTGGATTTTTCCTCTCTCTACACACCCAGTCCCATGAACAAAATCACAAACAAAAGGGAATAGAAATTAAAGTCCACCTTAAGGGTGTGTTTGGTATGTCGGAAAATGTTTTCCATGGAAATTGTTTTCTTGGTAAATAAGTGGGTTTCTTACTTATTTTCTAATGTTTAGTAAGTACGCATAAAAATATTATCCCAAGAGCATTTATATGCAATCTAACAAAACACTAAGGGGGTGGGATGGGGTGTTCGGGGTTGGGGGTGTTGGGTTGGCGGGGAGGAGACAATGAACTTGGAATGTCACTTATGAAACTTGTTTTCCCATTTTCCATTAGCGAAGTCATTTTCCTCATTTTTAAGGAACTTGTTTTTCTAGAGAAAATGTTTTCCAAAACATTTTGACCAACAAACATGGGAAAATTGGAAAACATTTTCTGGCAAAAATTATTGTTTTCCTCCATAACAAACACACCCTAAGTGTTACTCATAACATTTCATCCTCACGACATGCCAGAGAAGTGGTGCATGGTAATGGCATCTTTGAACTCTCACATTGTCTTAGGATGGCTTAATTGATGATAGGAGGTTCAACATAAGAATTTTATGTTGTAATTCTGCATTAAGAAAGTGCATAAAACCCCATAGTGGTGTCTAGTATGATAGATGAATATCAAACTGGTCAAATTACTTGAGGAAAATTTATACACTTATTTGTCATCAAAAGAACATAATTCTTTCGCTGGCTATGTCCTTTTCAATAGAAAAGAAGAAAAACATACAAAATGGATAAACTTTTTAGGTTCTCTTGTATGTGGAGTATGCAATATAGAACTAACCAGTGTTGTCAAAGGCGCGTTTAAGCCCTAAAGCGAGGCTCAAAGCATGTTGAGCGCTCGCCTCGCTTTATGTGCACTTTAGGGTCATCATCAAGGCTCTACGACATACTTTTCGTTGCCAATGAGCCTCTCTTGAAGAGGTGACACCAGATATATGATATTTCATTTTATCGTAATGTTTTTACAATTTATTTGGCCAAATATTTGTTATTCATGCTTATTATTATTATTAGTCTTGGTCTAAACATATATGTATATATTTGTATTTTTGCACCATTGCACCTTTTTTCATTAAAACCCACGCTTTATTTGCGCTTAAAGCTCCAACTGACCTTAGAGCTTTTTTGCGCTTTTCGCTTTTGATAACAGTGGAACTAACATATGCTGAATACATTCATATAAAGCTCTTCGATATAGCATATTAAATTACCTCTTGTTGATTGGAGTTTGAATTTCTCTTTGCTTTCTGCATATGCCAAATTGCAAAATTTCCAGTCCACGGTATGGAATACAGATACGGAGCGCATGACTTTCCCATAAGTGGCGTTTTTGAAGTGGAACCTAAGAGCTGCCCTGGTTTCATCTACAGATGTTCGGTTCCATTGGGTCATATTAAGATGCCTCCCTCTGAATTTCAAGCGTTTCTTGAGAATGTGGCTTCTGAGTATCATGGGGACACCTATCACCTCATCTCCAAGAACTGTAACCATTTCACGGATGACATAGCACAGAGACTAACAGGGAAAGGGATTCCTGGATGGGTAAATCGGCTTGCCAGGGTTGGTATGTATATTTGATTCACAAAATTCATTTTCCTCTAGTTTTGACTTTTTTTTGTCCACATTCATTGTTTCATTGTGAGATTCTGGCATATAACCTATGTTGCTCGTACTTCTCAAAAGTGTTGTTGCACCCGTCGGATCATCCAAGAATATACAATTTTTGGAGGATCCACACACACCCAACAACATTTTTAAAAGAGTCCGAGCAACATAGCATATAACTGCAGAGAGCATTTAGGTATATGATCTACCTTAGGTGTCTGAGTGTGTGGCAATTATTACTAATTGAGTTTTGTAGAAGGCATAACATTAGGAGCCTATTTAGCCAGGCTGCCAAAAACTGCTTATTTTGAGAAGCACTTTTATCAAAACAACTTTTCAGAAAAGCACTTTTGAAGACGAGCAATTTGTGTTTGGCCAGTTCATTTGAGAAGTGCTTTTTTTGGTAATTGATAAGTAGATTGTGTTTGACCAATCTTTTCAAAAAGTGTCTTTGAGTGTCAAATTACGAAAAAGGACAAAAATCATGGCACGTTTCACTATTAGGATTGCTTACATAGAGAAAAATAATTTTAAATTTTCATTATGAAAGCCTTTAAAATTATGTGAAAAAATATTACTCCCTCTGTCCCAATTTATGTGATGTAGTTTGACTGGGCATGAAGTTTAAGAAATAAAGGAACACTTTTGAATTTTGTGGTCTAAAACAAACTAAAAATATTTGTGTGGTTATAAATCATCTTGTTAAGCGTAAATGGTAAAGTTTAAAGTTAAATTATTGCCAAATAAGAAAATGTGTTATTCTTTTTGGGACTGACTAAAAAGGAAAGTGTGTCATATAAGTTGGGACAGAGGGAGTAACTCGTATTTGCTCTAGTAATATTTGTTATTTTAGAAAGGCAGAGGAGAAATAGAGGAAAGGAACTGTAGAAAAAAGGGAGAAGTAACTCGTATTTATAATTGACGGACTTTTTCAAAGAGGAAAAGAAAAAAGAAAAAAAATGAAAAGACACTGGAAAATCTCATCAGTTATTTATACAATTTTATGGAGTTGAACTCATCTAATTCGTGTAAGTAGGATAAGCTACATCCCCAAATAGGAAAAGAACAAGATAACTTTATTCTCCTTTTGGGAGGTTTGTCTAAAAGATATGTAGTCTCTCTACTTAATGGATGTGAGGTTTCTTACTGATCTTAGCTAGCGGCTTTAAATCTTTTTTGCTGAACAAGGATGTCTCTGTGGTCATAAAATTTACGCATTACCTTATGTCTTCAATGTCCATCTCATATTTTGATAACCTCCCAGTGCAATTACCATTTTTGGTGAGTCGATGACATGAGTCTTAAAGTTGGTTACTTTTAATTTCAGGTGCTTTCTGCAGTTGTCTTCTTCCTGAGAGCCTCCAAGTGACAACTGTTAAACAGCTTCCTGAGTACCATCATTGTACAGGTAACATGATCCATATCCTTAAAAAGGGCAGCCCAGTGCACTAAGCTCCCGCTATGCGCGGGGTCCGGGGAAGGGCCGGACCACAAGAGTATTGTACGCAGTCTTATCTCACATTTCTGCAAGAGGCTGTTTCCACGGCTTGAACCCATGGCCTCCTGGTTACATGATCCATATCCTTGTAATGATAAATAGAAAATGAAATACTTATACTATGAATCAGTGTTAATTGAAGTCATCGCTTCGTTACTTGAAAATGATGAAGCGAGCAAAGCAAGGGGTTATCACTTTATGGATGAAAGGTACATGCTTCATAAAAGTGTATGCGTCAAACAATGACATGCAAAGTGATTCCAAGAAAGAGGTGGCCAGTTCTTTCAATCTCATCTTCGAGGGGTTGCATTAGTACAATAACATACCCAGTGCAATCCCACAAGTGGGGTCTGCGGAGGGTGGTGTGTACGCAGCCTTATCCCTATCTTGTGAAGGTAGAGAGGTTGTTTCCGATAGACCCTCGGCTCAAGCAAAGCATATAAAAAACAAGTATGGAAAGGGATTGCATTAGTATCAGTATTATTGCATATTGGACCAAATAGGAAAAAATGGGTCATATTTGTCCAAATAGGAGAACACGTGAATTTACAAGAAATATCTTAATAGTGTCCAAAGTAGATGGTTTATGTTGGTGGTGATGGTATATATGGTGAAGATGTGGTAATTTTGGATAGTGGTGGAAGAAGAGGGGTTGATTTGATGAGTTGGCATGCCATTTTGGATAAAATGGGATGTGGTTAATGGAAGGGCAATTTTGAACCACTTTTAGAACGCTAAGGGCATATATGGACCCATAGTATTACGTTAAGGGCAATATATGGACCGATGGCATAACGGGGGGCAATACTAAACCTTTTCCAATAGTAGAGGGGCAAATATGATCCATTTCCCGAATTTTAATTGCAATTTGACGTTCTAGTACTAAATCAGTGTTTTTTTAATGTCGCGAATGGTGTGGTTCACCTCAGAGAAGCATGCCTTCACTTCTCGCTTTTCACTTCAAGTCCCATGAACTTTGTTGCTTTTTCCGCTTTTCAAAACATTGCTATGAATGTATCAGTTGTAGATTTCTTATATATGTTCACTCAATAACAAGTCTTTCTTTTTATCGAGAAGAAGAAGGGAGTGGGTCAATGTCATCTACAACACCCCATGAACCAACTGAAAGTGATGACGGAGATCAAGATAAGCACTTGTTGTCGCCTCCTGTTGGAAGTCGTGAAGTAGCTTTTATAAGGGAGGCCCAAAGGTGAAACATGGTGCCTGAAATGAGGCTGGATTGAAGTACTTTAAGGGGATTCAATGTGTTACTGGTTTATTTAAGGCTATCGACTCATCCATTGCAGCCACTGCTCAAATTGTCCATTTGCTATATGAATTACTAGTTCATTGATTTTCATGCCTTCTCCTTTTGGTTATTAAGGTTTCCTTAGTGTGCAAGATGTAGTAGTCAAAGTGACAGGATTGTGATTATAGGTCACAAATATCCATGTAAACATTCTGAGTTTGGATCTCCTCACACGCATATTTGTTAGTTTGCTGACATTGGATTCTTGTGGCTGTTGTTTTGATAACTTGTCTCTGGGTGAAAAGGAATTACATGATATTTCAAAGTAGCAGGGAACTTTTGGCTTCCATATACTAATAAATTGCGAAAACGTATCATTTCAATGGACATAATTTATCTCTTATCAAATAGTATAAGAATAAATACCCAAAACATCTTAAGACGCAAACTATTAGAAGGTGAATCAGTCAGTCCGCGTTTCTGCTGAACTTCGTGCTTCAACACATTAACAGTGATAATGCTGATTCTCCATATTTGTGCAGTGTGCATATGAAAGTTGCCAATAGAAGTGCAACTTATGATTTCCCCTCAAGACCCAACTTTGAAGTTAGCCAAGCACAAATTTCATCCATCTCCTCTGGGATTGTGTAGTGGCCAAGTCTGTCGAACAGAAGTCAAAGATTCAGCGATATTTCCAGTATCAAGGACGGAGTAGTATCAGAACAGGGAGAAATACATACGCAGTGTAGGATTTGAATGTCACATCTTGAAATCCGCATGAACGTAACTTCTGAGAAGACTTGTCACCAAATTTATATGGAACAACATCATCTCCTGAATCAAACAAACATAAATATATCAGGTTAGACTGTTAGATCAAGATCTACCACCGATACCAGTCCAAAAACAATGCTTGAGAAGATGCAAAGGCTTTGAACAATTTTTTTTGCAGAAACTGTTTGCTATATATAAGGCACAGTAGCAAGATTATCATGTAGATAGAATATATCATGTAGATAGATTATTTACCTCTAAATGACAAGAAAATCTTCAAACTTAGGTATAGATTAGGCAACTATCAGTACTTATCATGAATGTGACAGATCACAAGGCAAGGGACTTCACTAACAAATACAAAACAACTCCCCCGAGGTTGGGTTGGGTGCTGGCGAGTGACAGCTTAAAGTAGGGGAAACTTAAAAGACAAGTTCAAACTGACTAGCCAGAAAAATGAGAAGTTTTTTTCCTTTTTTTATTCTAGAAGAGAAATATGAAGTATATGAATACCTTTTCCATGACAAAGAAGAATGGGCAATGATGTAGCACGGCTTACAGCCCCCTCCACGCCTTCTAATTTGCTACTGAGAGTCCTGCCAGAATAGTAACAGTCAACACAAAAACATACCAAATGTCTTAGAAGAGATAAAAAGACAGGATTGCTAAAAGTAACTTTGCCCAGGGAAGCCAGCCACTTAATCCAACAGCTAAACTCAGATTGACAGGGTACTGGTTGCCATTCTCATACTTCCCACGGACGAAGCACGTGGCAGAGTAAAGGGAGGTTGCTGCGCCCATGCTGAAGCCTCCGACCCCAAGTTTGACTGTAATACACAAAATAACAAAGTAAAGAATTTAATTCCTTTTTATAATAAAGAGTAAGAAAGTAAATTCTACAGACATTACTAAGATCCCTTGATCGTAATGGAGAGAAGGTTTGAATGTTTTTCAGATGTTGCAGCTTATATTTTACGAATGTCTAAATAACAACTAGATAATGGGATGACTAAGGTACAAATAAGGAAATTAACTCTTGCATAATAATTGCATATAAGATAATCTGTATCCGAAATGTTGGAAAGGAAAGAAAGAAAGAAAACAAAAGAGAGCTCTCACATTCACACACCAGATCGGAATGAGGTAGCAGCGTTAAAGTTCAAGTAGTAGACAGTCACTAAAAAATTCAGCAGCATAAAGAGAATAACATTGAAAACAAGAAGAGGGAGAAGGAAAGAGCCTGTTTGACCAAGTTTCCAAAATCTGCTTATTTTGAGAAGTGTTTTTGTCACAAGTGCTTTTGGAAAAAGTACTTATGGAGAGTAGCAGTTTGTGTTTGGCTAATCAATTTGAAAATCACTTTTTCCAATATTAGAGTAGCAATTTGTGCTTGATCAGGAAAAGCTACTTTTTTCAGCTTATGTTACTACTCAAAAGCACTTGGTGTTTTCCTCAAAACTTGGCCAAACACCTCAACTCTATAAAATATGCACTTTTAAAAAAAGAATTAGCACTTTGGCTTCCCAAAAGCTTGACGAAACAGACTATTATTGCGGCATCATTATTAAAAGCCGACGCTTAAAGTGCTGAAGCGATTTGACGAGAGAGGTTATCGCTTCATGCGTTTGCGCTTCAAATAATGGTGAACAAGTTTATATAACAGGTGGAAGAAACTTACTGTGAGGGGGCTCGGTAGCAAGCAAACTCGCCACATATGCTGCTGAAGCATCCAAACCCTCATCATCATCAATAGCATTTTCAGAAAGGTCATTGACATCAAACCCTGGTACCAATTATGAGAAAAATAACGTTTTCTTTACTCCAGTGCTTCAAAGCATGACTTCCAATTTAAACTAATTTCAATGACGAATTGGACAATACTTTCCAATGAGTTGCAAATTAATAGGATTATCCGATTTACACATCCAGCAATGTACAACGCCAGGATAAAAAGTTCTAAATTATACGCACATTGGAAAAGGATGGGCATAATAAAAAAAAGCACAAAGCTTACAGGCAGTGGAAGGAAAGCCTCCAAATAAAGTTACTGGTCGTTGGGGGGCAGTTGGGCAAATCCATTTAATCTGCACAAAAGAATGAGCAAAATCAGGCTAAGCTACCATAACAACCAAAAATTAAGGCATGGAGATGAAAGAGAAATACACCAGAGCCTATTAACGGATTCTAATAGGATACAACTATGAGATTTACATGTTTAAGAGTCAACAAGTTACACTCTCAAGTACAAAAAGTAATATTTGGATCCTTACATTTGGAAGAGGAAGGGTCTCCAAGAGGTTGGACCAGCTGCCAGGAAAACCAAAAGTAAATTATAAAAGGTTAGTTAATATGTTTCAGTTCTTCATTTCACGGAGACTCAAGTTTTGATATTGCATATTGCCCTGTGCATAGCAAGCAAGACCATTTAGAGAAGCTTGGCATCCATATAAGGAGCTCCTGTAGTCATAAATAGCATACAATTGACTCAATACAAGAATTATAGCTCATACAAAAGGGAATAAATCAACCTTAATCTTAGCATGAAACAAGCAATGCCATTGCTAGATATATTTCAATCACAAATGAGATATTTAATATAAAAGAATGCAATCATACTTGTCCTAAAGCTAACATATAAGCAATAAAATGACTAAATTTCAAATTAATAGATGAATTGTCATTAGGACACTTCCTATAACCTACCTGGACTTACCGGCTAAGAGCATCACATTAGGACATATCGCCAAGAGCATCGCGATATGGAATGCAGTGATATAAAAAATTGAGAAAAAAACTAGCAAGATGCCGAAAGAGGTATTTGCCAAAAAGGGACAGGATGGACTGGTCAATATCACGCTTCAAAAGCATCCAAACATTTTACATCTCTCCTAGATGCACCTCCGGCTACCGTTACCAAAATGTTGGAGAAACTTCAACAGATTTTTTATTTTTGAGATGGTAACATGCTGTATTAAAATCAAAAGGGGCCAGAAAGGCCATAGTTACAAGGAGGCTAACAAAAGCTACACAAAAAAGTTAAACTAGCAACTAAAGAGACTCTAGAAATTGTATGAGTGTCTCCGTGTCATCTATGTACTTTTCTTTACACCAAAAATGCAAAAGTCTAATACAATTAAGCTTTATCTTCTACATAGGATTGTTTTGTTTTCAAAATGTCTTAAATTCCTTTCCTTCCTGATAGTCCACCATATGCAGCCAGGGATCATACTCCAATTTTTCCTTTGAGCTTTAGTGTCTCCACTTCTGTTCCAACTAGATAGCATGCCAAGTATATGAATTGGCATTGCCCAACTCAAACCAATATTAGCAAGAAATATGTCCCACAGTTGAGTAGTTACCCTACAGTGCAAAAAAAGGTGACTATTTGTTTCTGCATACATTCCACAGAAGTGGCAAATAGAGCAAAGTTGTATTCCCCTTCTTTGCAATCTGTAATGTGTCAAACAAACCTTCTATACAACCAACCAAACAAAACATGCCACCTTGTATGGTATGTTTGTCTTCCAAAGTTGCCTCCAAGGCCATTGTACCTGAAGATTGTTGTTGTGATTCCTCCCGTGATAAGCTGTCTTGACTGAGAAAACTCTTGATCTGTCTCTCAACCACCATAATCTATCTTGCTCTGGTGAGGCTCCATTGAAGAGATTAAGTGTGCTGCGGAAGGCACTGAATCTGTCCATTTCCCAGTCATTTAAATGCCTTCAGAAACTAAGATCCATCCTTGGTTGTTCCATACCTCATTGATATTGGTCCTTTGTTGCCGATTTAGGATGTAAATATCTGGATATAGGCGCCTGAGTGAGCCATTACCTAACCAGATGTCTTCCCAAAAAGAAATATGTTGCCCATTTCCAACTTTGAATCTAGTATTAACGCTGAAGATATGCCAAAGATTTCTAATAGTCCTCCAGACACTAACCCCATATACAGTAGTGACAGCTTTAGTTTTCCAGGCATCATCCTCTCCATATTTTTCTTTAATCACCTTCTTCTATAGTGATTGATCTTCATTTGAGTATCTCCAGAGCCATTTCATGAGTAAACTTTGATTCTGTTTCATAAGGTTTTTTATACCAAGCCCCCCTTGCTGTTTACTTAGTGTCAAGATTTTCCACTTGACAAGATGGGCACCCCTTTTCTCCTTGTTGCCTTGCCACAAAAAATTGCTTCTTAGCATATCCAGTCTCTTCTCAACTTCTGGAGGTATGGGAAAAAGAGACATCATGTAGGTAGGTAGGTAGAAAGTTTCATGTGGGCACAGGATGAGGTAAGAAAGTTTCACCTCGTGAATTAGAAAACAACCACATCCTCAACAAACTATCGTGGGCTTGGATTCAAAGATCGCAAGGTGTTCAACAAAACGCTCATAGGAAACCCGCTTTGGAGGTTCAGCAACAATAACATAGGCTTTTTGGAGGACATCACTACTCACAGCTACGCACCTCATCCAGGAAGGAGTGAAACTATTACGTTGCCTTATGGATGTGGATTATGGAGGGACCATCATGACGTTGTAGGAAGTTCCATGGAAACTTTAAGCGTGAGGTAAGAAGTGGAACTGGTGCAGAGAGATATTCCGAGTGAGACAACCTGAACTATCTTTAGCATATCGAGTAAAAAATTACGACAATCTACCAGGTTCATAGGATACATGGAACTTTTTTAGCCTTGTCATTCAGAGGAAACTTAGATGATTAGAATATAGGGAAAAGGGACAAATATACCCCTCAACTTTGCGATATAGAGCAGATATACCCCTCGTTAAAAAAGTGGTACATATATACCCTCGTCGTTACACAAATGGTGCATATTTACCCTTTTGTTAAAAGAATTTTATTTTCCAAATTAAAAAATTATTTGCCTTGTTTTTTAATTTAAAAATTGCCACATGGATTTAAAAAATAAAAATTGTTCATCATCTTCATGCTAACCCAATGGTAAATCTCCACCAAAACCACCCAAAACCTTCACCGAATTATCCCAAATTTCAGATATAAACTCCTCAAGACATTCCCGGTCTTTTGAAATAGCATTCATTCGAAATGGAGGCTGCAAGCACAAACCTGAAATATTTCTTGGAATAAGAAAAGTGCATAACTTGGAAACACACAAGGGGCAAAAAAGAAGAAAAGTAGATGATGGCTGGAAATGCTTTAGTCCATGTATCAACAAATTCTACTATGTTTCCCATCATACCCAGTGGTAGAAATGTATTGAGTGATCCTGTAGAAATGTATTGAGTGATCCTGTAATGTGTATAAAAGCACCAATCATGCCTAAAAATCAAACCTTCAGTGTGAAAGCAGTGTCTGCATATACGGGTCATAGCCAAGAACAAGAGCAACAACCCGCATCATCATCCGAGCTTAAAGGTCCACTTTACTTGGCTCAAGTTCAAAATTTTGGATTTCCGCAAGCGGGTTATATTTCAAAAGACCTGGAATATCTTGAAGAGTTCATATCTGAAATTTGGGATAATTTGGTGAAGGTTTTGGGTGATTTTGGTGAGATTTACAATTGGGTTAACATGATGAACAATTTTTAAAACCACCTGCCATTTTTTTAAATTAAAAACAAGGCAAATAATTTTTAATTTGGAAAATAACATTTTGTTAACAAAAGGGTAAATATGCACCATTTGTGTAACGGCGAGGGTATATATGCACCACTCTTTTAACGAAGGGTATATCTGTTCTATATCGCAAAGTCGAGGGATATATTTTCCCCTTTTCCCTAGAATATATATGAATTTCAAAACCTCATCCTCACTTTTGCATGTGATATTTCATTCTCAATGCTTCCCAATCCAATAAATGACGAAGTTTCAAGGTCGATTACAAACATGTAGCAGGTTATGGCAGCATTTTTGGAATGAAAATGAACAAAGGACTACAGACTAGATGAAAACCAAAGTGTGTAAGCATTGAAAATTGTCTCTTGTATTTTACAACAACAACATACTCGGTGTAATACCACAGACGGGGTCTGGGGAGGGTAAGATATATGCAAACCTTACCTCTACCTTTGCGGGGTAGAGAGGTTGTTTCCGATAGACCCTCTGCTTAAAAGGGACGTAAGACATTGCAGGATTGCAGGAAAAATAGGACAACAAAAAAATAAGATACAAAACAAATGGCGTAACATGGTAATACACACTCAAAAACCTACTAACCTTCTATCCTAATTCTCGATCTCCAGATCTTCTTATCTAAGGTCATGTCCTCAATCAACTGGAGCTGAATCATATCCTGTTTAATTGCCTCCCCCGGTTCTTTTTCGGCCTACCTGCCTCTCCTAACTCGTGTGACCGCTAATCTCTCACACCTCCTAACTGGCGCATCCTCACACCTCCTCTTCACAGGTCCAAACCATCTCAGTCTCGCTTCCCTCATCTTATACTCCACGGAGGCCACTCCAACCTTTTCCCGTATATCGTCATTCCTAATCATATCTCTTCTAGTATGGCCACACATCCATCTAAGCATCCGCATTTTCGCTACATTCATCTTTTGAAAGTGAACGTTCTTGACTGGCCAACACTCTGCCTTGTACAACAATGTAGGTCTAACCACCACTCTGTAGAACATGCCTTTCAGCCTAGGCGATACCTTCTTATCGCAAAGCACCCCGGAGGCAAGCCTCCATTTCATCCATTCTGCTCCAATACGGTAGGCGAAATCATTGTCAATCTTCCCGTTTTCTTGAAGAATGGACCCAAGATACTTGAAACTCCCCCTTTTGGGTATAATTTGTGCATCAAATATTTTGACTGATAAATAAACAACAAAATGTTCAAATAACTCGTCTTTCTCTAGCTCAGTTCAACACATTTGAGATCACCCTTTATAGCATTTGCATTGACTGCTCCTTTCAAATCTAGGTGGGTGTTTGGATTGGCTTATTTTAAGTGATTTTTGGTCAAAATAGCTTTTAAGCTAAAATGTGGTGTTTTGAAAGTCAAACACCACATTTGGAAGTCAAAAGTTAGGTATTCCCAACTTATGGATTTTAGCTTTTAGCTTATAAGCTATTTTTAGAAAGCCAATCCAAACACCCTCTAGGTCTTTCCCACCCTCAAAGCCAACTACTCGGATCTCTGGAGTGAAAATTCCAATATCACCTTGAAGCTCGATAGCACCTATCTCACTCAAATTTAAACAAGTCTGTGCAACTCTGATGACAGATCTAGGAAACATTATAAGCAGAACATTTTCTTCTTGATAATGGAGAAATCTCTTGAGGGCTAGTGGTGCACGGTTCAAAGCTCGGTTGATAATGGGTCCGCCCCTCTACACTTCTCCACTTAAATACCATGCTTTTTTCTATAGCAAGGTTCGACCCCGTAATGTGCGCCTAACCCACATATCACGTGTCACGCTCTTACTACTAGACCAAAGCTCGAGGGAAAATTCACAACTTGAATATATTTTTGAACAGGTATGTAATGGATATATTGATAGAAAAATAAACCTAGCATTAAAAAAATCACAACTTCAATATTAACACAGCTATTTAGGAAACAGTATGTGTGAGGTCATAGTTTTCAGGTTAGTTGTTTCCTTATACAGTTTGGTTTCCTCAGCATGTATTTCGCGACTTTTGTTTTCTGCTCTTTATCATGCTACTATATTCAGGTCATTTTGTCATTTTTTTTCTTTTTCTGGTATACTGGATTTCTGTTACTGTAGCAAAGAAGAGAAGGCACTGCCTATGTGGCAATTTAGCTAGCAAGTTTTTCCAGGTAGAACATTGACAAGTGAGTCTTACCAGACAGAAAATTGGCATGATTAACAATCTTCTCTTGACAAGTCGATTGTTCCTGAAGTTCTTTCCCCATCTTCCCAAGTTATTATCTTAAAGCCGACTACTCTAAGAAGGATTTCAGCACATCTATGCCTTTCTTTTTATATTTTATAACAGTGGTGTTGGGGACAGCTTGTGCGCACCTCGACTAATTCCACGGGACACTTGCTACCTTTCCCAGCACAGATATCGGATAACTCTATCCACCAAGGCTTGGACAGATGGGAAGAAATCATAAAACAGGAATTGAACCTGAGACCTCACGATTCTCAACCCACTTCATTGACCACTAGACCACACCCTTGGGTCACATCTATGTCTTTATCTACGTAAAGTGTAATCTTTGTATAGCAATTGCTTGGTTAGTATTCTATCTATCTTCAAAAACTAATACAACAACGACATACCCAGTGGGTTTTGGGAGGGTAGATTGTACGCAGACCTTACCCCTACCTTCATGAGATAGAGAGGTTGTTTTCGATAGACCCTCAACTCAAAAGAAGTATAGACAAAAACAGGATAGAAAGGAAAATAACGACAACAGAATAACAAGATAAATAGAGCAAATGAAGCAATGGGAAAAACTCAAAAAGTAATAAAAATAAAAACTTTAGCTTTGACTAAATATATTTACAAACTATCAACTTAAATGAACGTTAACCATTGTTTTAAGTATCTTTGACAGTAATGATAGGTAATTTAAGTATTCTTTCTCGGTCTTTGTGGTAGAACAACACAACTAACACGGCAGGATTGGAGGTAGTCAATATTTAAGAGGGGTAGATGTATTCAGTTGCTGAATAATGCTAAAACTTTCCTGATCCAACAGCATCCAAGCAGATCACCAAGAGACAGATAGATATATACTGAAACATACGGAGCTTGAACAAAGAAGCAAGAAGTAAAAGGAAAGTGTGGACAAGCTTACCTCGAACCATTGTCCCCAAGGCCATGCAGCCAGACAATAGTTGTCTGGTGTTTACCTTGGGGCTTCACCACGTACGTCTGTCCAAACT
Source organism: Anisodus acutangulus (assembly GCA_029783415.1). Taxonomy (NCBI): domain Eukaryota; kingdom Viridiplantae; phylum Streptophyta; class Magnoliopsida; order Solanales; family Solanaceae; genus Anisodus; species Anisodus acutangulus. Next base: position 4,165,591 of record CM056511.1, read on the forward strand.
CAAATGCCCTTCGAGCAGTTCCTGCAACTGGAATAGATGCACATCAAGGTTACTGGTATTAGAACCATTGAAGGGGAGAGAAATAATACGTTAACGGTACGTCTTCAGTTGATCAATAACACTCTTTTTTCTTTAATGAGTAATAAATTCGCCATATTAAAAAAAGGAAAAGAAAAGAAACTTTGAAATGAAGTTGTGAGTCAACAGGATATAGATACAGATACTTTTCCCTGTTATTCAGTCTCATTTCTGTACTATTTGTGATCTCAGTAATGAAGAAATAATAGGTCACAAATTTTTCTTTGCTTACCATCCTATTTGCAAATTAGTAAAAATGCATTGTAAGAATATTTAAGAGTTTGGTCATGCCGTTAGAATCAAAACCCTTCCTTTTCTTTTTTTTTCTAAATGTATTGTAAGGCCATATTTCTTTCATTATTGACACCCCTGAGAGAATAATATTGCAACAAAACTGCCTTTTTGATTGGTATTCCAAAAAAAAAAGCCTCAAACAGAAAACTAGATTCCGTGATTTCATTGCATTTTGGGAAGGCTACCTTGGCATGCCATTGAAGAAAACAAAATAGTACAATCTGCGCTGACCATAAGACACGGAGACAAACCATAAAACTAACCAGAACCCATAGAAGGCCCAGTGAAACTCATACTGCTTCCACTTAAATGTCCGCTAATGTTTATCAAACAATGGCACCTGCAAACACCAAAATTCAGATTTGCATATAAAGGCACCTGAAAGTTGGAACTTAGAACGACAATTACGAAGCAATTGTCAGTATAAACTGTCATTGACTTGCACCTTGCTACCATTAGTCACATTTTACAAAGATCATCTCAATATAGTTGAGTAGAAAGGATCTAGATGAACTTATAACGGTTGCTATTCTGTTAAAATCTACATCCTAAAGCTCCTTTTTTGATAAATTAGCAAGTACTATTGATGTTTGGGCATAAAACCCGTATACAATAAGTAAACCAGAAAGTAGAAAACATAGAAAAATTGATTTTCTACAAATGTCACCCAATCTTGTATACTAACGGGATATCATGGGGGGCACCAAAAGGAAATAACAGATAAGAGACTACTCCTCAACTGTACAAAGTTCATCTACGCCCCTTCAAAAGTTCTCCTATTTCTTTCTCACCACACGACCCACGTGAGTACTAACAGATGACAGATCCACGAATCACGATCCACGCCTTGTTTCTTCTCCGCCCTCCACCACACCTCCAACTAAATATTACCTCTTCACAGTGCTGGGCATGACCCAAAACAATCCAAACCAGCGCATTATTTCCAATAATAACCTTGAAGTTGCCGGACAATGTATAAGGAGATGGTCGACATCTTCATCCAAACTTTTACGCATAAAGAACCAATTGACGCAAGTGACTTTCCTCTTTCACTGATTTTTAGCCGTCAAGATCACCCCTCTAGTGATAGAATCCTAATGGGAAACTATAAGAATTTAAACACAAGATAACAATGAATTGAAATTGCAAGAAATTAAAGATAAAAGTGAGACACAAATGGTAATGATCTAAAGGCAAACTTGGATTGGTTACCAAACCCTCGAATAGAAACAACCAAGAGCACCTACACTATAGATGAATTCCACAAGTGAGCATGGCTCATGTGAGAATTCATGGACAAGGTTCTTCAACAACTATGAAATTACACTCTAATTAAGATTACCACTAATTATATGCCTAAGTAGAATTCTATGAAAATATTAATTGTCATCCAAAAATCAACCCCCATCAAATGAAACTAAGGCAAGTATTTATAGTTATGTCTATTACAACAAAGGTCCAAAAGTGGCCTTTGCACAAATAACCCCACATGGGTTCTTCTTTAGCCACTTTGTGAAGTGACCCCTTTTCTTGTATCTTCTTCTTAACATTATACACTCGTGAGATATTCTCTTCAAGTTCTTCCAACGCTCCTCTCTTCATGAACATGAATTGTAATTCTTGGAGCTCCCTTGCTTGGCCAAGAGTGAATGGTCTTGAGCTTGCTCGGGTCATATCATCTAGCTACTAACCAAGTAAAAGGCACACCTTTCTCGATATCTTAAGAATCCAAATCGAGCTACATGGAAAGGCAACCCCCACCCCTAAACCTCAAATCCTACAAAACCTCCCTCTCGTCGCCTCAGACTTTATACTATTATTCCTTCTAGCATGATATGTTGTAAATGTTTGGGAAAGTAATGCTCAACAAGCTATCCACATATCACTTGTGTCTCCAAAGACTTACTCATCCCATCCCCTACCCTGAATGGCACATTGGCTCTAAACTCTTCAGATTCCTTCAAAATATTTCTCCACACTCCGCATCCATTAGCCGTAGTAGTAGTAGTTTTTGTCCTCCCCACTTCCAAAACCCCATATTTTTCGTCTATCACCTCCCCCTTAGTTTCAAATTTGGACAATCATTTTCCTAGTATTATATTATTGAAAACCTTTAAATCTTTAATTCCGATAGTCGAGAGGGTCTTCCATCGCACCAAGTGAAACTTTCTTGCCCCGTCTATTGACTCCCAAAGAAAATTGCTTTGAAACGTTTCCAATTTTCTTGTGACACTAGCTAGAGCATGAACAAAGATATGAAGTATGTGGTTATGCTCGATAAAATACTCTTGATACACACTTCATTTCCTCCTTTGAACAAATATCATTTTTGCCATCCTGCAAGCCTTTTCTCTACTCTCTACATTACCGGGTTCCATATTGCTTATTCCTTATTTAAAGCACTAAACGGCAAACCAAGATAGATGGTGGAAAGTGCCTCAACTATACAACTCAAAATTGACTGGTTACCATACATCCAATTACATTTGCAATGAAGCATAATGAATCAACTCCACCTCAATTTCTAACTAGCTATATCGGTACTGTACAAAATCTGCTTTACTCGAGCACTTTCACTCAATGCTAAATAATTTGTCTTCGAACGTAAATGGATATCCTGAAACTAAAAACAAAAATCTTTACTTATACAACTACTCTCTCCACAAACTACACTAGCAAAGAGTATTCATCAGCCAAAATCAAATAACACAAAAGGGTACTCAAACATCCATCCAGAGACCCTTAAAATAATCCAAAGAGGTTGGCTTTGACAATATACCATTTCTTCCAAACAATAACTCGTGAGTTGGAGTCATGTGGGGGCATGTGGGGAAGTGATGGGTAGCTTAAAAAGTACAAGCTCAAAAATCTTACTATAAATTACTCGGTCCGTCTCAATTTAAATGTCTTATTTTTCTTTTTAGTATGTTCTCTATATTTAGTATTAAATTTTTCAATTTCAAAACAAGTTTAAAAACACAAGATTCAAGAGTTGTTCATTTATTTCTTAAAATCTGTGCCCAGTAAACACTTAAATTGGGACGGAGGGAGCAGCAGCTAACAAGGAAACAACAGTCCTAAAAAAATACCATAAGTTACTAGCAAAAAAAACAGGTAAATTGAAGGTCAATCTCAAACTACAGGCACAATATGAAGAAATTTAATAAACAAAAACAAATTTATTGGCATTTTTAAAAAAAAATTAAGGAAAATTAGGGCTTTTATTTTTATGGTGTTTGTTACCTGAATCTCTCTTGGGAAGAAAAATGAAGACCCGGAGATTACAAAGACAAAGTTCTTTTTGTCTATACCTTTAACTTGTTTTATTGTCGTAACTTTATAACAGTTAAGTAGTAAATTATTTCACTTAAATAATTCAAACAAATTAGCCTGTAAAATTGGATCTTAACTTAGGTGTGTTTGGTACGACAACGAAGAATGTTTTTCACGGACAATACTTGGAGCAGGGGCGGAGCTAGCAAGGACCGAGGGGGATGCGAAAAATTATATTATATATATAAGGTTAACAATATTTTTAATATATATTTAGTAGACGTTAAACCCCTTAACTTCTTCGTATGTTTACTTCTTTATATCAATTGACCCTCTTAGTAAAAAATTTGGCCCTACCACTGATTCTGAGTGCAATTTACTAGTGGTGGAGGAAGGTGGGGCAAGGCAAGGGTAGCATGGGGTGGTAGGGCTAGGTGGAGGGTAGGTGAATGTGGGGGTAAGGCGGGGGGAGGTGTGGTAGGCAAGTAGGGAATGGTTTGGGTTGCGTTGGTGTGTTTTTAACTTTTTATTAATCCGAAAAATATTTTTTATCAATATTTAAAAAACATATATTTAGTGCAACCAAACAAGAAAAAATAGAAAAACACTTTCTGAAATACATTTTACATCATACCACAAACACCCTTAATCTTACCAACACAGAACTTTTGGGAGGCTTTTAGACAACATTTGGTTAAAATTGAAAAATATCACTCTTTTCGCCATAAAATACTTGTCACTTTTGCTTCTCGAGCATTTATTCAACTAATCTTTAATTAGACTAGATTAATATTTCAAAATCTATATTATTATGCATTGCTCTATTTACTTTATATCTTGATATTTTGTTGTCTTATTTTTCATCTGCATTTGCTACTTTTCTTTTGAGCCGAGGGCTATCGGAAACAATCTCTATAACCCATAAAGGTCGAGGTAAGGTTTGTGTACATGCTATCCTCCTCAGACTCACCTTGTGGGATTATAATGGGTATATTGTTGGTGTTGTTATTGTTGTAATATTTAAAATTTAAAATTTATATATTCGAAAACTATACGAAAAGTAATATAAATTGAAACTCTACCCATACAACGCCATTAAGTGAAGTCACCTTTTTAAAATTTTGCATACTTAGTTAGATAAGAGTTTTCAGCAATAAGAATACTATTATTGCAAGTTTGAAAATGTGAGTCATGAATTCGTATAAAAATTGAGTTTAAATCAAATGGGTTTTATTGAAAAAGCTTGGAAACATTGAACAAAGATGAAGATTGATAGTTCAACCTTTAGAAAAACCACTTTCAATTTCAAACATATATACATGTTTTACGTTTGGCCTTGGACAGCCAAACTTCAGACATAAATGTTTGATGTTTGGCTGTTGCAAGCCAAAGTTCGGAAATTTGGTCTTGGCAAGCCAAACTTTAGACAAAAGAATATCAGCAGTTTGCGGCCAAAATTCATACATAAATGTCTGCAACTTCGATCGTGTATGTCTAAAATTAGTTCCGAAATTAATAAATATGCAAATTCTTATATACAACGACTATGGCTTAAATGGTAGTCCAAAATCGGTTATTGTGCATTTCCCCCCAAAACAATGAACCAAAGCTAAATATAGATTTCCTTTTTGGGCCTATTATGATTAGGGCCATATAGTCCCATCCTGATGTATATTTATTTCTTTCTTCTAGTGAAAGTATGTAGCTCCTGTTTGTGGAAGTGACAAATTTGATCCCCGTAAATCATCTATTGGTAGAATCAGTTTATGTTTCAGATCTGATATAAATAAATAAATGTGTCATTTCTCTGCAATTTTGACACATTGCGGTTGGTGCGAACTCATCTCAACTTGTGACAATGTTACTACTAGAGTTATTTTAAGGGAAAACAACACAAAATATCCCTAAATGTAAAATATTTACATGTCCATGTTCTCTCCTAAACTAATTTTGCTTTTATCCAACCGGTCAAGAATATTTACCCGAATACCCCCTGCCCCAAACCCCCTTCATCCATGATACTATGACAGTATATTTATATATCATGATGGTATCACAGAGGATTAAGAGAAGGACTGAAGCAGTCCTCAATGATACCATCTCTGTACAAGTATCATGGAGGACTAAGAGAGTATCTCATTGAAGGACCGACGCAGTTCTATATGATATCATTTCAGTATATGGTATATACTATGATGGTCTCATGGAAGACTGATGAGTGTCTTATTGAAGGATTGAAATTGTCCTCAATGATACCATCTCACTATATATATATAAGATGATATCATAGAGATTTTCCCCCCAAAGAAAATGTGTTTTTTGAATAAATGAACATGATTCTCCTAGATACTATATCAGTATATTATATATACTATATGAGTTTCATAGAGGGCTGATGAGTATTGCTGAAAAAAATGAAAGAAGTACTATGTGATACCATTATGGAATATAAAAGATAGGGTAATACCATATTGGTAACATAATTTTGAGGGTATAGACGGATAATTAGTTTAGAAAAAGGTACGAGCGGTTAATATTTTGGTTTGAGGAGACATGCACACGTTCCCCTTATATTAACTAGGTTTCGTGTCTAGATAGGGTGAAAATAAGATTCGTGTATACATAGGGTGAAAATAAGATTAGTAACTAAAATCGATTTAAAAAAAAATAAGATTAGTAATATGGACATTTGTTAAAGAGTAATAGGGGCATAAAAGAGTCCAATATGTAGCTATTGGGCTACCCTTAAGTTGATAACTTCTTGAATCATCAAAACCTCTAACGAAATGGAAAGCCCAATAGCAGAATATGGCCCATCAATACCTTCTTGTCATAATGAAGAGATCATAGATTTGCTTTTGCATTGAAAAAAGTTTCATTTTTCTTCATCCCCTATATTATGTCCATCCCCATTTTAATATTGTCAATAATTTCACATCCTAGTTGAAATTGGAAAATACCTATTCTAAATTTGTCTTGTAAGGGTAGATATTATGATCATATCGGGGATAAGTTCCATGGTAAAATGCTTAGTGACTTAGCGTGTCGTACATTGAACTACGATAATCGTTCTCTTCTCGCTTATAGAGGAGATAATCGCTTACTCAAGAAAATCATACATCTTAATTTGTTTTCATATTTGTGTCAAATTAATTTAAATTATTAATTCATGTTATTTCCAATTCTATCCAACTGATACACTTGATCCATGAGAAGAAAAAATAATAATGTATGTGACTTATAATAAGATACACTTACTAAATGGCATTTTCATTAGTGAATGAGCCTTGTAGTAACTGATAAAGTTATTGTCATGTGATCAGAAGGTCATGAGTCCAAGCCGTGAAAACAGTCTCTTGCAGAAATGCAAGGTAAGACTGCGTACAATAGACCCTTATGGTCCGACTTTTCCTCGGATACCACACATAACGGGAGCTTAGTGCACCGGGCTGCGCTTAATGTCTCTTAAATAATTTACAAAATTCCAAAATATCACTCCAAGGTTAGAGGGCATTAAATTTTTTGATATAAAAATTAATTGATTTTGAGTTATTTGCTTTATTATTATGTTAGTATGAGAAAGATTGATAAAGATCCTTTAAGAAAGTAACCTACAAATGAGTTATACATTTAAAACTATAAAAGTGGTTCCACCAAATCCTCTGCCATTGTCTTTTTAGCATCTTTCATGATTGCTACTCCCATGTGATTATGCTTCATACCTCACAGAAAGAAAGTAGGAGAGTAGTAAATGAGTTATAGGTTGGACTTTTAGACCTCCATGACCTAAGTTATTGTCTTATGTGAATAAATAAAAAAATAAAAAAATATCTCATCAAATAACAAAAAAAGTAAAAAATAATATAAAAGTGTGTGTGAGAGAGAGTCAATATCTTCATGGTCATTTCATTATAGTTGACAAGAAAATGAGCCGATTACATCGAAGCCTTAAGTAGCAGTTAAATTCTAAACAAGTTCTTATCAAATATTACCGATTTAAATTAGACGATTCAAAAGAATCAGACATAAATTATATGTAAGAGAACGGCAAATGGGAGTCAAGAAGATAATAATAAGAATTTGAACTTTCTAAAATTTAAGCTTGATCAATAAATTAAAAGCTTGAGCTACATCACAAGTAATAAAAAAAAGAAATGATCGTTTTGGATCATTTGACCTAGAATGATGGAGCTTCTTAATAGTCTGTCTAGAGTCTTAACGAGTTCTCAAGCATAAATCATACACTAATGTTAGAACCGGAGCAAGAGGTTAACTCCACCGTAACTCCCCAGTTAAAGGAAGAAGAGTTATATGAAGCTCTTCAATAAAGTGAGAGTTAAAGATTACTTTGTTCTACGATAAAAGGGATGACTTTGAAGTCATTCTACACACCACAAATTGAGAGTAAAACATCTTTAAATTAGAGTGTGTTTGTTGTGGACAATTTATAAAACTCCACAAGTGATCTTTTAAGAAACCATTTAGTAATTGGTGGTAGTAATACACATCAATCCTAGAAGAAGATATGTCTTATTCTGCATTAATCTCCGAGTATAATTCCTTTAGCTAAGAAAAAGATAGATAAGATAAGTGATCAAGTTGGCAAGTCAAGAACATAATAATAAGAATTTTAACTCAATCAATAAATTAAAAGTTTGAGTTATATCAAAAGTAAGTGAAAACACTGTTAATTTTCTGAAAGTTAAGTTGTGTAAATAAAGAAAATAAAGAGAAGAAAAAATGAAATTGAGTAATTAATTACATTCTCTTGTGACATATTATGACATTGCTCAATTTGGTCCCCAATTTCACTCACAACCACACTTAGGACATGTGACTTACACTTGCCATATGTCATATGAGCTAGCTTTCATCTTCTTATAGTTTTCAGAATATAGCAAGTCATTTTCCCTTGATTGGTGTCAATGTCACTGCATTTAATTGCAGAAGTAGCATAGGTTCATTGCATTTTCAACCCACCTCAGTGTCACATGATACCTGTGCCTTTATTTTGAGCAAACATTAAATCACAAGAATAAATAATAGACATACTCTATACCATTGAGATCCTTTAGTAAATAATTGTATAGCCACCATTAATTGGGACAAAAATAATGCACCCATCATGGCAGAAATATGTCAATATTCTTGGAATGGTTCAGTTTTGTCTTCTTTTTTTTTTGATTTTTTCTGCGATGTTAGATACTATCTATTTTTGTGGCACGACTAAGATAGATTCATGCCGGAAAGTCCATTTTGAGGGTAAAACACTCTTATTAAAGATATTTTTATATCAAGAATTTGAACCTGAGCTTCGAATTAATTATTATCGAGTACTTATCATTCCGTAAGAACCTTAAAGGTGAGGACTGGAGTAGTATTATTAGTTAGTTTCCATCTGGCAAAAGTATGAATGACAGAATTAAATGGTACCACTTTAGTAATAAATAAATAAGGATAAGTAATGATAGGACCAGGTAAGATATACTTAAAGATCAGCTAAGTGACTTTTTATTTTTCAACAGAGATATTGGAATTATGTTATTACTTCCTCCTGCTCAGTCTAAATGTTGATTTTAGCCCAAATAAAGTTAATCCAAAATAAGCATCGTTTTCAAAAAATCAAGAACACATTAGCTGTTTGGACATGATTTGAAGTTGAAGTTTTGTTTGGACATGCAATTTGGATTTCTAAGTTGTATTTTTTCTAATTGACATAAAAACCCACAAGTTGTGAAAATCATCAAAATTTTCCTAATTCTTATGCAATCTTACCAAATGAACAAGTCATAGTTCATAACAAAATTAATACGTGGTTAGAAGGTCTTTCTAAAAAATACAATATCAATTGATCGAACTTTAATTCAATAAAAAGGATAATTGAACATGAATAGTAATGTAACTACTCTTTAATATAATCCTTCCACATTGTATGGATAATCTCTTCATGTCGAGCATGCATTTTCCGATCAGATAAACGAGAAGACGAAGCTACATTGTTACTTTGAGCCGGTTGTTGGTCAATATTAGCAACCGTATCATCATGTTCATATTCCGTGAATATTTCATCACTCCTTTGGTATTCCATCAAAAAAAATTGTAACACTACACTAGTTATGACAATGGTCACCTGTGTATCAATATCATAATGGTTCATGCCTTGGACAATTATATTCAATAAAATATAAAATCTACTAACTTATGGATCTTTTTTTACAAATATAAACTTATGGGTCAAGTTTAATATTCAAAAAAATTGAAATCATGATTTGGAATTCCAAATCACACCCTTTTGGATGATTTGAGATTTCAAATCATGACATGAAGTTGAAGTTAAAATTATGTCCAAATTACATAAACAAACGGTGATTTGAAATCAAATTATGAAATCATAATTTGAAATCAAATTATGAAATCATGATTTGAAAACGCATTACCAAACGCCTACTAATTTTTTTTTTTACAAAACGAAAATTGAGCTTGTAAGAATAAATGATCTGGAAACTTTGAAGAGAGATAAAAGATAATCTATAAATAACTCTTATTATTATTATTATTAAATATTTTTTCTCAGCGAGTGTACCACCGCTCCAAAATACTTGTCATATTTTATTTCTTGAGAGTTAAATTATGTGAACTTTAACCAATACGTTAAGATGTTTTCCCATCATATTTATATGAAAAGAAGTGCAATTTATAGTATTTTTCGTATAGTTTTTACGTAGCTAAATTTAATTTTAAATATTAAATTAATTTAATCCAATTTAGTTTCGAAAATTAGTGAAATCAACTCTTGAAAAGTGAAATGTGACAACTATTAATTAAGAAGTAATGGGCAAGAAGGATTATTCCTCGATAATACATAATTAAAAAGAATTATGGCCCTTTGCCCCTTTGTCACAGACAAGAGCATTAACATTGGGCAGACACAAGCCAACTTACTTCCTCTGGCATGAATGCTTAAACATGAGACATTTATCATTTATGACGGAAAAAAATAATTTTTTGATTATTTTTATTAATGAAATAATATATATATATAATTTACAATTTTTCATAATAGGAAAATTCTATTCATATTCTACTCCTAAAACCCTAATCTAGTTGCACAAGAATCCTATAATTATAGTAAATGTACAATACTAATTAATATAATATTTACACTAAATAAAACCTTCCAAAAATAGTGATATACAAGGGTTTGTATACCATGTATATCACGGTTTCACATATGGTAATATGCCTTGTGAAACTGTGCTATACATGGTATACAAACCCATGTATATCACGGGTATAACTAACACCCCCCGCAGTCATAGCGGGCGGTCTTCGTACGCTGAGACTGTCCCTAAAATCTTCAAAGAGTACTGACGGAAGACATTTGTAAAGATGTCTGCAATTTGATACCTGGAAGGGACATGTCAGACGCGTACTTGTCCACGAGCTACCTTTTCGCGAACAAAGTGAATATCCATCTCAATGTGTTTAGTGCGCTAGTGTTGAACCGGATTACCAGAAAGGTAGACGACACTAATATTATCACAATAAACCAAGGTAGCTTTCTGGATAGGACAATGAAGTTCTAAAAGAAGATTACGTAACCAACAGGATTCCGAGACCACATTGGCTACCCCTCAATACTCGGCCTCTGCACTAGAGCGTGATAATGTAGACTGACGCTTCGCAGACCATGAGACCAAGTTATTATCAAGAAACATATAATAGCCGGACGTGGAGTGTCTAGTATCGGGACAACCACCTCAATCATCATCTGTATACGAGACAAGTGTAGACGTTGATGAATGATATAAATGTAAGTCATAGTCAAGTGTTCCCTGGATGTATCGAATAATACGTTTGAGCGCACTCATGTGCTCCACCCTAGGATCATGCATAAACAAACACACCTGCTGTACGACATACATAATATCCGACCTCGTGAAAGTAAGATACTAAAGAGCCCCTGCAAGACTGCGATAGTGGGTCGGATCCTCGTACGGGGAGCCAGCCGCAGCACCCAACTTAGGTTTAGTATCAACTGGAGTGGAAGTAGACTTGCATGAGGACATACCAGCTCACTCAATGATCTCAGTTGCATACTTTCGTTGTGATAAGAATAACCTACCTGCATGACGAGTAACAACAATTCCCAAAAAGTAACTCAAGGGCCCTAAGTCTTTCATAGTAAACTCATAACTGAGCATTGTCATGATTGACTTTCGCAAAGCACCAGAAGAGACAGTCAAGATAATATCATTCACATATAATAGGATATAAGCCAGGGAAGTACCACGACGATATATGAACAATGAATTATCAGACATGTTGTATGAAAACCCAATAGAGGAAACATAGTCTGCATATCTTTTATACCAAACTCGTGGGGCCTCCTTAAGACCATACAAGGACTTCTTCAATAAACAGACATGATGGGGAAATTTAGGGTCACAAAAACCCAAGGGATGATGCATGTAAACGGTCTCGTTAAGATCACCATGTAAGAAATCATTCTTCACATCTAACTGATGAATGGGCCAAGATTTCGAAAGAGCCAAACTAAGAACAATGCGAATGGTAGCCGGTTTGACCACTGAACTAAGCATCTCACCACAATCCACGCCAACATGTTGAGTCTTACCATCACCTACAAGACGAGCCTTATGCCTCGCAAAACAACCATCAGAATTATCCTTATGAGTAAAAATCCACATAGACCGAATAATATTAACACCAGAAGGACGGGGTACCAACTCCCACGTCTTATTTTCAATAAGAGCATCATATTCGTCGTTCATAGACAATTTCTAATTCGGGTCATTTAATGCAGACACTGGAGTTACGGGGTATGAGGGATTTAAGAACATTGGAATTTAGATTAAAATGTCTTTTTGATTTAAAAATACCCCGTTGACTACGAGTGACCGGTCTGTGACTCGGGGGAGAATTGGGCGGATTTTGGGACAAACTGACCGGGTGACGTACTGGCCAGTAGGCAGTGGGTCTGCTGACCCAATACTGGAATCAGAAATAGAAGACAGACCGAGAACTGTAGTAGGAGATGGACCAAGAACTGTAGGTCCAGTGGGCAGTGGGCCCACTGGCGGAATCGGGGTGCGGGACAAGTACGATAAATGGTGGATAATATATGGGGAGACATCGTCATTCAAAAAATTATACGAACTAGGCACGGGACTACTCACTTTAAAAATGGAAATTGAGTTTCATCAAAAATAATATGGCGGCTAATGATGATTTTATTAGACGATAAATCAAAACATTTGTAACTACGATGATTAGACGGATAACCCAAAAAACGCAATGGGTAGAACGGACCTGAAGTTTGTTAATTGTAGTTGACGAAAATAATGGATAACATAAGCACCCAAAAACCCTAAGATGGGAATATGATGGATTTTTATTATAGAGGACTTTAAGAGGAGACTCATTTGCCAACCCTTTGGTAGGAAGTAGGTTAAGAAGATAGGTAGCCATTTGTAGAGCATGATGCCAAAAGGAAGGGGGTACGGAAGCATGGACCAATATAGTTCGGACAATGTTATTAATGGTACGAATTTTTCGTTAGGCTTTCCCATTTTGTGAGGACGTATGAGGACAAGAGAAATGAAAAATTATGCCATGAGTATCACAAAAATCTCGAAACATCCCATTATCATATTATTTGCCATTATCACATTAAATATTTTTTATTTTCCGGTCGAATTGGGTACAGATGAATGCCCTAAACCTTAAGAATGTGGAAAAAACTTGTGATTTTTTCGCTAACGGAAAGGTCCATAAAAAATTAGATTAATCATCCAAAAATAGAACATAATAACGATGGCCCACGGAACTTAAAACGAGAGATGTCCATAAATCGCTATGAATAATATCAAATGGCATTAAAGTACGAGATTTAGAGTCTACAAACGATAATCTCACAAGTTTTCATAGAGGACAAGATTGACAAATTGGAGTACTATGCGTACCCTTACAAGAAATAAAATTATTTTTATGTAATAAAGAAAGAATAGACGACCTAGGGTGACCCAAACGTGCATGCCCACATCCGGTCTCTCGAGTCAAGCCTTGCCATCTACGTTTGCAGAATCCTCCTCCCTTTGAGCTAGCTTTTGGGGTTGAGTTAAGCCCAAGATCCATTCTTTACCTGGTATCAGAGTCAGTCTCGTCCCAATTCATTGTTTCCGATGTTGGCCCCCCCTCTTATATTGTCCATGCTCCAGATGTCTAGCCTTGGGCGTGATGCGGGTTGTTGAGTTCTCCCACATCGGTGGGATAAATGGTCTTTGGTTTCCTTATATGGCTTGGGCAATCCTCCTCCCTTTGAGCTGACTTTTGGGGTTGAGTTAGCCTCAAAATCTATTCTTTACCTAATCTCTTGATTATTTTCATTAATGAAAGAGTATATATACAATTTATAATTTTCCATAATAGGAAAATTCTATTCCTATTCTACTCCCAAAACCCTATTCTAGTTGTACAAGAATCCTATAATTATGGTAAGTGTATAATACTAATTAATACAATATTTACACTAAATAAAACCTTCCAAAAACCGTGATATACACGAGTTTGTATACTGTGTATACCACGGTTTCACATATGGTAATATGCCTTGTGAAACCGTGATATTCATGGTATACAAACCCATGTATATCACGGGTATAACTAACAATGACAATAATAATAAAGAATTATTATTATTAATAACACCAGATCTTAAGCAAGCATTTACTTGGGATCTCTGTTATCTACTACTAAAACCTAAAAGAAATCCATCAATGAGCTGGCTTAGTTCCTTTGGATATGAAATTTTTCAGAGTATGTTGTAGAAGAGTATAATATATACTATATATTACCTAGTTGTTTTGTTCTTGTTGTCATGCATTGTCAACCCTATTATATTTTGGATTATTTTTTCAAGATATATACAAAAGTATAAATTATCAAGAATTGTGGTGGATTAAATTGAACTTCTCCGTGTTGAATCCGTAATTAATCTTCTAACTCTACCCTTTCCTCCCACATTAATCAGAGTCTCGAGTTCGAGTCTTAAGAAAAGAACAATTACGGTAACGAGCATTTTTTCCTAGTTCTACACGACACAAATTCAAATTAATTGACCCTCAAAGCAAGTATCGAATATCGGATACTGAAAAAAATGAAAGGTCTACATCCTTAACTTTTTAGCTCACGTGATTTTGTGAATATTTGGTTGTGTTAATCTTATTCTTGTTGGCAGTTGGTCAGAATTGCAAACCTTGCAATTCTTGACTTAGTGCTAATAATTGTAAAGTTTTTCAGAGCTCTCCTGATTAGTTGCAGTGCTTTAGTAACATTCCTTAAGTCCTTTAAGACTAATAATTTGAAGTAACAAACTTACTACAAAACCCTTCTTTAATTTAAGTGAAAATAGTTGTTTTCAATTTGTTTCAGAGCAATTATGACAAGACAGTAAATACTAGTATTACAATATTTAATATTATTATTATAATTGCAATTCGAGCATTTAAGAATTAATCACTTTTCCTAGAAAATATGATTATCGCACTGCACAAGGATCAACAATCTTTATTTATTTAATCATTTGGTATTCAAAGCTTATTCGTCCATGAAAGAGGTAAGATCTGCATACACTCTACACTTTTCAAATTCAATCTTGTGAGATTACACTTAGTATGTTATTGTTGTTATTGTATTCGAAGCTTAGTCGTCCGACTAATTTGGATGTATATCATGTGACCTAAAGTGTAAAACACTTCCGGCTGAAAAAAAATATTTTTAGGACTTGAAATCCGAGGTCGTTTCATTAAGAATGAAGGACTTCCGTCATCCTATTACACTCTATGGTGGTGAAAACTACACTGCAAATATCAATACTCTCCCCGTCTTAAATTATATGTTGTAATTTTTAAAAATAGTTATCTTAAATTATTTATACTTAGTAGTAATTGTTCTTGAATTGCTGCATGACGGAGTGATCTTCCCCTCTTATGAAAGCTGGTATCTCACTTTCGAAAAAGAGTCTCGACGTGGCAGTGTACACCTAGCTCCATAGCTAGGCTAGTCACTGGCTAGAGGGCGACCGACCTACCGGACCGTACAAACACCTCAATAGAGTAAATAGTTAATAAAGATATACTGAAATATAAATGAGGGTAAAATATAGTTGACATCCCCTCCTTATTAATGTTTTCTTAAGAGTGTTTAAAAAAGGAACACGAAAGATAGTTTGAGACGAAGGGACTAACCTTTTTTATTGAACCATCCCAAGAACAATTAATAATTTTAATCATGTTTTATGACTACATTAGAATGTATAGTTTGTCGTCTAGTAGTGCCCGGGGAACATCGCACTTAGCTCAATATCTAGAAGCGTGCTTACTAATAAAGCACAAAGTTGCCTCCTATGTTTAAAATTTTAAATAAGTACACTAGATTAGGATATTCATAAAATGACAATGAAGAAAAGGGTGTCTATTTTGAAAAAAAAAAAATATATATGTATAATTAAATGCCATCAAGGGTCCATACACTTGAATTCAAATACTAATTAATCGTGCTTAATTCCTGTTTGCTGCATGTTCTGTACAATATAATTATAGGCACCTAAGCAATTGACTTCATCTAATTATTTAGTAATTTGCTAATAATAATTAGTTTAAAGAAAAGATATGTGTTGTTACTTCAAGTTGTACGAAATTGATTAATGTGTTGCTAAGTTACGCGTACACGATGTACAATGATAATTAATTAAAGGTGAATATGGCAAATCAACTGAGTATAATGTACATAATTTAAATAAAAGAGCGTGCAAACTAGATGCATAATAAAATTATTATTATTACCCCGAATAAAATATCAAAAAATCAGGTGGCTACGATTCTTCGAAGCACATAACTCGAGGTTAACGATGCGATAATAAAATCTTAATTACGTGACATTATTATGAAACACTATGCTGCATGGATACAGCCTATATCAATATTATACAAAGGGTTGTTTTTAGGAATTCACAATTAGAATTTTATTATTAAAGGAATAATTATGGAAGGTTACACATGCTTCAAAGCATGCTTTAGTTCCGATTAACAAAACCCAAAAATACAAATTATAATTAAAAAATAAAAAAATAAACTACTACACTAAATGAATGAGTGGGAGAGATTGATAGTTTAATTGTCTAGTGTTTACCAATTCCGAAGAACATGCAATTTCATGGGGACTAACAAAATTCTTAGAGCATGATGAGAAGGATTAGAGAGTCCAAAAAGTAGTACAAAAAGGGTGTATTTTGTTGCTTTTATCTTTGCTACATGCAAAATTACAACTCAAAGCCCTAAAAAGTTGTTTTCATGCATGCTTAGATACAAAACATCTTTTTTCTGGGCAATAAAATTGTTCTTTAATTTCTTCCTCTCCTAGTGGTAGTAGTAATACCATTACTTTTTTTTTTTTTTGCTATACCAGTCAATTTTTACATATTTCGATTATTTTATTAGATGCTTATTATCTCTCACCAATACGGATACTTTATAAGATTACCCATTAAAAAGTCAAATAAATAAAAAGAAATAATTCTATATTTATTTGTATTTACTGGACATAGAACTCTAGACTTCAAATTTACGCACATTTCATTGATCACTAGTAGACAATCAAATTTTATAGCTAAACAATGATAAATTATCAAAAAATTATATTAGTTAAAACTTAAAAGTAATTTAGCGATGAAGTTGGTAAGTAATTTCATTTTTTTAAAAGTGCATGAAGCTATGCAATATACACTTGTATCCTTTGCCAAAGGTTATTGAAAAAGGGCACCTCAACTTCCAAGAATGTACGTCGCAAAGCAAACTTAAAGCAAACTCTACTATCCTCCATCTCATTTTTATGATAAAAAAACTAATGATTACGAATTTTAATTACTTCAAGAATGTTCTTAATTGAGAAATCATAGTCTCTAGTACTATTGTTTATATAGTGTTTTAGCATATAAATTTTCTTTGAAAAATTAAGAAACTAATTTCTTAAAATATCAATAGAAAAATTAATTATTTTGATCCTCAAACTCTGAGTCCCTTCATTTTCTCAAACTTAGGAAAGAATATAATCTATTTATTATTAGCAATAGATCAAAATCTCTAACCAAATAATAGGAGCGTATTAAGTGAACAATAAAAGTGTTGTAATTTCCCCCTCTTTCTTTGTGTGAAAAAACGAACAAATACGACTATACAAGTAATCACATGAGGAGAACATAGAATACAAGTAAATGTAGCTCTATTTTCAAGTATAATTAATAAAACCCAAGAATTCAAGAAATTTTAACGTATATATGATATATAAAGAATTTTAATTCATCAATTTTTCCATTTTCATAAAGCCTCATGGCAAATATGTTCCAACTCTTTAACTATCTTTTGTTGCAATAAATTCGTCCACTTCTTTCAGTCAATATTCTCATGAAAAAGTATAAAAGAATAGACATAAATCTCTACTAGAAAAGCACTTCAATAATTTACTCTTCTACTATGAAATGTCAGTATCACGAGTATTATTCCCACCATATAAAATTATTTGTAGTTTTTTTTATTTTACACGTTCTTAAAAAATATTAATTAAAAGAGGTATTTTACTATTTTTATCCTTGTTTATGTTTAATTTATAATCTCTTTTCATTAAATATTTACTCTATTTATGTGTCATCTCCATTAATGATAAAATTCTAATAATGGTAAAATAGAAAAGATATAATTAATTGTGCCTTAAATTTTTAAAACGATAAATAATTTGAAAAAGCTATTTTTAATCACCATGACAAATAATTTGAGACGAAGAGAGTATTGTTTATAGTTTAATTTCTATTCAAATGAAAATGTTCATTAATCATTAATGCTATATACCCTTAATCATTAATAGGGTCTAAACCTTTGGGGGGGGGGAATTCATAATTAAATAGCACTATTGGCCTTTTGCTTCGCATTTAGTGTACATATATGTTGAAGTAAACAATCAATACTCTAGCTAATTAAGAAAAATACACTAACCATGTTCCCTCTTCTTCACCTATCTCACATATTTGTAGGAATTAGGAAGTATAATTTATTTGCATGACGCCTAGGCATATTCTCAATATAATGGCTTCAAACGTGACTTATGTTTAAAGGCTCAATGATTTACATGATTTTGCAATTCATATCGATTATCATTTCATAAGGTTTTTTATCAATGCAAGAGTCAATATATACATTGCCGAGAGTCGTTAGTAACTAAATAGAGTTACATTCTATGCTTTCTCTTAAAACTTTTTGAATGTTCTGTTTTTACAAGTCATTATCTCTCTCTCACACATATGAGTGAGATTTGGTAATAATTAAAGTTCAACTTTGTCATAGCCAAATGACATTCCTTGAAAAAAGAAATTTTCTCTAATGCCCCTCAAATGTTTATACTATATAAAAAATTTCTTAAAAGTGGTAGTATTTATGTTTTTGTTAAATATGGAATATGGAACATATTCCGTGATATACACATATATATATGTTTATTTCCGTGTTATGTTCCATAGTTTAGGTAATATTGTATTGTAAATATTACATTGTACACTTACCATAATTATAGGAGTCTTGTACTACTAGAATAGGGTTTTAGGAGTAGAATAGGAATATAATTTTCTGTTATGAAAATATGTAAATTGTATATATACTCTTTCAATTAATGAAAATAATCAAGGAATTATTTCTTTCATGGTATAAAGAGTCTAGGTTAATATTTTCTCCCACTTTCTCCAAATTTTTCCGTCCAAACTGCCGATTCCGAGCTCTCTTCCTCGGTTTCTGTGCCCGAAATTTTTTTCTCCCCAATCCCTACTTCACGTCTTGCATTGCTATTATGGCTAAGAACATGTTTCACCCTACCCTTACTGTTTCTAATATCAAGAATCACATCCCTATCATTCTTGAAATAAAAAACGTCCAATATGTGACGTGGGCCGAACTGTTTAAAGTACATGCACGCTCGCATCAAATTCTCCATCATATTATCCTCGAGGCTCCTACGGATACGGAGGTGCCCAAACCAGAGGATGATCCTAAGTTATGGACGACCCTTGATGCTACAGTTCTTCAGTGGATTTACTCCACTATTTCTAGCGACCTCTTGCAAACGATTATCGAACCCGACGCTACGGCGATGTAGGAATGGAATAGAGTACGTGATATATTCCAAGATAATCAGAATTCTCGTGTTGTTACCCTTGAGCAGGAATTTTCCCACGTCCATATGGAAAATTTCCCAAATGTTTCGGCATATTGCAAAAGGTTAAAGGAATTGGCAGACCAACTCAGCAACGTTGGCGCACCTATTTCGAATGATCGTTTGGTCCTACAAATGGTTGCAGGCCTTTCAGAGGAATATAGTGGTGTTGGCACGCTTCTTCGTCAGAGCAGCCCTCTTCCGTAATTTTATCAGGCTCGTTCTATGCTTACCCTCGAAGAAGTCGGCTTGGCCAAAAAGGTGAGCTAGTCACGTAGTAATGATGACGTCCTCTAAAAATTCTCTGGGTGGTGTTGATAATTCCAGCCAAAATCGTACTCATGGTGGCGGCAAAAATAGTCGAAAAAATAATACCAAAGATCGAGGGGGCAAACACGGTGGTTCCGGAGATGGTCATGGTGGAAGTGGGTCTCAAAATAATGGCAGCAGGCCACAACCCAACTGGTCCCAGCCTTGGGCTCCCTGGTCGTGGGCAGTGGCCCAACAGTCCCTACGACCCAGCAGTTTCGACGTCTGGCCACTAGACTGCCCAGCAGCGTTTTTCCAGGCCCAATCCAGTTTGGCTCAGTGGTTCTTGCCCCAGTTCTGGGTCGGGACAGCAACCCGGTGTACTTAGGCCCCCAGCCCCCTCAGGCCCATCATGCAACGGGCCCCATTTCTATCGATATTGAAGCCACGATGCACAGGCTTGGAATAAATCCTTCATACCCAAATTGGTACATGGACACCGGCGTCACTACTCACATGACGTCCGACTCAGGTACTTTCTCGTCTTATTCCAATTTGAGCAATAATTGTGGTATAATTGTTGGTAATGGTAATTCAATTCCAATTCGTGGTTATGGTCATAAAACGTTGTCTCCCCCCATCCACCCCTTATTTTGAAAAATACCCTTCACGCTCTAAAATTGATTAAAAATTTGGTGTCTGTCCAAAAATTCACCACTGATAATTCCATGTCCATAGAATTTGATCCATTTGGTTTTTATGTGAAGGATTTCAAGACGGGGAGTCCTTTCATGAGGTGTGATAGTAGGGGAGATCTTTATCCTATCACACCAAGTTCCGATTTCTCGAGTCACGCATTGCCATCCACTTTTGCAGCTCTGGCTCCTTCCTTGTGGCATGCTCGTCTAGGTCATCCGCGATCGTCTATTTTGTCTTCCTTAGATAAAAATAATTTTATTTCTTGTAAGGGTGTGCGTAGTACTCCGAATTGTCAATCTTGTTCTTTAGGAAAAATAGTTAAGTTGCCATTTGTAGACTCTAATTCTCATACTTTAATGTCATTTGATATTATTCATAATGATTTATGGACGTCTCATGTTCTTATTTCTTTGGGTCATCGGTATTATGTTATCTTTTTGGATGATTATTCTAAGTTTTTATGGACTTTTCCAATAGCGAAAAAATCTCAAGTTTTTCCCATCTTCTTAAAATTTAGAACATTCATTAGAACTCAATTCGAACGGGACATAAAAATATTCAATGTGATAATGACAAAGGATATGACAATTGGGTGTTTCAGAAATTTTATGCTAATAATGGGATCAATTTTCATTTTTTGTGTCCTCATACGTCTTCACAAAATGGAAAAGCCGAACGCAAAATTCGTACCATTAATAACATTATCCGAACTTTATTGATTCATGCTTCCGTACCCCCTTCTTTTTGGCATCATGCTCTACAAATGGCTACATATATTCTTAACATCCTTCCTTTCAAATGTTTGACATATTCGTCCCCTATTCAAATTTTATAAAATAAGACTCATTCGTATTCACATCTTAGGGTCTTTGGGTGCTTGTGTTATCCACTCTTTCCGTCCACCACAATTAACAAATTTCAGGCCCGTTCTACCCCTTGTGTGTTTTTGGGTTATCCGTCAAATCATCGTGGGTACAAATGTTTTGATTTATCATCTAATAAAATTATCATTAGTCGCCATGTAATCTTTGATAAATCCCAATTTCCGGTTGCCAAGATAAATAGTCACGTGCCTAGTTCGTATAATTTTTTGGATGATGATATATCTCCGTATATTATTCATCATTTTTCGGACGTGTCTCGCACCCCAAATCCACCAGCGGGCCCACTGCCCATTGGCCCCACAGCCTGGCCAAATACCAGAATTGAAATCGAACAAGGATGAGAAGTGGGCCAGATTCCCAGCCCATTTTCGCCATCGCTCCAGTGGACGGGTTCCACCCCCTGGCCACCACTTTCCAAGAGCTGGGCCAAAGAGCCCACCGCCGCTTGCCATTCCATCACGTATCCCGATATTTTTCAAAATCCTCCCAATTCTCCCCCGAGTCAAAGGCCAGTCACTCGTAGTCAACGAGGTATTTTTAAACCAAAAATACATTTTAATTTAAATTCTAATGTTCTTAAATCACCCTTACCCCGTAACCATGTGTCTGCTTTAAATGACCCGAATTGGAAAATTGCTATGACCGATGAATATAATGCTCTTATTGATAATTAGACGTGGGAGTTGGTACCCCGTCCATCTGGAGTTAATATTATTCGGTCTATGTGGATTTTTGCTCATAAGGATAATTCTGACGGTTCATTTGCTAGACATAAGGCTCGTCTTGTAGGTGATGGTAAGACTCAGCAGATTGTGTGTGTATTGTGGTGAGACTTTTAGTCCGGTGGTCAAGCCGGCTACCACTCATACTGTGCTCATCTTGGCTCTTTCGAAAGCATGGCTCATTCATTAGTTAGATGTGAAGAATGCTTTCTTACACGGTGATCTCAAGGAGACAGTCTATATACATCACCCCTTGGGGTTTAGGGATCCCAAATATCCTCACCATGTATATTTATTGAAGAAGTCCTTGTATGAGCTTAATCAGTCTCCACAGACGTGGTATAAGAGGTTTGCAAACTATGTTTCGACCATTGAGTTCTCTCACAGCAGGTCGGATAATTCATTGTTCATTTATCATCGTGGTTCTTCCTTGGCTTATATACTATTGTATGTGGATGATATTATCTTGACTGCCTCTTCTGATGCATTACGCCAGTCTATCATGACAATGCTCAGTTCTGAGTCCTTGTGTTATTTTTTGGGGATTACTGTCACTCGTCACACATGTGGGTTGTTCTTATCCCAGAGGAAGTATGCAGCTGAGATCATTGAAAGGGCCGGAATGTCATCTTGTAAGTCCACTTCCACTCCGGTTGATACTAAACCCAAGTTGGGTGCTGCGGCTGGCTCCCCTTATGAGGATCCAACCCGCTATCACAATCTTGCAGTGGCCCTTCAGTATCTTACGTTCACGAGACCAGATATTACGTATGTCGTACAACAGGTGTGTTTGTTTATGCATGATCCCAGTATTGAGCATATGAATGCGCTCAAACGCGTCATTCGGTACATCCAGGGGACACTTGACTATGACTTACATTTATATCCTTCGTCGACGTCTACACTTGTCTCATATACAGATGCTGATTGGGGTGGTTGTCCAGACACCAGACGGTTTACGTCTGGATATTGTATGTTTCTTGGTAATAACTTGGTCTTATGATCTGCCAAGCGTCAGTCAACTTTATCACGCTCTAGTGTAGAGGCCGAGTATCGAGGGGTAGCCAATGTGGTGTCTGAATCATGCTAGTTACGTAATATTCTTTTAGAGCTTCATTTTCCTATTCAGAAGGCTACTTTGGTTTATTGTGATAATGTTAGTATCATCTATCTTTCTGAGAATCCGGTTCAGCACCAGCGCACTAAACATATCGAGATGGACAATCATTTTGTTCGCGAAAAGGTAGCTCGTGGACAAGTACGCGTCTGTCATGTCCCTTCCAGGTATCAAATTGCAGACATCTTTACAAAGGGTCTCCCCTCACTCCTTTTTGAAGATTTTAGGGACAGTCTCAGCGTTCGAAGACCGCCCGCTATGACTGAGGGGGTGTGTTAAATATGGATTATGGAAGATATTCCGTGATAGTGTATATCACGGTTTGTGTATATGTTTATTTTCGTGTTATGTTCCATAGTTTAGGTAATATTGTATTGTAAATATTACATTGTACACTTTTCATAATTATAGGAGTCTTGTACTACTAGAATAGGATTTTAGGAGTAGAATATGAATATGATTTCCTATTATGTGTAAATTATATATATATACTCTTTCAATTAATGAAAATAATCAAGAGATTATTTCTTTCCGTTTTTCACATTTGGTCCAAAATCCAAAGTGTGCTTGATGGGACTATTGCCGCGGCAACAATGGGCTCACTAGCGACATTCAATGCCCAATTTTTATATTGATTTTACCAATCTATTGGTAACTACATAAACACAATTTTCTTAGATCCTTTTTTCATTCTTGCACCATCCAATGTAACAAGTGGCAATTTTACCATTGTCGTTACTTTGTTGATTCTTGTTTTTTTGTTTCCTAATTCCGTTTCATATTCACTTTGAGAACTAGCTAATCTGAATCCACGTTTGAAGTCCTATTTGGGGAGTCCGATTCTTTGTTTATCTATACTCATCTTGCAAATTCGAGATTTAGAATCAGTGCTTTTGAATTCGACTAATTCGGATTAATGGCTAAAAGTCTAACTTTGAGGTGTACGGTTCTTTATTTATCTATGTTGATGGCCTTACATAATCGAGATTTATAATTAATGTTTTGAGGTCCAACTAATTCAAATATAGGTTAAAAAGTTCCACTTTGAAGTATTCAATTCTTTATTTATCTATGTTCTTGGCATTGCAATTCAAGGCATAGTTGAATTAATTGACTTGAGTATGATTTCCTGAAACTCAAGCAGATAAGAACAATAAAACTAATAAGCAGATAAAAACTTGGCATTGCAATTCATTAATCGAGTCTTATCGTTCCATTTAATTAAGAGAGAGATGCAACACAAGCTACCATTTCAAGAAGGAAGGTATACATGAGAATATTACAAAACTGTACTAAGGCTTGAGCCCATATACATTACATATACATATACATAAGTTGAGAAAATGAGGGAAAGCCTACTAAATTGAGTCACTAAGTAAAAATCCTAGCATAAGCATGCCGAAAATCCAAGCAATTTTGGGCAAAATAAAATAACAAGGCATGATGATGATTCTACTTGATGGGTTAGTTAGTACTACTATTTGGTGAAGAAAAGGTAAAGGAAAAAAAAACAAATCAAGGAAAAAGGAATGAAATAAATTTTCTCCCTACTCCTATAATTTAATTAAACTGCTTGCAACAACACATTTAGTTCTATTTGCCTTTTTTTTCTTTTTCTTTTCTTCAAGCATATATGCACTCACACCAAAAGGATAGACATGTCAAGAGCTTTTGGCAATGGCGGGGTCGATCAAACGTTTGAAGATGACGGGTGCACCATATTGAGGGTGAAGTAGCATCAACACTGTTGGAGCATGTTTATATTGTGGGGATAACCGTAAAGCAAACCGTTTAAGTATAATTGCTATTGTTAACTTGGTTTGCAAGATTGCCAAGTTTTGGCCTATGCATTGGCGAACTCCGAGCCCAAAAGGAATGTAGGCCATAGGGTGCTTAGCGGCTCGCGCCACCCCTTCAGAGAATCTAGAAGGATTGAACTCGTTAGCATCGTTACCCCAGATAGCTTGATCGTGATGAATCGCTAGAATTGGGATTAAGACTTCGGTCCCGAGGGGAATCTTGCATCCTCCAAGATCAACATCAGCCTTTGCTCGTCGGATCGTCGCAACGATCGGAGGATAAAGGCGTAAGGACTCATTGAGAATCATGCTCAGCTGCAACACCATATCATAACCCAATAAAAAAATTAGTAACAAAAAACAAACTCAAATTTCTAAAAGTAACTATTCCATGACAATGACAGCTTTTCAAAACCAATTGCTACTGGAGCAATGTTGTACATAGCTTCTACTGTGATGGAATCCACACAAGTAGTACTCCAACATCTCCTTGTTTAAGCAAAAGTTAATAAATTAATTTATTTTGAGTGAATAAAAGAGAAAAAGACAGTACTCTGGTCATTTTCACTTTTCAGTAAGCATAATTAGCTAATTACTAAAAGACAAAAGATGAATGTTCTTTTTTTGTTTGTCTTAATTGCACATTTGTGAATAAGAAATAATAGAGTAACTAATGAGAAGAGGAGAGATGCTACATCAATTTTTTTTATCGGTAAGTGTTTACACCAAATCAATTAGCTAATCATAATTAAGTGATTTATATCAGTATTTCTTAATTTAAAAATGTTAAACTATATTGTTCGGACTCTTCAAATTTTTTGTTTCATCCGTGTAAGATCCTCAAATAATACACTATTTTTTAACGATCCAACATACCAACATACATCTGTCGATATTTTTGAAAATCCGAACAACAGAGTTGCTAAAAGATTAAATTTTCTTAGCCAGTATAAACACTAAGTGCGAGTAAATATTTAACGGAGGAACTAACACCTACCATTTTAAGCTTGGCAAGATCGTCTTTGGAAGGTATGGCACGTGAGCCGCACACCCTGATCACCTCATCACGTGCTAGGTCCTGCCACTGTGGATGCATAGCTAGCAAAACGGTCGTCCACGTCAGCAAATTCGACGTCGTTTGTTCACCAGCAAAGAAAAATGTCTTGCATTCTTCAGCAATATCATTTGCAGTAATCATGGAAGAATTATTATTATTAAGTGCAGAATTATGATGATTAAGAGGACTGTTAATGGATGATGATAATGATGATTCTTTAATGCTTGCTTGGATCATAAGGCCCAATAAGTCTTTAGGCCCATTGTTTTCTTGCATTTCATTCTTCCCCCAATTCTCTGTCCTATCTTGTATCAATTTCATTAACAACTTCTTAATCTCCGTGTCCAGTTTCCACGATTTGATGTTTCTCTTCGTGGGCATGAATCTATTGGCGAAAAAAAAGAGTTAATGTTTACTCTTATACTTAGTAGTAACATAGAAATAGTATTTACTTATCACTTTTCAGTCATGTCATTGAAAAATAGCTACGGTGATGGATTTTAAAATTTCACGGGTACATTCTATGACAATATTTTGTAATTTCACTTGTAAAATTTGAAACTCCATACTGGTCGACCATCAATAGAATAATTTATGCAATTGGTCAACTTACATAAATAACCACTTTTCAACACCTAATTACTTTTCGACCTATCTTTACAAAACAACCAATTAACATAGAGTATCACCATTGGAATTTAGAACTCCATGATATCAATTACAAGGATATAAAGTACTATTTTGTGAAATTTTGGTTATTTGCACAAATGTATTCTATTGATGGCATCATTGAAATTTTGTTCCATGTTAGCTCAGTGGACTAAATCTGTTTATAACAATAACAACATACCAAGTGTAATCCCACGGAACTAAACTACTTTTGCAAACAAAATTTAGTCCACTAATTTAAAGAGAGGACACGAAAAAAGCCCATATGGTGCAAATAATTTTTAGTCAGAAAAATTAGAATTATTTGTACCTGTAACCAGGTATGAAGACTTTTTGGAAGGCTTCAGAAGCAAGGACCATTTGTTGAGCTTGTAGCCTAAAAATAGCTTTTCCTTGTTCATAGCTTCGGCCAAAAGCTGTTTGTGCAACAATATCTTCTGTTAAAGTTTGGAACCACTCTGATATTTCAATTTCTATCTCTCCATTCTTTGAATTTGGTGTCAATTTCTCCAACATTTCAATCACTTTGCTTGCTGCCCCTGGTATTAACAACTATAGTAAAAAAGAAAGTTAATTAGTATACACTATACACTTGTCAAATGAAAAAAAAATCCTATAAGATGGAATCCCTTATTTTTCGAGCCTCCGGATATTCACTGGTCCAATTAATTCAGAGTCATATCATAGAAAGTTATAGAAATAGCATCTACTTCCATTTTTGAACCTTTTCTTTTTAAAAAATAACCACTATTATGTAAATTTCAAATTTCACAGATGAAATTTCAGATTTCAGAACGTTTCCTTTGTGAGAGAGTGCTTAAACCTTCAATAGTGAACTTTCTAGTGTAAAATTTACAAGTCCATATATTTAAAATATAGTCACTATCATGAAATTTTGAAATTCACTAGGAAAACTCCATAATAATGTCATGAAATTTCACTTGTGAATTTCTTAATATACGAAAAGTGATCCGTGAATATTATTTCTACTACTCCATTCCGGGGATTCGGATAGGGAAGCCGACTTTTTTACTAAGATAAAAAAAATGTGGAACAAGAAGGTTAATTTTACTTACTTTGAGATTTTCCATATGGAAGGTAGGGGTAATAATTTTCCTATGATGAGCCCATTTTTCACCTTTGAGACTAAGTAGGCCATCTCCTTCAAGCTGTCTGATCAAAGGGTGAGCTTCATTTTTCTCATAAAATTCAGATTTTGTAGTAAAAATTTCTCTAATAAGATCAGGTTCAGCCACAGCCAAACGTGGTGTTGGCCCAAACCAGACTAGAAATGTCGCACCTGTATAATATTTGTATAATTAGTGTATAGTATATTAACAAGCATCTGTAAATATTTTCGACCGAGGTAATGTGTAACTTCAAAAAACAAAAAAAAGAACCAATTCAAAAAACAATTATAAATTCTTGAAAAACAAACAGTAATAATGAGAAGGGGAGAATTTACACAAAAAAGGAAATGACAGAAAGCAACATGTATTTATGAACAAGTTAAACACAAAAACAGTAATAATGAGAAGGGGAGAATTTACACAAAAAGGGAAATGACAGAAAGAAACATGTATTTATGAACAAGTTAAGCACAAAAACAGTAAAAAGAGAAATGAAATTGGCAAGCAGTGATTCAGAGAGGATGGATAGTGTAGACCCTACAATAAAACAGAAATGGTAAAAAAAAAAAAGAGCACAACTCAATAAAATAAAAACAAAAACTATGACACTAACAAACATTATGCAACTTCATTATCAAGAATTTTAAGTTACAACAAAATCTAAAAGAACCATAAGGACAAAATGTAACAGAAAAAAAAGAAGAAAAAGTTCATGAAAACCCCATGAGTATGATGTTCCAAAACTTCAAATAAAAAACAAGAAACTTTAAGAAGTTACAAAATTTGGACCACAAAAATGATTATAATTAATTTACTTGGATTTTTTTAAAAAAAGGGATAAATGAAAAATGAAAAAAAATAATGCTGCAGCAGTGTTTTGAAACACTGAACTTCACAACTTCACCAACTCATCAATAGCAGAAAGAAAAGGACATAAGGAGCTCTAAAAAAAATCACAACAAAAAACACAAATAAAAAAAATTGTTGTTAAAAGTACATAAAGACATCAACTTTTTAACAATACTAAGAAACTATCTTGAAAAAAATGAAGCTCAAATATCAAAACAAAAACACAAATTTGCAAAAAAAGGACTCTTTTTTTTAACAACTTTAATGGTTTCAAGAAAGCCAAAATACACATAAAGACATCAACTTTATAACATACCAAAAAAAAAATCAAACTTTTTTTTAGACTGTAAAAAATACTAGTAACAATAAAAAAAAAACAACAACATACTCAAAAGTCCTATAATATGAGGTCTTAGAGGATAGAGTGTAAGCAGACATTATCCCTACCTTGATAGGTAGAGACTCTTTCCGAAAGACCCAACCCTCGGCTCATAGTAATAATCAAAACTTACCATAAATTTTCTTCCAGTGATGGTAGAAGGAGAGAACTCTTGGTAGAATATTGTGAGAGAAAGGCATAGGTTGAGAAGAAGCCTTCAACATTAGACTAACAATTTCCTTAGCATTTCCAATGAAGAACTTATAAGGTGGTCCTCTAATGCCTTGTTTAGCAAAATGTTCTTCAATTTTCTTTGGCCTTAACCATAAATAAGCCACAACCCTTATCATAAAAATTGAAACCAAGAATGAAAGTCCAAGAATCTTGAACCACTTTTCCATTTTGAACACTCAAAATACAAAACAAAAACAAAAAGAAGACACCCTTTTGCTTCTTCTTTGTTTTTGTTGTTGTTGTAATTGTTGTTAAACTGGGCTTTTTATTATTTTGTTGTGTGTGTTGTATGTGTTTATATGTTTGCTACTTCTTTCTGAGTGTCTTCTCTTTTTAATGCCAACAAAGTTTGTGAGAGAAATAGAAATAGAAAGAAAGGGAGAGAAGTTTGTTTGGCAAGGCCAACGGCGTAGGGGCCGCCATTGCTATTATAAGGGTCAACGAATTAAATAAAAAATTATTTTATTATATTGTTAAGAAAATATATATATTTTTATATTATTATTAACTCTTTGAGACAATGTTGCCCTTGTCTTTTCTAGGTAGTTTCATTATATCCCTCTGAATCTATTTTGGCATTTTATTAACTTTACAAACACTATAACAATGTATGAAAATGAAACCGGCCATCATCACTTACCAACATCAAAAGAGATGGGCTAGCTATATAGCCAAAGTCTTATGACCATTTTTTTCTTCTTTTTTTTTCATCTAGAAAAAGTTCAATTTCAGCTCAAAAATCTTGAATTCAACATCTCTATAGATATGAATTTAATTCCATGATGAAGATTTGGACTTTCTTCATTGACCGATAAAATTGAAAATGGGGATTAATTTAGCGTATATACAATAATAATTACGTTTTAATTTCAATTAAGTTGGATTGGATAGTGAAAGAGAATAATCTCCTGATTATTTTCATTAATTAAGAGGTATATATACATGATATATAATATCTAAATATGGAAAATAAATCTACATTTTTCTAATACAAGAATAATACTTATTCCTAATATAATACTAATACCATAATTACAATTGTACAAGAATTCTACAAAATATGGTAAGTAACCAAATATGTTTCGGCCACTTGGTATACGCGGTTTGTACCGTGTATACTCGATTTCTATCACATCCCCGCAGTCATAGCGGACGGTTGTCGTATGCTGAGACTGTCCCTAAAATCTTCAAACAGAACCAAGGGAAGACCCTTAGTAAAGATGTCAACAATTTCATACCTTGAAGGGACATGCAAGATACGTACTTGTATGTGTAAGAAAGCATTTTTCACATCCAACTGATGAATGAGTCATGCTTTCGAGAGAGCCAGACTGAGAAAAGTGCGAATGGTAGCCGGTTTGACCACTGGACTAAATATCTCACCACAATCCACGCCAACCTGTTGAGTTTTACCATCACCTACAAGACGGGTCTTTTGCCTCTTAAAAGAACCGTCATAATTTTCTTTATGAGTAAAAATCCACATGGAATGAATAATATTGACACCATGCAGACGGGGCACTAACTCTCAGGTCTTATTTTCAACAAGAGCATTATATTCATCATCCATGACCATTTTTCAATTCGGGTCATGAAGGGCAGACATTGGGTTACGTGGTAGGGATGATTTAGTGACATTAAAATTTATATTAAAATGTCGTTTAGGTTTAAAAATACCCGTTTGGCTACGAGTAACTATCCCTTGACTCGGAACAAAAATGGATTGGACTGGGGATGTTGGCAGACTGTCTCGGGACTGGCCATCAGGCAGTGGGCCTGCTGGCCGTGAAATTGGGCTCTCGGATGGCGGGTGATGTACTGGGCCAGCAATCGGGTGATGTACTGGGCCAACACGCAGTGGGCCTGCTGGCCTGGAAAATTCAACGGGACATGTGGTATTTGGGCCAGCAGGCAGTGGGCCTGCTGGCCGAGAAACAGTGGCTAATTCGGTAGTGATTGGGGCGGAGTCACTGAATTGTTGAGCCCACTGATGGATGACATACGAGGAGATCTCATCATCCAAAAATTATATGAACTAGACACATACTTATACAATTTAGCAAACGTAAATTGAGTTTCATAAAAAATAACATGGCGACTAATTATGATTTTATTAGAGGATAAATCAAAATATTTGTAACCACGATAATTAGATGGATAACCCAAAAACACACAAGCGGTAGTACGGGCTTGAAGTTTGTTAATTGTAGTAGACGGGAAAAGTGGATAACACAAACACCCAAACACCCTAAGATGAGAATACGAGGGATCCTTATTATAAATAATTTTAAGTGGGGATTGATATGTTAAACCTTTGTTAGGGAGAATGTTAAGGAGGTAGGTAGCCATTTATAATGCATGATGCCAAAAAGAATAAGGTAATGAAGCATATGCTAGCAAGGTTCGGACAATAATATTAATGGTATAAATTTTTCTTTCGGCCTTCCCATTTTGTGAGGACGTATGAGGACAAGAAAACCGAAAAGATATGCCATTAGTGTCACAAAATTCTCAAAACGGCCCATTATCATATTCCCTTCCATTATCATAGTGAATGTTTTTAATTTCCCGTTCAAATTGGGTACAAATGAATGCTCTAAATTTTAAGAAGGTTGAAAACACTTGAGACTTTTTAGATAAAGGAAAGGTCCACAAAAAATTAGAATAATCATCCAAGAATAAGACATAATAACGATGGCCCAAAGAACTTAAAATGGGAGATTTCCATAAATCGCTATGAATAATGTCAAAAGGCATCAACGTACTAGAAGTAGAGGCTACAAACGGTAATCTAACATATTTCCCTAATGGACACGAAGGACAAATAGGAGTACTACGCGTACTTTTACAATCAGTAAAATTATTATTTTGAAGAGAAGAAATAATAGACGACCCCAAATGACCCAAACGGGCATGCCACAAAAGAGGAGCAAAAGCGGCAAATGTTGAAGGTGTGGCTTGACTCGTGGAAATGGTGGTGGTGGTGATTGGATAAAGCTCTCCTCGACTATTACATCTCATTAGAGGTATTCCCGTCTTGAAATCTTTCACAGAAAATCCAAAAGGGTCAAAGTTAACAGAAACACAATTATCAGTTGTGAATTTTCGGACACACACCAAATTTTTAATTAAGTGAGGGGCATGAATGACATTTTTAGGACTAGAGGTGGATGTGGGGGGAGGGGGGACAAATTTGTGTGACAATAACCACAAATTGGAATTGAATTGCCATTACCAACAATTATGCCACGATCTTTGCTCAAATTGAAATAAGATGAGAGATTACCTTGCGTGGACGTCATATGAGAAGTGGCTCTGGTGTCCATGTACCAATTTGCGTTTAGGAGATTTAATCCAAGTGTATGCATTGCGACCTCAATATCCGTAGTTGTCGAACCAGAAACTGGGCCCGCAACCGCGAAGGCCTGTTGAGGTCAAGGCTGGCAGCCACCGCCGCCAAGGCCCGAGCCACGCTGGGTGGTAATCTGAATCGCGACTGGGCCTCTACCGCCATCGCCCACCGGCCGAACGCCTGGAAAATAAGGAAAAGCCATGTTGGGCCACTGACCACTGGCCCAGCAGCCCCACGACCATTGTGTATTGGCCCAAGGCTGAGGCCAGTGGTGCTGCGGCTTAGGCGGCCCACTGCTCCGACCACTTCCACCGCCACCGCCACCGCCATAGTTCTTGCCACTATTTTATGATTTTGACCCTTTTACCGCCACCGTTGTTACAGTTTTGACTTGAATTATCTAAGAATGAGTGAGGGTCATCGGACGTGGCTATCATCATAATGAAATTAGCTTCGGTAGCCGCCTTTTTAGCCAAGCCGACCTCTTCATGGAACGGGCCTAGTAGAATGGTGGAAGAGGATTACTTTGATGAAGAGGTGTCCCAACGCCATTATAAGCGACAGATAGGCCTGCAACCATCTAAATAACAAGTCGATCATTGATGACGGGCGCACCAACGTTCTTGAGTTGATCCGCCAATTCCTTCAGCCTTTTATAATAGGCTGAGACATTTGGAAAATCCTCATTATTGACATGGGAAAATTCATGCTTAAGAGTGACGGCACGAGAATTTTTGTTATCTTGAAATATATCACGCACCCTATTCCTAGTTTCCATCGTTATGTCATCGGGTTCAATAATCGTCTGCAAAAGGACCGTAGAGATAGTGGAATAAATCCACTGGAGTACGGTAGCATCAAGAGTTGTCCATAACGTAGGGTCATCAACGACGGTAGGCACCTTTTCCTTGCCTATTTCCGAAGGGATGATGTGATGAAGGACTTTATGTGAGCGTGCGTGAACTTTAAATAATTCTGCCATGTCGCGTATTGGATGTTTTCCATCTCAAGAACGATAGGGATGTGGTTCTTGATGTTGGAGACTGCAAGGGTAGGATGAAACATGTTCTTCGTTGTAGACATAACGAAAGAACGAAAGGAGAATTAGGGATTTGGAAGAAAATTTGGGAGACGGAAAAGAAGACTCAGTCGGCATCCGAGAGTGAGGTTTTCGAGGAGGGGAGGGCTGTGAAAGTTTAACGTGGAGAAGGAAAAATTGCCCTACACTTCTGATACCATGAAAGAGAATAATCCCCTGATTATTTTCATTAATGAAGAGGTATATATACATGATATACAATATCTAAATATGAGAAATAAATCTATATTTTTCTAATACAAGACTAATACATATTTCTAATATAATACTAATACCATAATTACAATTGTACAAGAATTCTACAAAATATGGTATGTAACCAAATATGTTTCGGCCACTTGGTGTACACGGTTTGTACCGTGTATACTCCCTTTCTATCAGATAGCTCATAGTTGTATGAATATTTTTACTGATCATATCGTTGTATTTAAGCTTATCGTGTATTTTACATTATGAAAATTCATGATAAATTGCCTAAGGCTCGTTGTAACAAGGGGCGGAGCTACCTTTATACTTGGTATTTGGTACAACCCAATAGATTTGGCTCAAACTCGTGAATTAAAACTTCATTTATTATGTATAAAATTCAAAACTCGATAAACAAATAGAATTGTAGTTCATAACCCATATATTAAAATTTCTGAATTCGTCCATGACAACCATCCTATTTTAATCGAGTGTCGAACTGCCACTGCAAGCAAACTCACACAGGCAAATTTTATCTATGTTATTTTAGCATGCTTTTGGAATAACTCACGTATATACAACAATAAGTATAACCTCAATTCCAAGTAAGATGGGATTAACTAGCTATCTGAATTTCTTCATTGACCATACGTTTCATTTAAGCTTATCTCGTAGTATTCCATATTATGAGAACTCATAAT
Organism: Anisodus acutangulus; assembly: GCA_029783415.1. Taxonomy (NCBI): domain Eukaryota; kingdom Viridiplantae; phylum Streptophyta; class Magnoliopsida; order Solanales; family Solanaceae; genus Anisodus; species Anisodus acutangulus. The sequence goes on from CM056511.1 coordinate 4,200,637, forward strand.
GAATTTGCTTACTTAATGATGATGATCAATCTAGCGTAATAATTCTTCTTTTTTTAAAAAAAAAACAAACAAACCTATAATGTGAAGAAACTCAAATAAGTGAATTTATCGGTATTAATAATTTAGCATGCTTTAGGACAATGGAATATTGAGCTATTACAAATGCTTGCATAAGATGATGGTATGGATGATCTAATTGATGAGTATTATTCTAATCTGTGTTTTGATTAGGTGTATGGCAATTTCAATTTCAATCACAAGCATCATTTCAGGGCAACCTTAGGAGATAACAGACAGGCATGAGGTGTAACCTTGCTACTATTATTTTAGGAATATGTTGTCACATGTCATCTAATTTTATGCAACTACTAACAACCCTCTTCCCTCCCTCCACCAAAAAAAATATATAATATAAAAGAAGAAATAGAAACTTATAAACGGAATGTCAATCCATAGAACTCAATCATATTTAGTAAATAATTCATGGTGTTTCTTAAATCCCAAGGGACTCTAAGTAAACACCATGTATAATTTACCAAATATAATTGAGTTCCATCATTCCACCAATATATATGTGTATGTGTATACTTGTATTGTTTTGCGACTTGTTCTACTCATCGAATTTTCTATTTTTTTCATATCCTTAAGCATGAATAAAACATAAGAATATTAAAGGAAGAATTTTATATATATATATATATATATATATATATATATTAAAATCTCGAATTAGTAGTGTGAACATTTTGAGCTGAAATATTAATCAAATGTTTTGATGAGGAAATTATCTGTTTGTCCTCAATACCGGTTGTTTTGCGGTTTTCTAACTTTTTATTTTATAATTTATCCCTTCTTTTTCTTCTAAATAAAAGACTTTCTTCATAAAGTTGAAAAATGGTTAGTAGGAGCAGTATATTTATTTCAATAGGCCACCCATTACCACAACAATAACAACATACCCAGTAAAATCCCACAATGTAGGGTCTGGAAGGATAGAGTGTACATAGACCTTACATCTATCTTGGTAGGTAGAGCGACTGTTTTCAGGAGACCCTCGGCTCAAGACAAAATATAATCACAAGTAAAGCAAAGCCAATAGGCCACCCATTATTTTTAAAATACTCTTGCCCGCCATACACATAAATTTTATTGTTATTGCCTAATAAATATTATTATTATGATTATTAAATACTATTACATTTATAATTGGGGGCTGGTTTAGAGGATTGATCACATGTTAACATGAATTCAATAGCTTTTGCACAAACCATGTATATATTAAAAAAGTCACTAAATATTAATAAATTTGACTGTGAACCTAATTATTCTTGTAGATTAACTTAAAGTCGTCATAGAAATCTGTAAACATCAAATCCTAAATTTGTCATTGTTTGTAATTATTATTTTTAGTGTTACTATCAATAAACTACTACTATTATTACCTTGTAAAGAAATAGTTTGACCTTGTCATATAATTGTTAATTATTAGTCATTGGAGGGAATAGAAATTAAAATCACATCCACTAATTCAAACGACGTGTTCATTACTCTTATTATTAAAAAACAATTTCAGCCTGGATGGAATTAGTTGAAGAGTCATTTCAAGTATATAATGTAAACTAACTAACACCTTGTTCTTTTGTTTCCTTTCTAATTTTTATGTTACACACACAACCTTTCTTTGCTTTCAATGACCGAAATTCTTTGAATTATTTTTGGAATTCTGACCCTTAAACGCGTCATGCTTTCCATGCGTTGAGTTGAATATGTGAAAATCATAGCACAAACAGATGAAACACATCATATGTAAATTAATATTTACAGTATATGTATGACATATGATTTGAAAAATAGTTAAGTCAATTAGGTCGTCCTTTTACAATTCTAGTAGCTAGTACATGCTCTTTTTTGCCGATTTAAACCATTCGGTATTTGAAGGGATGAAGTGCAAAAATAACCACTTTTAGGCCTTCCATTTAAGACTAAATCACTCTTGATTAGGCCTGTTCATCAGTTGGACCGGATCGAGTTTAACACATTTCGGATTATAATTTTGATTTTCGAATTTTCGCAACATGTAATCCGAATCCTATCCAAATACGTTCTGGTTGAATCAGATTTTTGAAGTTTGATTTCGAATAAATCAATTTGGATAATTTGAACGGCTCGACTTATAAGTTGAATTGCTCTTCTTCTCCTTCTTACAAAATGAACAACCAAATAAAATATTTATACCAAATTATCTTAATATATAGTTCCTCGTTGCTATCACAATCATATAAATAAAGTACTCATACAAGCAATAAAATCATTGTCAAGGATCCAATCTCAATGAATCAATATAGGCCTATTAGTCTGTGCACTACGATTTATAAAATAGTGGCAAAAATCTTGGCTAGTAGGATGAAGCCTCTGTTAAAGAATGTAATTTCTCCTAATCAGACAACATTTGTGAGTAGAAGACAAATCATAGATAATGTGATTTTAGCGCATGAATTTATGAGCTTATAATGGAATACAAGGAAAGGAAAGAAGAAGTCTGTGACTATTGAGCTAGATATGTCGAAAGCTTATGATCGAGTGAAATGGGGCTATGTGAAGCAAATTATCATTCATATGGGATTTCATGAGAAGTTTGTGGGGTGGATAATGGAATGCATATCTTCTATGTCCTTTTCATTTAATTTGAATGGAGAGCTCTTAATGTAGTTTCGTCAAGAGGATTGAGGCAGGGAGATGATCTTTCTCCATATCTTTTTGTCATTTATGCGGAAGGATTGTCGGTTCTATTAAAACAGGCTGAGGAGCGAAATGTACTAGATGGTTTACAATTTAATAGGAATGGACCGTCAGTTTCTCACTTGCTGGTTGCAGATGATTCTTTCATTTTCTGTGAAGCTTCGACTCAAAGTGAATATGAAGTTCAAAGGATACTGCAGAATTATGCTAGATATTCGGATCAACTGATTAACACAGATAAAAATGCAGTCTTCTATAGCAAGAATACAAAAAGTCAAGAGAAAGAGGAGATTTGTGATGTGCTCAAAAATATGAAATTATGTACCAATGATATGTGTTTGGGTCTTACCGCAGTGGTGGGAAGATCGAAGAATGAGATGTTGGATTTTATCAAGGATAGAATTCGAGCAAAAATAAAGAGTTGGAAAGAATGATTTTTAAGTCCAGCAGGAAAAGAAGTATTGTTAAAGTCGATCCTTTCTGATATATCCATATGTGCCTTGACATGCTTTAGAATGCTAGGTGGTTTGTGTAAAAAAATCACATCTTTGTTTAATAGATTTTGGTGGGGGCAAGATGAGGGGTACAGAAGATGCATTTAGAGAAATGAGAGAGACTGTGTGGTTCAAAAATAAAAGGGGGTCTTGGTTTTAGAAATTTAAAAGCGTTCAATATGGCTTTATTAGCTAAAACGGCATGGAGAGTGTTGAAAAATTCAAAGTCGTTAATGGCTAAAGTTTTGAAAAGTAAATATTTTCCAAATTCTTCGTTTATGAATGCAGATGTGAAAAAAATCATCTTCATGGATTTAGAGAAATTTGATGTGGGGAAGAGACCTCTTACGAAATGGAGTGAGATGGAATATTGTTGATGGTGCATTTGTTAATATATGGACTGAGCCATGACTACCTTAGGATGATAAATTTAACCCTGTTATAATTTGTGGTGATAAAGATAGGGAGTTAAAGATTTTAAATTTAATTGATAATGATAACTCAACTTGGAAAAGAGTTGTGCTTAGTGATTTATTTTGTAAGGATGACATCAAAGATATTCTTTCTATTCCTCTGTCTAGGTCAGGTGGGAAAGATAGTGTGTTATGGCACTTTATTAAATCTGAGAGTTATGAGGTGCGATCAGGCTATCATCCAGCAAAATCTTTATTGGAGGCACAAGAATGGAGAAATGATGGATTGAATCGAATAATCAGTCCTTTCCAAAAAAATTTGGTTAGGTTGGTAGAAGATGAACATTAAGAATAAATTAAAGTATTTTTTGAGAAAGTGTCTGATGAATGCCTTACCGATTAAAAGTGTGCTAACGAAGAGGATAAAGCTACAAGATGCAACATGTAAGATATATGGGATGGAAGAAGAAACAATTGAACATATGTTCTTTCACTTCTCTAGATCTCTAGCTGTCTGAAAAATGAGTCATGTTTTATGGCCTCATATTCATAGAATCAATAATTTTGCTAGTTGGTGGTATGATCTCTTTTTAAATGTTAAATAATTCCCAGATTCAATGAATCTTTTGGATTTATCAGTGTATCTAATGTGGTATATTTGAAAAGCTAGGAATAGTTGGGTTTTTAATAGTGAAATGTGAGATGGTTCTAATATTGTGTCACAAGCTTTATTTGATTACCATGAATTAAAGAATTTGGCTCTAGTGGTAACCATAAAAATGATACATCTTTGATTGATGAGCAACTAACCTTTTATCCAGATGAGATTTTGTGTTTTACAGATGCAGGTGTGCAAAGGAACACATGAGATTTCAATATTGGTGTTATGGTAGTTGATGCTAGTGGTTCGATGTTTCATGCCTTAGGCTCCCAATTCAGCCAGTTGGAAAGTCAATCATTGCTGAAGCAATTGCAGTTAGAGAGGCATTGCAGATTGCGGTTCGCAAATAATGGAGGAAAGTTCATATTCTATCGAATGCAATGGAGTTGATAATGATATTTCAGGGACTGAAGTCAGCACCGTGGACTGTGCAAAACGTATATGAAGATATCAGGCAGCTTCGGGCCATCCTTGATGTAGCTAGATTTTCTTTTATTAGAAGGAACAAAAATAGGTTAGTCACCGTATAGCTAGTTTTTCGAAGACTTTAGTTGATGCAGTTTCTTGGAATGAATAATTTCCTATATGGCTTGTACATGAAACTCATGACTCTTTTTCTCCGTTATCAAATGAATGAGAATGGTCAACCTTTTGAAGAAAAAAAATTTGAAATCTAATCCAAAATCTGAAAATAGAAGTCCAAAATGTTCAGATTTATTCAAACGATGCACACCCCTGCTCTTAATAAGTATTTAGAACTAAATCACTTTCCAATAAGTAAATAAAATCCGCAATATGACTCTTCAAAAGGCCTTTAGTGAGGTGATTTACAAAAATAACCTTGACCTTTTAACCCTACTTGCCCCGCGAAATTTCAAGTTTATCAAGTTTTGCCCCATGAGAAGAATGTCTAACTTTTGATCTTAAAGGTTTGCCTATGGAATAAGCGGAGGTCAAAAATTCAAGAACACCCATTTTCAAGGTCAGTAGTTGTCGTATCCCCTTTACCCAACATTTAAAACGCTAGCTCATAAAACATTAAATTTCAGGCAAAAAGTGGTCAATCCACGCTATTTCTACATATCCAAAGCATATTGGTTAGACTAAGTCTTATCCATATTAAATAAACTTATTAAGAGGGTAAAACACTTTCTAACTAAAGATTCTTTATTCATATAGTTTAAGTCAGAAATTATTAATTAAGGATGGAGAGATCATTAATATTCACGTGTGATTCACAAGGTCAAGCACAATTCTATGCATGAAATATCCTATAAAGACAAAAGGGGAAAATAAAAATTTATTAATTGTATTTGTCTGTATTTCGGGATGAAGTTGGGTTCAATTTATTCAAAATTGAAGATAAAACTAAATTGAAACTTTATAGTATAATTGACACAAAATAAAATTAAATCCAAACTTTATTGTATAATTATTGACTTATTATTGTCATGCTGCATACTTGCCACGACATCTTTTCCTGTTGAACATTGATTACTATATTACAAGACAAAATTTCACATTTCTGATTCTTAGTTATTTAAGTTCTAAACATTTAAGTCATGTGATACACAAAATTGCTTACTCGTATGCTAAGCTAGTAATCCAGTGCTACAAATTACAAAAAGCGTTCAACATTTTTTTCTAAAAACTTTTGAATCTTATTTTTTGAAATAACTTCACATACTACTAGAAAAATCAATATTTCCGACGAGTGTTACAGATGAAAATCTATAATTCCGATGGTTCTGTCAGAAAATTTTGATTTTTCTAGTAAAGAGTTATGTTTTTTATATAAACACTGCATATGTAATTTCGACCCATTATAACGGTGAGTGCTAATTAAGTATACTTCAGTTAGGTATCATTTGTTATAAATTACATGTGATATGATTTGTATCTTTACTTGTTGAAATTTGCTACCAAACACTAAATCATAAATACCTGAATATATGTATTTTAATTTTATTGAATGGAAATATTGATCTATTGAGCTTCCAAATGAGAGAATGACGGATAAAGCCATTAGCCTTTTTTCAAGTGGACCAAATATTTCTCTTGGTTTTTGAGTGAAAGGAACAAAGGGAATTACCTATAGGTACGGTGGGAAGCCTTTCTCATTAATACAAAATATATATAGAGTGTACAATATAGAATTTTTATATAATAGGAATTCTATATCTATCATAATTATACAAGACTAAATATGGCTAAATATTATATTGTACACACGTTAATACACCCCCTCAGTCTGAGCGGGAGGAGGCTGGACGCTAAGATTGGATCTGAAGTCGAGAAAGAGCTGTCTAGGAAGGCCTTTTGTGAATATGTCCGCATACTGATATGAAAAAGGCACGTGCAATACCTTGACATGACCGAGAGCAACATTTTCACGAATAAAGTGGATATCTATCTCAATATGCTTGGTTTGCTGTTGCTGAACCGGATTATGAGATATAGATGGCGGATATGTTATCACAATAAACCAAAGACACCTTATGCAGTGGACACTGAAGCTCCAAAAGAAGGTTTCGGAGCCAACAGATCTCAGCAACAACAGACCAGGAAACGAGATTATCCCCTAAGAATACACAGTAGCCTGAGGTGGAGCGTCGTGTGTCCGGACAGTCTGCCCAATCAACATCTGTATATGACAACAACCTGGTCGGTGCTGAGGGGTATAAATGCAATCCATAATCAAGTGTGTCCTTAACGTATCGAATGATACGTTTAAGAGCAGTAAAGTGAGGTTCCCTGGGGCATGCATAAATAAGCATACATGCTGAACAACATAAGCAATATCATGCTTGGTGATAGTAAGGTACTGTAGTGCACATGCAAAACACATGTAGAGAGTGGGATCTGACACTAGATCGCCATCAACAGTACTAAGCTTTGATTTAGAGTCAACTGGAGTAGACATGATCTTGTATCTGCCATTTTAGCCATGTACACAATCTCTGTTGCATACTTACGCTGACAAAGGAACATAGTATCTGCAGATCACTGAAATCCCCAAAAATAGGTCAACTTCCCCAAATCAGTCATGGCGAATTTTGTTTTAAGCAATATAATGATCTCATTTTCAACATATCAGATGATGCGGTAAGCACAATATCATTCACATACAATAATAAATATGCAATGCTACTACCTCTATGGAAAATAAATATAGAATTATCACACTTGCTGCATACAAACCCAATATGCATGATATACTATGCAAAGCGATCATACCACGCTCTAGGAGCATGTTTCAAATCATAAAGTGACTTACAGATACGACATACATACTGAGGGGCCGCTGGATGGACAAAGCCAGGCGGTTGGTGCATGTAAACAATTTCTTTCAAATCTGCAAGTAGAAATGCATTTTTCACATCAAGCTGATGAATAGACCAATGTTGACCCATAGCAATACTCAGAACTGTGCGGATAGTGGCCGGTTTAACAACCGGACTGAATGTCTTTCCACGATCTATACCCTTCTGCTGGTTTGTGCCATTAGCCACAAGTCTTGCCTTATACCTCTCTAACTCATAATTGTCTCTGTATTTGTGACGAAAAAGCCACATGCATCGGATCACATTCACCCCCTCCGGTCTAGAAACCAAATCACAAGTGTGCTGTTTTGTTAAAGCATTAAATTTCTCACGCATGACCGCATTTCAATTAGGGTCTTGTTTGGCTAATTTTGGATTTTTTGAAATTGGGGATATGTTTTGTGTGCATAGGTTAAAGTGAACTTTGGGTTTGAAAATCCCGTGTCGGGCACGGGTTTCCATGTGGTGACTGGGGGCAGGGGTAGCTTGGTATGTTAGTGCCGGGAAGCGGGAGGTGGGGTCTGTATCAGATTGATTTCCAGTGTGGGTGTCAGGGATCTCTGAGATAGAGGTTGGTGACAGGGTTTCGAATGGGAATGGTGGCGGGATGACGGATCGACGGTGATTTGGTGACGACGAGGGGTAGAGAGTGTCAGTTGATGTTGGGGAAGGTTTCCAGGGTGTAGTTGGTGCTGAAGATGGTGGCGGGTTACTATGATGACCGGGGAAGGGGTTGGTGTCCATGGGAGTTTTGGGTTCTGACTCGGGACAATGAAGGAAGGTTGACGGTACCGGGTCTAGTCTGGTGCGGGAAACGATGGCATGTGGCGAACAAGGCATAGAAGATGGAGGTTCTATCGAATGAACGACGGGGATGATGGGTTGGCTGGTTGACGGTGACAGATGTGTGGTCACTGTGGTAGCAGTGGCGGGTGGCAGTGGCGTAGTTACTGTAGCAGTAGGAGATGGAAGGTGTGGGGTCACTGTGGCAGTGGTGGTGGCATGAGCAAGCTCAGTGAGTATGATAGGGGACGTGTCAGACTCATATAGAAAGGTATAATCCGTGTTACAAAATATTTGAATATTTGCGAAGGGAAAAGTCGTCTCGTCGAACGTAACGTGATGAGAGACGTGAATTTGACGAGTGGACAAGTCATAGCACATATAGCCCTATGATTAGATGAAAAACCTATGAAGACACACATAGTGGTTCGAGGTTCTAATTTATGCGGAGCGGTAGATGCAAGATTTGGGAAGCAGAGGCAACCGAAAATCTGAAGGTGGTCATTGGAGGGAATCCGGCGAAATAAGATTTCGGTGGGGCTCATGTTATGAAGAGTACTAGTAGGCAAAATGTTGATGATGTATTCTACCATTTTAACTGCATAGACCCAAAATGAGGGAGGGAGAGAGCCATGAAACAGGAAAGAACGAACCATATTATTAATTGTGCGGATGATTCGTTCTGCTTTGCAATTTTTTAGGGGAGGTTTGGGGACACGAGAAACGAAACACCATGCCATTATTTTAGCAAAATTTGTGAAAGGTTGAATTATTAAATTCATGACCATTATCACGCTGAAAAGATTTAATGACTTTTTCAAATTGTGTTTGGATAAAAATGCGAAATTCAAGAAATTTGGCAAAGACTTCAGATTTGAATTTGAGAGCATAAATCCAAATAAAATGAGAAAAATCATCTAATAAAACTAGATAATATTTGTGACCTAGTGAGCTAGGGACCGGAGATGTCCATAAATCAGCATGCACAATGTCAAAAGGAGCAAACGTAACACTAAGAGATGACTTAAATGGAAGACGAATATGTTTGCCTAATTGACAAGAAACACAATTTTGGTCCAATTTCCCATTACATCGAATAAAATTATTGCTTCTAAGAAAATTAAAGACTAGAGCTCCTGGGTGTCCGAGCCTATTATGCCAAATTGATGAGTAAATAGCAGCAAGAGATTAGGGTGAGCACGAGCCGGCAGCGGAGGCGGATGGGAAAGGATAGAGATCCCCTGTGCTATTGCATCTCGTAGGAGGTGTCCCCGTACGAAGATCCTTCACAGTAAAATCAAAAGGGTTAAAGTCAACAGAGACGGAATTATTGAGAGTAAATTATTGGACATATATTAATTTTTTAATGATGTTGGGAGCATATAGAACGTTATGTAAGAGTGTATTAATTTCCTTTGGGGAGCCTTTTTCATTAATACAAAATATATATATGGTGTACAATATGGAATCCTTATACAACAGAGATCATATATCTGCCATACTTACCCAAGACTAAATATGACTAAATATTATATCGTACCCACGTTAATAGTTACAAGTCAAGAATGTAGAATATGTGTTTGATTCAAGTTCCCAACAAAACTAATGAACTTTTTCACAAATAGAATGTTGAATGTAATAAAATTCCATAAAGACAAACCTTTGACAGTTTAGGTGATTAATTCTTCTCTAACATTAGTTCGGCAAATCTTAAATTTATCAAACATCCTCAACATCTAATTTATAAAAAGGATTTGTGGGATGAATAAATGTGTTGTCGCACCCCGTTTTTAACCCCCGCCGCGAAGAAGAGGGATCCAACATGATCGCAACGTATTGATGATTCCTAAATTAATTAAAGCTTAAGGAGTTGGCACCTAATTATTATACGGTAAATTAGAGGACCTAAATGTTAACATAAATGCTGCAAAATGAACTCCGATTAATGGTCTACTAATCTATGAGATTCTGGGTAAGAGTTCTTTATTATCCTAAAGGGAAGGGGTTAGACATCCTTTAAGATCCACTAACTACGGTTATCCGATCAAATTTAGGTTAATTATTATGATAAAGAAAAAATGCATGTTTAAAAGTATAACGTTAATTGAAAGGATGTGGTAAGTAGTTAATTAAAAGATGCATTTTGACGACGTAAAGATTTTTACCACTTATTCTTTTTGAGGAGTCTCGCAAAGGTGATTGCGGTTCGGAGAAATAAATTCCGGTATAAAATCCAAAAAAAGTATGCATGACATTGTTTATAAAATATATGTAAAGTTAATTTTTTTTTGGATAAAAACATGTATTTGTATGGCATTGTTTATAAAATACATGTGAAACTGATTATTTGGATAAAATCATGCATTTGTATGGCATTGTCCATAAAATACCTATTTTTGACAATTGATAGTAAGGAGAAAAGTAAATTATTTGTAATGCAAAGAAATGATTTATATGGAAGTCATTTTAAATCGCAAATCGGATAAAAATAAATCATTATTTGTATGATTAATAATGCGAATAAAGGATGACCAAATTGTTTTGAAAGTTCTAAAACATGCATGACGAGCCTAAAATAAATAAACTAGCGGCGAATTTCCAATTTTAAACTACCCTTAAACTTATCCGTTCAAGGCCTAATTATTCTAAGTATTCTCATGATCGCACAAAATTAAGTAATTAAATTACAACAAAACATAAAACAGGCGGGATTAGGGAATTAAAGCAGCGACTAGGGCGGATGACGATGTCATCCCGCCCTATTTGTTTAGAAGTCCCGAGGCAGGAGAATGCAAGGAACGTGGATGCGGGTCTTCGTTTGACAATAGTCATGATGAGTCTCATAACGAGACTCTTCGTTGCTCCCGATGCATTTCATGTAAACGAAAGAAAAGAACAGGATTAGTCGACGGAACATGAAAATATATGCATAAGAAAAAATGTAAATAAATAATTCATGAAAGGGAATATGTTGTTGGGCCTCAGGGAACAATTAACACGCAGAAATAGAAAGCAGACCCAAACATATAATTTTCATATTTGGAGGAAAACAGACTAACCCAATATGCGATAAGCCCAATTAACAAGTATTCATATTTATACATATGCAAGCCCATATTTAACACACTTAGACATGTAAAGTAAAGTACATAACCAACTCAAGAGACATAGAGGTCAAATATAAATGATTGAATGGCCCTTCAGAGACAACATCCTAAATATGCATAGCAATTTATATCAAATATGGACATGTACATTCGTGCTTGGGCTGTGTCGGACACCATGACACTTTAAGTTAGACATGGCATGATCAGGAAGGTCATCAATCACAACTTTAAGTATAAAAACTATTATGTAAGGCACATTGAACTCTATATAGACACTTAACTATATATTGGTTTACAATCTACCAGACAATTTAGGTACTAATAATCACACACAAAAGAAATTCAGGGAGGTTAATATGCTAGCATGAGAGATTTTTTATGTGTCAATAGGTATGGCATATAAATATCCAACTCAACAAAACATATGGGCATAGTAGCATGGTTCAGACATTAAATCAGGGTCCACATCTTAAACGTGGAGGGTTGTTCATGCTATATCAAACATGCAAAGTTCTGGACATATTCAAAGGCAAAGCAAATGATGCAGAGACTTGCATATGATGTACACATTCAAATTGTAGCTATCAGATACCACACCCCTATTATTCCCACAGATCATCATGCAGACTAAAAAACAAGGTCAATACCAACAATCTTAATTCATATTAGAGACTTTAAATAATATTAGATGATGTGATAAGCATTATATGTTACCAAATTACTAAGCATGATTCCTAATTACTAATACATATTTTCAGGCAAATATCATAACTTGAACAGCCTATACACAGCCAAAACAACTTCAAACTAACACAATATATTATATTAATTAAACATGCTTAATTGATCATGTTAACACATAATGCAAGTCATAAAACATGCATTAAATGTAATTGCGTGAAAGCTAGATAAGATTGAACCAAAAAAAGCAGTGAGTACTGGTCGCACTCATTGTCCCTTGTTTGCCAATGTTAGGGAGGGAAGGAAAAGTGAATAGGGACTAATATGTTGGAAAAGAGAACTTCTGCGGAAATGAGTTTTTTTTTTAAGTTAAGTATATATATTGATAATGTAATGGTTTCTTTACATTATCAATATAATGTAATAACAAATCCTTATCATTTATTCTTGATGACCAATTAATGTTGACATGTTGTTCATATTTTTTGTACCGTTAGTCAGGGGCAAAGCTAGAGACTAGAGGGATGCATTCTTCAGGTTTGAAGAAATCCAATGCCCAACTACCGACTCCTTATAAAATTGCGTTATCGGAGCCAAGTCAGAAATGATTGTTAGTGGATATCCATCACTTTTCACCGGTTGGAGAGACCCTCTTTAATACATTAAGAGAAAGAGTTCATTCAAATCTCTTTCACGATAAATTACAATATATATATAAGATCAAAATTAATATTATGTATATATAGTAAATATAAATTCTCTTAACTTTTGAATATATTTATTTTTTTATATTATGAATGCCCTTCATACAAATTTTGACTTCACAAATGCTACTGAGACTTAATTTTTTTTTTTTTTTGGAATGTTGTCTTAAATTTATGCACATGAAACAAGGGTTACTATTTAAAGGGTCACTTGTGTGGGGAAATATGCTGTGGAAGAACCAACAAAGGAGTACCCACAAAAGGGCAACTTCCCCCAAATCTTGTCCTAATAATCCCAAGACATGTTTGAGCCATGTGCCCTTCATGGGTCCTACCTTATTCATACAAACAATCTCAACAATTAGACCTATTTTTTTTTGCCTCTCCCTAGAGTCTTCTAACTGAAATGGTGAGGCAGCTTTTTATTTTCCTTTCCCTCTTGACAAGATTGAAGTGCCTTATTGTCATTATTGTTAATTTGTTATGTATCAAATCTTGGATTCATCTTTACATTATGCTTTGTTTTTCACATTTGATTTGAAATTTATCATCATTATATGGTATTTTTTTATATGAAGTATTTAAGATGTAGTGGCAGTGTCTAGTCACATGTGTCCTATATGATCCTAGTGGTTCTACGCCAAGGAGTGTTTGGTACAAGCGTATATGGTTTTCACGGAAAATAGAAACAGAAAAGTAAGTACTTTCTTCGTTTCAAAATATTAATCCGGTTTTGACTTGGTACGGAGTATAAGAAAGTAAAGAATTTTTTTGAATCTTTGTGATTTTTAGTTTTTAACTAAAAATATGTAGAATGTACCAAAATATCCTTTAATCTTGTGGTTCTAAACATGTCATGTGAAAAGTTGGAATTAAAAAGCTGTCAAAAAAAGAAAGAGACATTTTTTTTAAACGGACTAAAAAGGAAAGTAAGAGAAACATTTTAAAACGGATGGAATAATTTTTATAGTATTTATTTTCTAGTGTTGGTAAGTAAATAGAAACTATTGTCACAAGACTCAAGAACATTTATAGGAGTATTATAATTTAGACAAATACTATTACCACAAAAATTGATATTAGCTACGAATTTTGTCGCTAGTCTATTGCTAAATAGCTTGTATCTAACACAATGTTTTGATAATCTTTCGCCAAATTCATATCTAAATATAAATATAATTAGCGACGAATCTCGTTGTTTAACTACAAATTTATTTATCGCTAATTCCTATTTTGTTTGTAATGTATGTGGCGGAGGTGGGGTGGGTGGTGTAGGGGGTATGAGGGGCGAGGTTTAGTTGTGGGGAGGGGAGTGGTGGGAGGGGGTGCTGGTAGGAGGTTTAGGTGGTGATGGTGATGGTAGGGGGAGGGGGAGGGTGGTTAGGGCAGGGCCGAGGCAGGATATGGGGTGTGGGTGGGGTTGGGGGTGACAATTATCACGAAAATATCACTTATGAAGCTTGTTTTTCTTATTTTAACTAAAAAAATTTATTTATTTGACTTATAAGAAACTTATTTTCCTATAGAAAATATTTTAACCAACCAAAGAAATATTTGAAAATGTCTTCTAAAAAATGTTTTCGTTCATACCAATTATCACCCCTTAAAGTTATTCGCTACAATTTATTGAACCTAATTAATATCCTTGGACTATAGAAATTTTAATACATCTTAGGTACGGCATCTTATCATTCTCAAACCTATTTGGTGAGTAGAATTATATCTTGAGATTGAATTGTAGTTCAATAGTTATGACTAGAGATGACAGTGGATCTTGGACTCGGTCCGGATCCGGTAGATCCAGATCTGTTTTATAGGATATGGATTTTCAAAATTTGGACCCGACGGATTCGGATCGGATCCGGATCCGTTTCTGACGGATTGAATCTGGATCTGGATCTTGTATTTGAGATCCATATCCGGTCCGTGGATCCATTTTTATTAAATATATTCATAGCCTAGAATGTAATTTTATAATTATTTTCTTAAATTTTTTCATAATTTATGTATTGGGTAAAATGTTGAACCAGAATAAGGCACAAGTCACACAACCATGTAATTTGTCTTTGAAGTTTCATTTCTTTTACATATATGCACTTTGTAGTTTCCCATATTTTCATTTCTATAAAAAGAAAAAAACATCACTCTTCTTTAAATTTCACTTTCTTGAATCTGCTAGCCGTAATCTTTAAGTATCTTTCTCTCATTTGTTTGATCAGCAAAAAAAAACTGGGACTTTTGATATATGACTTACATTGTTTTATGTTGTTTAATGAAGTCAATCAGTAGAACTACAAGTGGAGCATCACTAAAGCCTCAAAAAATTAGCTTAAAATTGCAACATGTTCAGCATCACTAGTGAAGTCAATCGTCTTTATTTTCTTGTAATGCTAAAACTTTGTTTAGTATTTTGGAAGAATGGTGTCATGTTTGTGTAGGTTGATTGAATGAACTCAATCATTTTTTTCAATCAGATTGCGTTTCATTTTATCATAAAAGTTTCAACATGTGGGAATATTATTCAAGCAAAAAAAATTTACATGTAGATCCAGATCCGATACGTTGATTCGGTGGATCCGGATTTGGATCTGATTTTTATGGACCCGATGAATCTGAATCCGAATCTGGATCCAGATATGAAAAATAAATTTGGATATGAATCTAATAGGATTCGGTCCAGATACAATCAGTTGTCATCCCTAGTTATGACCCTCCTTGAATGAGCTTGTCAAATTTCTATGACTTTAAGTCATGTTCCACTACCCGAAGCTTCCGGAAAGAAGGCCTTGTGGGCACGTTCCTTTTTACTGATTAAATTGAAGTCACTTAACTCATGGAATATTAAATTAACTTTCAAGAATTTGAGGGCACATTTCTCTTTAGGGTGGTCTGAGCAACAAAAATCACTTAATTCAGGAATACAGAATTAACTCTCACAAAGAAAGCCCTTGTAGGCACGTTCCTCTTTAGGATGGTCTGATCAAATTGAAGTTACCTTCACGAGATGGGTAGATGTTCCAGTGCGAAGGTGTGAAAGGTTGGTTATGGATAGCTTCAAGAGAGATAGAGGTAGTTAGGCCGAAAAAATATTAGAGAGATGATTAGACATGCACATTTGCAGCTTAATTAGAACATGATCTTATATATGAGATTTTGCGGGACACGAATTAGGGTAGAAGGTTAGTAAGTAGTAGAAAGTTGTCTCGATTATCCTTCCTTACTTATAGTTGTATTATTTCTCATGTAGTCTCTTATCTTTCGATTTTTGTTACTATTTAATGTCTCTTATTATACGCCTAATGTTCTGTTTTGTTGTAGTTACAACTCTTTTTTCTCTTTGACCTGCTTTGTTTTTTCTTTATTCTAAACCAAGGGTCTATCAAAAATAATTTTTATACCTCTCAACCTAGACCCCACTTATTGTTGTTGTTGTTGTTGTTGTGTATAAAAAATATTAGTCGAGTCTAAACGTTCATTATTACTTCCCGTCTCAAATTATTTGTCATTTCTTTTTATTTATACGCCCCTTAAGAAATATTAATTAGGAAGAGTGACATTTATTTATGTCTAAGTTATAATCTCTCTCCATTAAATGTTTACTCTATTTATGTGTCATCTTCATTAATGACAAAGGATAAAATGGAGAAAAATTAATTAATGATGTCTTGAACTTCTAAAATGATAAATAATTTAAGACAACTATTTTTAGTAACTACAATAAATAATTTGAGACGGAGGAAGTAATAAATACCATATAAGGTAAGATCATCTTTCAAAATTATTACCCTTTTATTTTACGCCCGTAAGAAGGTAGGATATTATATAAACTCCTTCGCCTTGAAGAAATTTCCGCATTTGGACCATTTGCCAATATTGTTCAAATTCCTATTGTTCGAAAGTGGAAATAATATTTTGGTACGTTAAATACTAGAGTTTTCAATTTATTTGGAATTAAGGCGTTAATTATATATTTTTCTTGCTGTTGCTTCAAATGCTGACATCCATTGCATGTAGACAGTTAAAGTACTCATTCGTCCCATAGTAAGTGTCATCTTTGTAAAAATGTTTTGTCTCAAAATAAGTATCACGTTAGAAATTCAACACATAAATTTGTTACTTTTTTCTACTATATCCTTAGACAAAAATTGACAAACTCTCTATTCAAGAAACATTTATTGACAAGTTCTCTATTCAAGACATAAATGATTACTATTCATACATGTTTTAATCAAAAGGGAAAAGTAATTTATTTTTATTAAATAGGGATAGTTTGGTAAACATTTCATTGCATTATTGATTTCTGAGAGAGAATAATATCTTGATTATTTTCATTAATGTAAAGAGTTTATATACATGATATACAACAGTAAATCTAGCCTATAATTACGGAAATCAGATATACATTTTCCTAATACAAGACTACTAGCATAATTACACATGTACAAGATCTCTAATAATATCAGGAAATATACGTAGTATATTAGGATTATATACTACGTATATTCTATAACACCCCCGCAGTCATAGCGAGCGATTGTCGTACGCTGAGATTGTCCCTAAAATCTTCAAACAGAACTAAGGGTAGGCCCTTAGTAAAGATGTCAGCAATTTGGTACCGTGAAGGGACATGCAAGACACGTACTTGTCCACGAGCTACCTTTTCGCGAACAAAGTGAATATCCATCTCAAGAAACATACAACAACCAGATGTCGAGCGTCTGGTATCTGGACATCCACCTCAATCAGCATTTGTATAAGACATGAGAGTAGATACAGAGGATGAATATAGGTGTAAACCATAATTAAGAGTGCCCTGAATGAAACGCACAATGCGTTTGAGAGCGTGCATGTGTTCTTCCCTCGGATCATGCATAAATAAACACACCTACTGCACTACATAAGTAATATCGGGCCTCGTGAACGTAAGACATTGAAAAGCCCTTGCAAGACTGCGATAATGGGAGGAATCCTCGTATGGTGTGCTAGAATTAGCACTTAACTTCGGTTTGGTGTCAATCGGAGTAGGATATGACTTACAGGATGACATGTCAGCCCGTTCAATAATCTCAGTTGCATACTTCTTCTGGAATAGAAATAGACAACCTACACAACGAGTTACAGTTATACCCAAAAAATAACTCTAAGTCCCCAAGTCTTTCATAGCAAACTCGGAGTTGAGAAGAGATTTGATAGACTTGCGCAGTTTATTAGAGGAGACAGTCAATATGATATCATCCACATATAACATAATGTATGCCAGAGAAGTACTGCGACGGTAGATGAACAGAGAATGATCAGACATGCTATGAGAAAACCCAACAGAAGACACATAATCTGCAAACCTTTTGTACTAGGCCCAAGAGGCCTGTTTTAGCCTATACAATGACTTTTTTAGCAAACACGCATGATTAGGATGATCGGGGTCTCTGAAACCCAAGGGCTGATGCATGTATACAGTCTCCTTGAGATCACCGTGTAAGAATGCATTTTTCACATTCAGCTGATGAATGAGCCATGCTTTTGAGAGAGCCAGACTGAGACTAATGATGATTTTATGAGTTGATAAATCATAACATTTGTAACCACGATGATTAGAAGGATAATCCAAAAACACACAAGCGGTAGAGCGGGCTTGTAGTTAGTTATTGTAATGGAGGGAATAGAGGATATCATAAACACCCTACGATGATAATTCGACGGATCTTTGTGATAAAGAATTTTGAGTGGAGATTGATATACTAATCCTTTGCTAGGGAGTATGTTAAGAAGGTAAGTAGCTATTTGTAATGCATGATGCCAAAATGAATGTGATAATGAAGCATGTGCTAGTAATGTCCAAACAATATTATTAATGGTACGCATTTTTCGCTCGGCTTTCCCATTTTGTGAGGATGTACGTGGACAAGAAAACTAAAAAGATATATCATTAACCTTCCAAAATTCTCTAAACGTCTTATTATCAAATTCCCGTCCATTATCACATTGAATGTTTCTAATTTCCCGTTCAAATTGGGTACGGATGAATGCTCTAAATGATAGGAATGTGGAATAAACTTGAGACTTTTTAGATAACGGAAAGGTCCACAAAATAATTAGAATAATCATCCAAAAATAATACATAATAACGATGGCCTAAAAAGCTCAAAACGGGAGATATCCACAAATCACTATGAATAATATCAAATGGCAACATAGTACTAGAATAGGATGCAACAAACGGTAATTTAACATGTTTTCCAAGCGGACAATATTGACAAACATTAGTACTACGCGTACTATTACACTCAATAAAGTTATTACTTTTAAGAGAGGAAAGAACAGACGCCCCCCGATGACCCAAACGCGCATGCCATAAGGAGTGTGCTAAAGCGGCGAACGTTGACGGTGTGTCTTGTTTAGTGGTGGTGGTGGTGGTGATGGAATAGAGCTCGCCCCGACTATCACATCTCATTAGAGGTATCCCCGTCGAAAATCCTTCACAGAAAATCTAAAAGGGTCAAAGTCAACAGAAACCCAATTATTAGTAGTAAATTTCTGAACATAGATCAAATTTTTAATTAATTTAGGAGCATGAAGGACATTTTTCAAGGCTAAAGGTGGGTTCGGAGGAGGTAAATTTGTGTGACCATAACCATGAATTGGAATTGAATGACCATTACCAACAATTACGTCACGATTTTTGCTCAAATTGAAATAAGACGAGATTTTACCTGGTGCTGATGTCATGTGAGAAGTAGCACCGGTATCCATGTACCAATTTGCATTCGGAGGATTTAATCCAAGTGTATGCATTGCTTCCTCGATATCCATATGGGTCGGGGCTGCTCTAGGCCCGCGGTAGCGAAGGCCTGCTGAGGCCGAGGCCCAAGTAGGTCAGGCTGCTGCCGGGCTTGGTTCTGCCCAGCCTGCTATTGGTTTCTATTGGGCCTTGCCCAAAATTGAGGAGCCGGATAAGGTGGAGTGGGCCACTGCCCACTGGCCCAGCCCCACGGCCATGGTCCACTGGCTCAAGGTTGCGGCCAGTGGTGCTGCGGCACATGCCCTTGCTAGCCACTGCCGCCACCCCGTCCTCCACCACTGCCACCATTATCGCCACCACGGCTACCACCGTTGCCACCACCGTGGCTACTGTTGCGTTTTTTACCACTATTTTTTCGATTTTGGTTACGGCACGAGGATTTTTGTTATCTTGGAATATATCACGCAACATATTCCAAGCTTCCATTATCGTGGCATCGGTTTCAATAATTGTATGTAAGAGGTCCGTAGAGATGGTGGAACAGATCCATTGGAGGACTGTAGCATCAAGAGTTGCCTACAAATCGATTTCATTTGTGGAAGACACTTTCTCCTTACCTTTTTCCGATTTGACGATGTGATGGAGGACTCTATTAGACTTTGCGTGAACTTTAAATAGTTCTGCACACGTCGCGTATTGGACGTTTTTCATCTCAAGAACGATAGGGATATTGTTCTTGATATTGGAGACTGCAAGAGCAGGATGAAAGGTATTCTTTGTGGTAGACATGATGGAAGAACAAGAGAAGAATTAAGGATTCAGAAAAATTTGAGGGGGGGGGGGGGGGGGTCGGCCATCGGCCGAGAATTAGGGTTCGAGTATGGCGGCGGAAGGAGTATATCTTTGGAGAAGGAAAAGTTTGCCCTAGACTGTTGATACCATGAAAGAGAATAATCTCTTGATTATTTTCATTAATGTAAATAGTTTATATACACGATATACAATAGTAAACCTAGTTTATAATTACGGAAATCAAATATAGATTTTTCTAATACAAGACTACTACTATAATTACACGTGTACAAGATCTCTAATATATCGAAGAGGACAAAGCAGAAAATGCAGTGAACACAAAACAATTTTTGGAAGTATCGAAAATGACCAAAATAAATTTAACAAACAAAAGCTGCAATCTGATGGATGTACCTTTATTATTTTGCAATATTTATCTATTTTTAAACTTTTGCTTTATAAGTTCTTTTTTTCTTTCAATTCTTTTAGTCCAACTTTAATGTAAGACTGATAAACAAAAAAAACTGCCAATTTACCAGCTGAAGATTTGGAAGGCAAAGGTAAAAATCAATTGTCATGTAACATGACTCATGTTGTTATATTGGTTATATGTTGGCTGCTCTATCTACAAGATTAAATTACAAACTTCCAATTCAAAATTCTTTTCAAGAAATTAAAATCCATGGTTTACTTGATTGATCGGAAAGGGAGCTTTAGTATAACAATAAAATTATCTCAAAATAATTTATATTATGAATTCGAATCGTGAAATCAGTCATTCATGCTTTGACTTATAGTAGGTTGGTTACTTGACATCTTCACTCAGGGTGCGCCCCTACTCTGAATCATGCATGAACACCGAATTCTTCTGGCACCATGTTGAATTGTTCTACATCGGTAGGTGGAGGCATTTATATCCTTATATAGTCTTGACAATCCTTACCTTTTAAGCTAATTTTTGAGGTTGAGTTATGTCAAGATTCATTTGAATATGGTATCAGAGTAGGCATCAAATTCTTGGTTCAAGTCTCATGCTATCAAAAAGAAATTGCATGTCTCTGGCCCATTAAAAAGAATCAGGTCCGTGCGTGAGGAATCGTATTAAGAATATAATTAAGTAAATTAAAGTGTGCTCTTTATATTATCTTAAATTTTTAGATGACATAGTCATATATTTTGACATGATATCATAGCAATTCTTTGTTTATCATGGTATATGTGCCTGGCCTACCAAAATTTATTTCACCCGATATTTAGCTCCCATATTATCTTGTTAGCACTTCAATTGGCATGGGTATAAGGGGGTGTTGAATTGTCCCGTGTTGGTAAGTGAGAGGCAAATGGTCTTTGACAATCTTCACATCTTAAGTTAATGTTTAGTGTTGAGTTAGACCTATGGTCCATTTTGTACGACGCCGGAGTGTCCTTTTTATTTACTTGATTGATTACTAATGTTTTGTTGAATAATTTAATCGGTAACAACTGGAATTACTTTTTTCATAGTTTTATATAATGACAGTGAAATTTTTACAGTACATTTTTTTAATAGCAAGTTAATCATTCAATACCAAGTGATGTTTGCTACAGAGATTTACCAGTAACTAAGCTGACATGATTGTGTAAATATCTTTTACATTATTAGTACAAGTAAACTCATCATTTAATCAAAACCAAGTATGCATACTTTGGGTTATCTTCGTATTAATTATTTAGATAATAATATGCTAATTAGGAAACCTTCTCTAGAATCATGATAGAGCCTTTACTAGAGTATCAAAGACTTAGGAAGAGGACAATCAGAAGAATTCTGTTGCAAAAATTGTTGAGTACAAATTTCCACTGCAAAATTCTATTTATAGTGGATATAAGGGAAAAGAAGACAAATTACAAAATTTGGGAGACAAAAATAACAGAAAAACTCAAAGTGTACTAAAACTGATCTAATAATTATTGAAAATGAATGTTGTTATAAACTTTATCCTATATATGTAAGACAAATTAAATAATTGGAGATAAAGTACTCTTTTGTTTTAAAATATAATCAGAGAAAAGACTTTTAAAATGAGACAGAAATAACTGAAAAATTGCTATGAGTACAAAAATTGATCTAATAAATATTGGGATGATCATATAATTATTAAAAGTGAATGTCGTTATGAAACTTGATCCTATATATGTAAGACAAATTAAGTAATTGAAGAAAAAGCTCTCTTTTTGTATAGTTTCTCTTAAAATAAAAATCAGAGAAGAGACTTTAAAATGTGATATTATAAGATTTTGTAAAGACAACCAACAATTGAGCAAAAAGAGGGATATGCTTAAAGATCTACTAGCAAATCCCACCCCACCATATCACATCTTTAACAAAAGAGATTAGCTAAAATTCACATTCAAACATGGATATAATTGGTAGCTTAAGAAAATAAAAAACATCTTTTATAAAAGGTCAAAATCTTTACACTGTCTGGGTCTATGTATTCTTTTTAGCCCCTTTTCTTATGAGTTTAAGGTTGGTATATGTTAATAAAATTTCTTTACATTATCATGTCATTTAAAGGATATCTACATATAAGTTTTTAAAAACGTATGAGATTTGAAAATTTTAAAAATAAGATAAATTACATATTACAATAAGTAAAGATGATCTAATTATATAAAAAGTTATTTACCGTGACCGTGTATATATTACTTATTTCATTTTCAAGATCCTTAAATCATGCTTACATATTCATCATTATTAGGTTGATGGGCCTCACTAGACCTCCACAAGTTGCAAATTATAGTTAGTGATTTGGGGATATTTTATTTCAAAACCATTATCACTAATCAAGATCACTGTTAAATGGAAGTTAACATCAGTCAAAATCTTTTTAGATGGTCAAAAAAGTTCGTAACATTAACGGTCAACCGAATCAAATTGAAAAAGCCATTCAATCTGAATTAAATCATTGTTACTTCATTAGACACTGATTTTGCGCATTATTGCGCATGAAATCAAAAGATTCTACTAATTATTCACAAGTCACAACATGAGCAAGAATCCATAAAAGTATACTATTACCACCCTTCAACTTTTGTTAAAAATTAGCAAAGTGGAACACAAAAAAGATTTACTGTCACGCGGAGTGGTGAATTGATAAAAAATTGTCTATCATTAACAAGAGGTCTCATGTTTGAACCGTGGGAATGGAGTTTCATCTAGTAGAGAGAAGAGTTGTAAGAAAATTATTGTGAATAAAAGTCCTCTGATGTTTAATAATAAGATCGAAATCAATCAAATATGTGTGTGCGTGCGCGCGTGTGTAGAAGAAAATAAGGAATTAGTGACGGATAAAATTCTGTAGCTAAATAGAAAAAATTTCATGCTAATTCTATTTAGCGACAGATTAGCCGGAGATTACCAACAAATTGCGTAGCTAATTCTCTCTCTATATATATGACACACACATGTGAAAAGCACTATCATTTAACAATATCAATTTCTAAATTAAATTCAAGATTTCAAAAGTACATTAATCAGTTCAACGCTCTTAAGTTTGATTCTTCGAGTTTAAATCTTAAATTCGAGTCCGGGTATATGGTTAAGTCTAACCAAGTGGCGGTGCCAGAATTTTTCATTAAGGAGATTTGAAATATAAAAGTGTGTAAGCACCTGAAAAAGTTATGAGAATTCAACATCTATTATATATACATAAAAAAAATTGACCATAAATATAATATAGTATTTTGATGAATGGAGTTCGGATGAACCCTTTGAGTGCACTTGATGATTCAACCCATGGATTCTAATATTATGAAGTGTGTAATCATCAAACTAAC
Source organism: Anisodus acutangulus (assembly GCA_029783415.1). NCBI lineage: Eukaryota > Viridiplantae > Streptophyta > Magnoliopsida > Solanales > Solanaceae > Anisodus > Anisodus acutangulus. The sequence goes on from CM056511.1 coordinate 4,224,892, forward strand.
AGTAACCAAAAATATATATCATACACATATAATCTACATTCATGCTCATTAAGTGATTGAATCTACTACTCCATTAATTGTACAAAAAGTAAGGCATGCTCAAATTTGACTTGGAACTCTCTTATTACCAAACAATAATTAGTTTTAGGAACAAAATATTATTCAGAACTCAAATTCACTCAATTGTCAGTTACTTTTCTGAATCGTGTTATCTTGAATAACAATACTAGCTAGTAGTGTTCAGAATTGTCAAGAAAATGAGATGGAATAGTAGAATCCAATATCTTTTGTATGGTTACATCCTTTCTGAAATATGATGGGAAAGTACATTGGCATATTTTTTTATGCATTTTTTTTTCTTTAAATTTGTAATGAAAAATGTGTAGAGTACAAGAGTCCAAAGCTAACAAACTTGTACAGATAGCAACTTTTTTGGATACTGGTAACTGATGTCTACATGGCATTAATTTCTCCATATGTTTTACTATAGTTATGGGGAGTGCAACTAACTTGCCTTATGGGTGTGTACTTTGGTAATGGTACCAAAGAAAATATAGTATGCTATGTTTTTTCGAAAAATAAGTCGTTTTCTTGATCATAAGGAGACAAATAATGCACATTTCTATCGATGTGGGAATTCAATAGTCTCTCGCGCACGCCGATTGTATTTATAAAACGTGGATAATATAAGATGGGGCCCAATATCGAATAAATCATGTTTGGACGGAACTTACTCCAAATACCATAAAAAGAAAATGGGATTTGGACCTAACTCAATTCCGAAAACTAGCTAGCTAATAAATAATAATTACCAAAACATAATATTGGGAGATCAATTTTAAAATTCCCAACAAATATGGGGTCTAACAATATAAATGGAATACGTACATTGATTAATATCCTGATAAAAATGGCAACTTACTTATCGTCACAGAGTAAATTATGTACAGATAGTATAGGAGAATTTTAATCCGTGGAAGATCATTTCTTTTACCACATTATTAACAAAATAATTTCAGCATAAGCTTTTGCAATAATAATATTTGATTGGTTGAACGAGAAACAAAATCATGATTGAATAACTTAATATACCATTTTATGTACCCATTAAACTCCACATTGTTACTACACTTACATCATATGATATGATGTCAGAATAAGAAGAGTATAAATAGAGTTCACTAATCACATTTCGATTCTATTTTTAAAAATAGTCATCGTTCTAGAATTTTAAATTTCATAAATGAAAATCCAAGATAAAGTTATTTGTGGAATTTGAAACGTTATATTTGTAGAATTTGAAACGTTAGAACAATGTCAATTACATGTGTTAAATTTCATGATCCTAACAAAATTGCATAAGAGTAGGAGAGAAAGAGAATCGGGGTTCAAGAGGAAGAGAGCATTTTGAGAAAATATCTTCCATTAACTCTTGAATATACAGCGTACTCATACATATATATACAACATAACCGCCTCTCAACTAATCCACAATACAGATGACACTATCATACCTGCAAGGGTAGCCAAGTTGGTGTAGCAGTAGAGCGCGAGACCGCAAGGTCACGAGTTCGATCCCCTGCATAAATCTTCTTGGTTGAGCCTGTCACACATGGCTTGCCAAGTGTGGTTAATCGGCTGACGTGGTTTGCAGGATATTGCGTCAGTCCGGGGTTTACCCAGTGCGCACTCGAGAGAGTAGCGGCTGCGGGTTCCTTCGTCAACAAAAAAAAAGATGACACTATCATAATTAATTAGCTAACTAACTATCTTTTAGCTCTTAACTAATTCTATTTCTAACTAACTATATGGACCCCACAGCTGCTCAGGGCACTGCTACACAATTAACCAAATCCTTTACACCCCCCCCCCTTCAAGCTAGGGGCAATAAAGATGTTCTTCATCTCTAGCTTGAATAGAAGATAACCATGTTGCACCTTAGTGAGTGTGTTGGTCACTATATCAGCTAGTTGTTCAGAAAAAGCCAAGTAAACCAAATGAACAAGCTTTAATTGCACCTTCTCTCGAATGAAATAACATGTGATGTCTATGTGTTTGGTACGTTCATGAAATACAGGATTGACAACGATTTGGATGACAGATTTGATGTCACAATGAATGGGAACATGCAACTGATGGAAACACCCAAAGCCTTGAACAAGTTGAGCAACCAAACAAGCTCAGCAATAGTAGAAGCTAAACTTCTGTATTCAACCTCGGCAGAACTCCTAGAGATAGTGGACTTCTTCTTAGACCTCCAAAAAAATAGGTAAATTCCCAAACATGACAAATTATCCCCTGACAGATCTCCTAGTATTAGGGCAAGAAGCCCAATCAACATCACAAAAGGCATTAAGCTGAGTTGAAGCCTTAGCAGACATGAGAATACCAAAACCAAGAGCATGTTTAATGTATTTCACCAACATAATTGCAGCAGCCATATGAGAGGTCTTGGGTGAATGCATAAACTGACTCATACTTTGCACAGAAAATACAATATCTGGTCTAGCATTTATCAAGTACAAAAGTCTACCGATCAGTCTCTGATATTCACCAGGTTCAAGTAGCAAAGGATCATCAATATCATCAGTGGGAAAATGAGAATTAAACTCTGTTGTAGTGAGTTTTTTATTCAACTCCATTGGAGAACCAGCTGGTCTTGCTCCAGCTAGTCCTAGATTAGAAACTAGTCTAGAGCATACTTTCTCTGGTGCATGAGAATACCCTCTCTACTTCTAGCAAATTTAATGCCAAAAAAAACTTAAGATCACCAAGATCCTTGATCTTGAAAGAAGATTGTAAATTAGTCTTTGTCTCATGTATCAATGTTTCACTGTCCCCAGTTTTAAGTAGATCATCAATATAAATGATAACTAGAATTGTGTGTTGAGTAGTAGTCTTAATGAATAATGAATGATCAAGATGACATTGTATGAAACCATAAGAGATAAAGAGTATTTGTTAATTTGATATTCCATTGTCTACTAGCTTGTTTAAAGCCATAAAGTGACTTGACCAATCTGCATACTTATGCACTGCTTGACTACTTCTTGAAACCAGGTGGCAAGTCCATGTAGACCTCTTCAAAAAGATCTCTTTGCAAAAATACATTATAGACATTCATTTGCTGAATAGGCCAATTCTTAGCAGCAGCAAGAGAGATGATAACTCTCACAATCATTATCTTAACCACATGAGAAAATGTCTCATCATAATCAAGCTCTTCCATTTGATTATATCTTTTAGCAGCCAACCTTGCTTTAGACCTTTCTATTTTCTCAGTGACTTTGTACTTTATCTTGTACACCCACTTGCATTCAATGGTCTTCTTACCTGGTGGCAAAGAAACCACTTCCCAATTCTTATTATCTTCCAATGCTTGGATTTCTGCTTCCATAGCCTCAATCCATCTAGGATCCCTGATAGCTGAAAAATATGAATGAGGTTCAGTTTCATTAGAGAGTTGAGAAATAAAGCTCTTGTACTTGCTTGAGAGGTAATCATAGTTCAAGACATATGATATAGGATATGTTCAAGAACTTGCATTTATGAAACTTGCAGCCTTTCTTTGATTTCTTGTAGGAACTGAAATATTGATATAATCCTTGTGCCAAATAGGTGGTCTAGTATTTCTAGATGGTCTTGATCCGGTAGGTATCACTGGCAAAATTGTATCTTGCATTAATATTGGAACCTCATCAAGAACACCTTCCTCCAAATATGCATCTGTATCATCCACTAAAGGCTATATGTCAGTTGTATCATCAAGTATCACTGCTTCTGGTGAAGATGGGGTTGTGGATGGTGAATGTATAGCTGGTGGATCAGCTGCAATAGTCAGAGTGAAATAGAGAAAGTGAGATGAATCCCACAGTCATGTTCTTTCATCTACTGAAAAGGAAAACCCAATTCATGAAACACAACATCTCTTGCAATGAAACAATGCTTATTCTCTAAGTCATATAGTTTGTATCACTTTTGATTAACTCCATAGCCAAATAGAACAACTTTAACAGCTCTAGGTCTAAATTTATTTGACCTAGATAGTTTTGTGGCATAGCATATACAACATATTATCCTCAGTCGATCCAGTGAAGGTTTTCTGTTGTACAACATTTCAAAAGGGGATTTGTAACTCAATACTGAAGATGGGATCCTATTCAAAATATAAGTTGCAACTTCCACACAATATCCCCAAAACTTATCAGGAAGAAATCCTTAAAACTTGATTGCCCTAGCAGTTTCCAATATATGTCTATACCTCCTCTCCACCACCCCATTTTGTTGTGGGGTGTATGGACAGGAACTCTGATGAATGATATCATGTAATTTCATTAGTTCACCACAAGACTGGTTGAAGAACTCTGTACCATTGTCTGATCTAAAAGCTTTAATACTCTTCCCAAATTGAGTAGATACCATAGCTATAAAAAAAAATTAGTAAGTCAATCACATAAGATTTTACTCTTAACAAGAATGTCCATGTCCAACTAGAATAATCATCAACCAAAGTCAAAAAATATTTTATTTCATTGTAAGTAGAAGTCCTATATGGTCCCCATACATCCATATGAATCAAGTGAAAAGACTCACTCATTCTAGTATCACTACTCTTGAAAGGACTCTAGTCTTTGCCTTGCCAAGGGGCATATATTACAATTATTCAAAGAAAAACTACTATAATTCTTAAAAGCAAAATGTCTTCTTAGTACTCCCATAGGTACATGTCCCATTCTTTTGTGCCATAGCGCTAGATCAACTACTCCTACTACTGCAAGTGGTCTGTTCTGATGTGCTCTAGCTTTATTTACTTGTGAAACATATAAACCATCTTCTTCCTTACCAATTTCCTTCATTTTCTCAGTGAGGAGATCCTGAAATATGAAAAATATAGGGAAAATTACATTGTAATTCAATTCTCTTGTCAACTTAGAAACAAACAAAAGATTGAATCAGAAAGATAACACACATAAAATATTTTTTATCACATCACCTCCTGATAAGGTGCAATCCTTGTGCATGTGACCTTGGTGGACTCTCATGTATGTATTTGCACCTGTCCACTACTTCCTACTTTTGTTTCATGCAATAACATGTGCTCATTATGAATCATATGGTTAGTTGTCGCAGTGTCAACAATTCACTTAAAAATAGCATCAGTCAACCTATTATTACCAAAGTTAATAATACATGTCATGAGTGCATTATTTTCTGCATTAGAACCTGATCCTGATTCTGGATTTGTAAGCGTTGTTGCATTCAGCATACTGATAATTTGGTTGTATTGATCTACAGTAAATAGTGGTGATGGTGTGTCATTTATAGTATGATGCATCAGTGGAGGTGTATGTTCATCAGTAGAGGTGGTGTATTCATGGTGTTGGTATTGGATTCACCTTGGCACCATCCACTCCCATTGCCTAAAGAATTCATGTTGATATACTCACCTTGATACCAACCACTACCACCACTATCATTTCATGGTTGTTGCATAGGTACATTCCCACCTTGAACCATATATCCACTTTCAGTAGGAGGAGGCTTCTTCTTAGACTTTATAATCAGCAGGATAACCATTCAACTTATAACAAGTTTTCCTTACATGACCCTTTTGATGACAAAAAGTGCATTTCATCAACTTGAAACAAGTATCTCTAGTATGGTTTTTCGAATGATAAAACTCACAGACTACATTGTAATCTTTCCTAGGTCTCTGAGTGGTATTCCTAGAGATAAACAATGTTGTAGGATCTAACTGAGGTGTATGTGCATAATTGTTTTCTGCCATCATTTTTTGACCCTCATCATGTACTAACATAGCATATATCTGACTTATACTAGGCAAATGTGATTTCAACAAAATCTGGCTCTTTGCCTGACTATAACCTTCATTCAAGCCCATAAAAAAATTGCAACAATCTCTGATAATTGAGATTCTCAACTGATGCCTTTGACTTTTCACAATCACAAGGTCTAGGAGAAATTATAGAATCATACTCATCCCATAAATCCTTTAATCTGGAATAGTAAACTGAGATGGACGATGTACCTTGAGTGAAAGTGAAAATCTCTTTGTGAAGCTAATAGATCCTAGATCCATTCACCTTGTCAAAACGTTCTTTCAATTCCTTTCAAATCAAGTGAGCATCTGAACAAAACATAATTCCATTTTGGATTTCCTTAGCTACATTCCCCATAATCCATGAAACAATGATCGCATTGCATCGTTTCCATTGATGAATTTGACTTGCTCCATACGTGTCTCTCTTAATAGATCCATCAATAAATCCAATTTTATTTCTCTCTAACAATGCAAGCTTCATCGCACGGCTCCACAAACTGTAGTTCTCCATCCCTACAAGTTGTATACCAATTGAAAGTAAACCCGGCCCATCGGATGCATACAAATACAATGGATGATTGTAATCAATCGTGATTTCAGCAACTCCTTCCTGATTCGACCTTTGTCCTTCAGCAGAATCGATCGCCATGCAATCTACCTCAAATTCGTATAAGGAACAACAGGTAATGATCTAATTGAAATGAACAAGTGATCGATGAACAATTATTGATCTAACAAAGACAAGCAAAATTGATCGATCTAGCAAGTATCGATCAAAGAAAATATATAGAAAATAATTGAATTAGCAATTTTTGCAAATTCTCGAAGAATCTCAAAGAAAATATCTCGAAATCGGCCAATCAAAGCTCTAATACCATGTTAAATTTCATGATCTAACAGAATTGCAGAAGAGTAGGAGAGAAAGAGAATCGGGGTTCAAGAGGAAGAGAGCATTTTGAGAAAATGTCTTCCATTAACTCTTGCATATACAATGTACTCATACATATATACACAACATAACCGCCTCTCAACTAATCCACAATACATCTGACACTATCATAATTAATTAGCTAACTAACTATCTTTTAGCTCTTAACTAATCTTGTTTCTAACTAACTAACTATGTGGACCCCAAAACTGCTCAGGGCACTGCTACACAATTAATCAACTCCTTTACAACATGGCTGAAAAGTGCCTAGCTATCTATGAATTTGATCTATACATAAATAATTAGCAATACATGAATAGGTAATTAGAGACAAAAGCTCCTTAATATAAGCAATATCCGCAAAATCATTCCTAAGATATTGTTTACTCCATAACAAATCTTATATGACACCACATAAATAATTTATACGTCATAATTTATAACTTTCTGATTTGCTTTCTTAGTTAGGTAAACTTTCTGATAGTGTTGTTGGCTTGTTGCTGTGCTATGGCTTTGTAATTCTCTACTTTGGTGATAAATAAATAAGGTTAGTTACCAAAAATAATAATAATTTCTACATACATATTCACTAAAGGAGATTTTAAAAAATATAGACTCTCAAGATGAGCGAATACAATTACCTATTAAGAAGATTCAACCATTCATTTTTATACAAAAAAGTCTGTTTTTATCGTATTTGCACGATATAATTGAACTTTCTTCGATACATAACTAGTACTCCCTCTCACTCCGTCTCAATTTATGTGATGTTTTTTCTTTTTTATTAGTTAAAAAAAATAATATCTTTCTATATTTAGTAGTAATAATTTAACTTCAAACTTTTCATATTCTTAATGAATGATTTATCGCGCCTTAATATTTGTATGACTTATTTTAGATTACAAGTTTCAAAAGTCTTTTTTTTTATCATGTCAAATCAAACACTTTCATATAAGTTGGAATGGACGGAGTACGTGAACTGAATTACCGATCGCTTGGTGCATTTAATCTTTTTTCTGTTTTTTCACCTGATATTTACTACAGATCTCACTAATCCAAATTCAAACTAAATTTTTTTTATTAATTCTTTAACTATATAGTAAAACTTTCACTAATCCTATTTAGTTATGAACTTGCGACTAGTCATCAGAAAAATGTTAGTTATGAGCGAATTAGTGACAAATTAACAATAAAATTTATAGCTAATTTTTTTTATAGTAATTAAAGACAACTCTGTCATCGGAGCTCAAGCTATGAGATCTCTAATTAATGTAAGAAGGTTTCGTCCACGCAAAGAACAGTGTGACGACTCCTCAATTGCAACTGTCTGAATGTGGGCTACAGCTACGTCTAATCACGGGAAGGCAAGTGTTATCCAATCATATAACCTATGGTTTTTATTTTCTTTCTTTTCTGCTTAATTTGTCCATGTCTCTATTATATTGCCTTTGTCTTTTTTGTGAAGTTACATCAATTTTGATGAAAGCTTTATAGCCTTTCTGCAGGTAAGTTCAAAAACAGACTACAGGAGAACAAGTTAAAGAGGGGATAGGGCAATAGGTTATTACACCCCCCCCCCCTCCTAAATTTTCCAGCTAGCTATTCTTTTGTTTTTATTTAAGGCGATCCAGTGGGCCGGGTCGGCCCGATCTTTTGAATTTCTCCGTCCTGGGACAGACCACATATGCCCGTATAAAGCCAAAGAGGCTATCTATGTCTCGCTCACGTCCCGTCCCTATCCACCAAAGTAAAAAAAAATGTCGGGGTCGGGGTTCGAACTCGGGATGGGGCCTGGGTTCGTACCGCCCGTCCCGATCCCGCCCTGCCCCATCCCGGCCCGATCCCGACCCGTCCCCCTCCCCTTTGCAAAAATAATCGTTGCAACAACGACCAAATTTTGATTTTGGCCGTTGTGCAACGACTATAACGGCCATTTTTGCCCCCCCCCCCCAACCCTATTTTTCAACTATAAATAACTCATTTTCATCTTCATTTTTCTCACAAATCTTCCTACCATCTCTCAACTTATCTCTCTACAAATCTTCCTACTATTAAATATTATATCAAAGTTAAAAAATGGAGAGTGAAGTTGGCAACTAGCTTGAGGATCATCCATCGAGCAAAGTTTCAATTTTCAACATCGATTACACATCGACGTTACGTCGGCGTTTGGTACATTTGTTCCTTCTTTAAATTATTATTGTTACTTAATTTTAATTATCGCACTTAATTTCTTTTATTTAATTATTTACTTGTATAATTAAAATGGAATGATTTAAACGTTTGATTACGGGTAAGGGTAAGGATGCTTCTTCTAGTATGGGTAATAAGGGTAAGAGTACTTCTAGTAATCCTATTCCTAGTCTCGATGATTTAATTGATTTCAATAATATTGATGAAAATATTTTTTTTAATGATATACCAATAGATAATAAAGTAGATGAATCAGAATTTAATTTAGACGATAATATAGATGACACACCCACTAGTGCACATCAACCTCAGGCTCAGACTGAGTCTCAGCCTGAAACTGAAACTGGAATGCCTCATATATTCCCCTAGTATGAATCGAGGCCCCACAAAATGAAAATTAAAATCAGATGCATAGCATTTTTTTGATAGGGACGAAGAGAATCAACTAGCTAGATGTAAAATTTGTAAAAATGTTTATAAATTTAAAATCGAAAAAGGTCAAGATGGGACGGGAGGTTTACTGAGACATGTACAAGGCGAGCACATAGCTAGGTGGAATCAATACATGACTAAAAACCGGGTGTGCCAATGCCATCTGAGTCGGGACAAGGTGTCCATAGTGTCCCCGACCTAGTACAGGGTCAAATTAACCCGACGACGGGGGGAATTTTGGTCATAAATATGATAAAAACAAAGATAGGAAAAATATGGCAAAATTAATAGCGGTGGAGGATTTGCCTTTTTCATTTTCTTCCTCTCATGATTTTATTCATTACATTCGGAAAACATATAATCCTGCTTTTAATGGTTTTCCTAGATCTACTATTAGAAGGGATGTTTTTAAATTTGCAAGTGAATATCTACAGTATTTACGTTATGCATTGTATCATTTTAATGGCAAAGTGGCTATCACTTCTGACATAGACCGTAGTACTAACGGTAATGATTATGTAACGGTAACATGTCATTGGATAGATCAAAATTGGTATATGCAAAAACGTATTGTAGCATATAGATATATAGATGATAGGCACACTGGTAGTTTTATTGCAGATAATATTAATAAAATTTGTGAATACTATGGAATAAATGACAAAATTATGACTATTACATTAGATAATGCTTCTTCTAATGATTATGCTATAAGACTTTTAAAACTTAGATTAACTCCATCTTCTGCTGATCATTTTCATATAAGATGTGCGTGTCATATTTATAACTTAGTTGTAAAGGATGACCTAAAACTTTTTGAAAGCATTCTTGATAAAATACAATTTGCTATAAACTTTATTTTAAAGGTAAAAAATACAAAAACGCAATGAGTATAAAAAAATATGTCATGATTGTGGATTATCATATAGAAAAATTCAAGAATAAGTTTCGACTAGGTGGAATTCTCTGTATGAGCAACTACTTGTTGCTTACTATTATAGACAACCTATTACTTTATTATTTAACACCCATAATAAAAATCCAAAGGATATGCTTGTAGATAGTGACTGGGATAAAAAATTAGAACTTAATGGATTTTTAGAGAAATTTTATCAAGCTACTAAAGAATTTTCCGGTATTTATTATCATACTATTTCAAATATGTTATTTTATATAGCTCTAATATTTTTGTTACTTAATGAATATATGCAAAAACAACTTATAAGGCAACTATTGAAAAAATGTTTAAAAAATTTAAAAAATATTTTTTCATATCCCACTATTTATATTGTTGGTGCTGTATTAAATTCAACTATTAAAGTAGACGGTTGTCAAAAACTTGTAGAAATGATTTATGATTGTGTAGAAGTACTTCCAGCAGAGCTAACTGAATAACCAACTGACACACCAACTAAAGAAGCAGTTACGTCTAGCATACACACCGAATGCAAAAAAAAATATACGTATTACCAACAATAAAGTGCAAATAATCAACCGGCTTCTGTACCATCTTCTACTACTTCGCTGCAATCTTATAAAAAACATGTGGTTTCTGTTGCTAGTATTCAAGGCCTGAGAAATAAAATGTGTAGTGGTTCGACTTCGTCACAAGTTAGCGAATTTGATGTTTATATTTTGCAGGGTATTGTACCGTATGAATTAATTGTCAATGCTGAAGGACAAAAAGACTTGTTGAAATACTGGAGGAAGAATGAGAAGACATTTCCGACGCTAATAAAGATGGCCCGAGATGTGTTAAACATTCAAGTGTCATCAACAACGTCTGAAAGCGCCTCTTCCGCAGAAAGATTTCAAATTGGAGAGCACATACATTCATTGGCGGGAGACACATTAGAGATTGCAGTTCTATTCAGAGACTGGATTCGTGGGAGCATAGGAGGTGCGGCCAACCGGAGACCAACGAAGAAGAAGACTACAACTACAATGAAATCTTGTCCGAGGGAGCAGGAAGCGACGTTGAAGAATTTGACAAACAAATTCCAATTCCAACAGAAGATCCTCAAGACATTGTGAGGAAATTCGAAAGAGTATGGTTGAATATGTAATTTTTTTAATTGTAATTTTAGTATTTTACTATGTCATTTGCAACTTTTGAATAACACCACAAAGTTATAATTTTGAAATTGTATTACTATGTCATATTTCTATTAAATAATATAAGAGGCACAAAAATAGTATTGGGATATTTTTATTACACTATCTTGTTCAATTATTGGAGTGTTTTGTATATAACTATATATTATTTTTTAAAATTAAGTGGCAAAAAAAACAAACCTAGTCCCGACCCGACCCGACTAAACCCGATCCCGTTCCGGCGGGATGTGGGACGGGACGGGACCTCCCACCGTCCAGCCTAGCCCAGCCCGCCAGGCCTGCCGGAACCCGAGTCCCGACCCTCCCCGTCCCGCCAGGACCCCCGTTGGACACCCTTATTTTTATTGTCCAATATATGAGACCAACTCACTCTATTGTTGTTAATTGTACACACATTTCTTGTTTTTTCTTCACTTCCAATTGATACCCTTTTCCTACATTTTCCCCCTTTCCTAACCATATATGTATACTTTTTGAGGTTTTCTACTCAGCAATCGAGCTAGAAACGCAAGGGATTCATTCGGACACTTTTCGTTGAAAAAATTGCCCCTTCCCTTGCTCAAGAGAAAGCGAGCAAGACGAAAATTACTTTCTAGTTATGTATTAGTAGATGTTGAATTTTCTTATTTTTTCATGTGTTTATTTTCTTAGGCAGTATTCTGATTCCGTCATGGTTCTTGCCAGTGTACCGTAACTGCTTTGGATCCCGATTAATCTGAATTCAGGTCGGGGGTAAGATCTATTAAAGGAGAGAGCTCATATATAAAATTGGGTGGAATGACCATTATTGTACCGGCTATTAGTATTTAGCCATAATTGTTTGAAATGTAATTAAAAAATACCTACTTTTTAAATGCGGTGAAAACTATTTGATCAAAACTACCCCTAGGTAAGACACTGAAAAACTCCTTACGGTGTGCTGAAGTTCGTACTTTTTATAAGTGAAGCTCCAACAAACTATGATAGATTCGAAAACCGGATATGTAAAACTCCATCAATAATAATGTGATATATATTTGACTTATATGTTAAAAATATTCTTTGATTTCTTAAAAATAGAACTTAACAAGTATCTTCACATAAAATGTGATGGGAAAATGTCTCTTTTGGAAGATGAGATTACCTAAAATTGATGGCAATTTATAAAGTGAACGAGGGCATGCTGACAATCCATGATTAGTTTAGTTGCAAGACTTAGATGTAATTAAATCAAGGGAAAATGGTCAAATTTATGTTTCAACTATGCTTTATAGTTTAACATTGCACTTCGTCAAACTTTGAGATCAAATTTACCTTTCCCGTTAGCAAATTTATTAAATTTTCCCTCAGCTTGACGGATTTCTAACTTGGACTCCACGCCGGATCCACGTAGACGTCATGTAGGCTCCCACCCAATTCTTTTAACCCGTAACACGTACCTGTTACCCCATAATTTAAATTATTTCAACCCGGTCCATTTTAGAAGAAGAGGTAACCAATAACCTGGTCGTTGAGAGAGAATTTTTAGCAAGGAGCTTTTAGCTCCGGTGAACCGGAGCAGTCACTACCTAAACCACCACTGCCGTCTCCGGCGAAGTCGGTGACGAAACATAACCACTGGTGATGACCAACCGATGAACCGGAGCAGTCACCATCTAGACCACCACCCCAGTCACCACCTAGACCACCACCGTTGTCTCTGCCGAAGTCGGTGATGAAACACAACCACTGGTGATGACCAACCGGTAAACCGGAGCAGTAACCACCTAGACCACCACCTCAGTCACCACATAGACCATTGTCGTCGTCGCCAGCAAAGTCGGGGACGAAACACAACCAATGGTGATGACCAAACAGAACCACCGGTGAGCCCCCAAATACCCAGATCTGAACATCGTCGGTGACCACACCACCAACAACATCAACCCCTCACTGCCTCACCACTAGATCCGTCGACCACCACCGCCGGAGCTCCAAACTCCGACGATCTCACCAGACCACTAGCCACCCAACGCCTTCCCCTGCTTCCTCTCTCGCTCTTTTATTCTCCATCGCCCTCCATCGCCACTACTGCCCCATCAACAACCGAAACCTCTGCGAACCACCTAACTCAGTCAACAACCATAAACGACCTCAACACCACTGCCAAACAACACCATCACGCCCACTATTTCGGTGAAACGCCGGCAACAAATCAACCCATCTTATGCTATTTTTTTATTGGTCAGAACCACTGCGTTGATGGGGTAACGGAACCACTACCTCTTCTTCTAAAATGGATCGGGTTGAAATAATTTAAATGATGGGGTAACATGTACGGATTAAAAGAATTGGGTGAGCTTACGTGGCGTCTACGTGGATCCGACGTAGAGTCCAAGTCAGAAATCCATCCAACTGAGGGTAAATTTAATAAGTTTGCTAACGGGAAGGGTAAATTTGATCTCAAAGTTTGACAGACTTAATGTTAAACTATAAAGCATAATTGAAGGGCAAATTTGACCCTTTTCCCTTAAATCAAAAGGTTAAATTTTATTATTTTTTAATTGACAAGGGTAGAAATGGAAAGCAAGAAAACCACACAAAAAAAAATCACATACTTCAATAAAGTGTAAAAAGATAAAATTGTCAGGTTGGTTTGTTAAGTATACAGAGATAACAAACTCTGCCACTGCCAGTTAGAGAATCTTCACGGACTAATCCGTACTTTTTTTCGAATCCCTCGTTTAATGTTTCACTACCATATCTCTCTCTCTCTTTTTATATATATATATATATACATTATTTTTTGCATTCGAAATTTACTAATCCAATTAATTCAAAATCATCGCATATAACATAAAAGAGAAGTGCTCTTTATTAAGAATTTGCTTATTTTCAGAATTTGAATCTGAGATCCTAGTGACGTCGTGGGACCCAGTTTTGTAAAAATATTTTACTCTTTCTTTCTCAATTTATGTAATGCACATTCCTCTTTAACTTGTTCCAAAAAGATTTACTCCGTACATTTTTATATTAAAAATAATTAATTTTAAAATTATCATTTTATTATTTAATGAGAAAAATATATCTGATTTATTATATATATATATATATATATATATATATATATATATTGTAAATATATGGATTTTTGGGTCTAACTCAACCCCAAAAGCTAGCTTGTAGGGTGAGAATTTTCCAAGTTCATATAAGTAGTCCATATTCTCATTCCATATCTGATGTGGGACTCTTAACATTCCCCCCCCCCCTCCTCCCTCACACCCAGACCTTGTTAACTGGAGCGTGGATAATATAATTTGGGGTCCAACATCGGTGAATAGAGAATTTGAATGGGTCTGGCTCTGATATCATATAAAGAATGGATATTGGGTCTAACTCAACCCCAAAAGCTACCTTGTAGGGTGAGGATTGTCCATGTTCTCATTTCATATCCGATGTGGGACTCTTAACATATATATATATATATATATAGATAATAAGCAACAAAAAAATCAAGTATAAACATATCAAAATAATGACATTATTTGTTATCATAGTGTTTTATTAATTGATTCTCTTCTTCAGATATTTGTATCACTTTATGAAAAAACATGCTTATGTCACCACTTAGATTAAGGATGAAGATTTTTTTCCCAAATAACTACGACGTGATGGCCACTGCCATCTATTATGACCATTGTTGCCCTTTCTTTCTTTTTTTGTAAAGAAAATTTATCCCACTTGGGAATGCACTGTAATTATGTATCTAATTAAATAAAGTTTACATTTAAAAATTATTTTAAAAAATGCTGCATTTCATGATATATGTTTTGTCCCTTTAATACCAACCTTGTCTGCTCATCTCTTTTCCCAACGGTCATGCCTTCATCTAAATTGTTACAATTAATAAAGTTATTGATTTGTGTTAACCCGTCAAAGAATTAATTGTGTCAACCTTTTTTTTAGTTAAAAGTTTATGTCTAGATATTAAATGAGTATATTATTTATTTATATAAATCTACCACACAGAAGCCTTATTATTTTTATCATGGTTAAGATGTGAAATATTTTATTAATGAATGACAGTGAAATTCCAATTTAAAATCTCAACGATGATCATGTTGAATTATATGATTACCTCATGAAAATATCTAAATTATTAGGGGAGTGGCACATTTTTATGTGTTTTAGGGTTTCAACAAAATTATAAGTACGTAATCTAATATTATTTCTCTATGTGAATACAAATTATTATCATAAAATAATTTATATAATTTCTCTATATATATATAGTAAGATCTAATATTATTTCTTTATATATATATATATAGTAAGATCTGATAATAAAGTGGGAATAAGTAAATATTAAGCCCACTAATAAACGAGCACTTCTATTTAAGTGTAAACTCAAAGAATGTTAAGCTGACAAACATAATTTTGATTCCTCTTAAGGGTTTTATTTGGAGTGACACCTACTTCTATTATCAACGTATAGACAACCATTTAACCAACAAACTATTTGCAAGAGAGCACTTCCACTTTTTTGTTTTGTTTTTTATATAACCATCTTTATTCGGAACCCATTATCTCAACGAATCTAGGTTCACGCCACACCCATTATCTCAACGAATATAGGTTTTCGCCGCATAAGGATTATTAAAGAGCCCTATTCCGGATTTCTTCATTTCTAAAAGTGGAACATGAGCTTCTGATTAAACGCGAAGGACTTCTATTCATCTCACCACATCCCTTTGTATTCACACACTTCCATTGAAGCTCTTCGGCAAATATCAATTCTTTGCTATCAAAATTAACACATTCCTTTTCTTAAGCCTCTTCTTCCAAGAGACGGATTCAACAATAGGGTGCACAAGTGAAAATTTATCCACACCGATTGTTTACACCCAATGTAGTTAAGTTAACAATAGAAGACAAACTAACTTTATTAGGAGTCTTATTTTGAATACGGAAAATTCAAAAAGAAATTAATACTA
Source organism: Anisodus acutangulus (assembly GCA_029783415.1). Lineage (NCBI taxonomy): Eukaryota > Viridiplantae > Streptophyta > Magnoliopsida > Solanales > Solanaceae > Anisodus > Anisodus acutangulus. The sequence continues at coordinate 4,241,354 of CM056511.1, forward strand.
ATTAATAAAAAGGGGGAAAAGAAAAGGAAAAACATCACCAATTGCCCACCCTCAACTCAAACTAATTACGAGTTCATACTTCATCCCAAACTAATTACTTCTTATGCCCAGCCCACTCCAAAATAATTACCTGGTGTGCCCCCGACCCAACTAATTGTTTTTGTCCTTTCTTACCTCTCCTTTCTTTATTTTGTTTTGTTTTCTTTATTTTTTTTTGTTTTTTTTCCTCTTAATTTCTTTTTCCTTTTTTTGGTTACTTTATCTTTTTCTTATTTATTTTTTTATCCTTTTTCTCTTTTTGTGTTTTTAAGATAAAAATACTAGTTAATTATTTTTAGATTACTAAAAATATAATAAATTAAGTAATTTCACTACAATAAGAAGTAATTAAAAATATTAAATTCACTAGTTTTATTATTAAAATCTAATTTAATACAAAAAAATTTAAGTATTCAAACAAAATTTATATCTAAAATATGAGTTTATTTTTTTATAATTTTTTCACAAGTAAAATTAGGCATACATATATCCTGTCAGTATATGATATATACCATGCTGGCATCATAGAGACTGAGTAGTGTCGGAATGAATCTGTTATCAATCCTTTGTGATACTCCGTCAGTATGTGATACTATATATTATGTGGGTATCATAGAGGACTATTTAGGTAATGAACCAATTTCTATGATACATTGTCAGTATATAATATATAGCATGTGGGTATCATAGATGACTGAGTTCTTTTTTGAAGGAACGACTCAGTCCTCTGTGATATCTTGTCAGCATATGATTTATCATGTGTGGGTCAGTCATTCATGATACCCTGTTGGTATATGATATATACTATGTGGGTCATAGATAATTGAGTTGTATTTTTATTGAAGGAATAAATCAACGCTTTATTCAAAAAGAGTCATTTATGATACTATCATGATATATAAATCTACGCAAATGGTATCATGGAGGATTGAGAAATGCCATAGAATGAATGAAATAGTCCTCCATGATACCATCTGCATATATTTATATACCATAATGGTATCATGAAGGACTCTCTTTGAATAACGGAAGTAATCCTTCATGATACTATCATGGTATATGCAGTCCTTCATGATATCATCTCGGTATATGATGGTATATATCAATAAATTAACAAAAAAGAAGGAAAAAAATGAGAAAAAGAAAAAAATAAAAAAAAGAAAAGAAGATAAGAAGTAGAGAAATAAAAAAGAAAAGATGAAAAAAGAGACAATTAAATAGAAAAGAAGAAATAAAGAATAAAAAAATGAAAAGAGCTAGAATTAAATATGGAATTAGATTATGGTAAAAAAGAAATAAAATAAGAAGAGAGAATAGGAGAAAAGAAGTAGAGAAATAAAAAAGAAAGAAAGAAAAATGAGACAATTATCTACAAAAATTATAGGGATACTAAAGATAAATAATTTAGGGATATGAAAAGTAAATGAGAGATACAAAGATAAATAGTTTGATTTTAACTGCATTAGTATAATTTTCCCAAAAGAAAATGATCTTTATTGGGCCTCATAATCAATGGAATGACAATCTAATCTAGTAATCATAAAAAGCAAATCCAATAAGCCACCCCAACTACCACTCCCTAAAATGAGGATTGCAAAAAAGAATGAGAAAAAGGCAATGAACTTTTAGATTTCACCACTACTCCCTCACTAGTAAGTGTTACTTGCTGCAAAGAAAAGGACATTTGCTTGCTATCCTCCTCTTTCTGCTTCTCCATTTGTGACCTTAATCACATGCCACTATGCCCCAACATGTCCTCATTTATTTCTTTTCGTCGAGATGAGGTAAAATATTCTGCCACACCAACCCTTGTTGAGATAGAGACTCCAACGCAGCGGTAAGAAAAAGTCACACAGTGAATCGGTGGATCACACAAAGACGGATATAGTGTGTGTTCATCTGAACCCATTATCTTTTTACTCATAATGTATACATATGCGGACGGATGTTAATTATCGGTTATATAACATTTTTTGCGAAAAGATATGAAATAATCGATGGGCTCCATTGCTTAAACAATTAAAATACATATTTTATATTTAATCGATGGTTATTATTGGAAATTTCCATTAGCTTCCTTCAGTTATCGGAAATAAGTGATTATCGAGTGTTCTCAATCAATTGTTTTTAATAATGTCGTGTGTACTAAATTCTTAATTCTAGATCTCCATCACATCTCATGATCATGGTATACCCTTTACCCTACCATAAGAGGATCCATGTTGGCTTCTTGAAATTCCATATCATCACATGATAGTCCATGTGACACTTGAGAACTCCCAAATTATTCCAAGAGCTCTCTGTCTCTTTCACTATTACATATCACTACCTACATTGTGTCATCTTAAATATGATCAAAAGAAAATAACACTTACCTTATGCATGTGATTTTAGTTTCTACTGATCCTTTGGTTTTGACACGTTACAAGTTTGCTTATTTGATATTTTACAAATCATTCATAGATGTAGATACATGTAAGAAGACAGAGGGATCTTGAATAGCTCATATACATGATGTTCGGTATTCGTAATGAAGCCTAATTAAATTAGGCTATGTGTTGGAAAATCCTATATTATAGGGTAAAATGCTCCCTAACAAAGACGGCTTGGCTTCATACTCATGGCTCGAACCTGAAACATTTAATCAAAAATGAAAAAGTATTTACCACTCCACGACAATTTTTGTGGGTTATATAACAATTTTGGAACATGTATATAGTAGCAAACAACCACCCACCGACAATGAAAGTTACTAATTGTTGCCTTCAACTCCACCCCAAAACCTAAAAATAGGCCCATGGGCCCTTTATTTTTCAAATAGGCCAATAAAAAATTTCTTGTAATTGTGTACTTTTGAGGCCACACCCCTCATCTAGTTTTTGAACATGCTGGTGAAGTAACAGACCAGCTTTTGTACACCCACTTTTGGGTTGGAATGATGGGGATGGCCTAGTGGGCAATACACAGTGTATTCAGTCCATTAAAGAAGTGGGAGCAGAGGTGGGAAATTTTCACAAATGGCCTCTTTTAAGTCCACTATTAAATTATGTCCCCGTTAGTTCAGTAAACTAAATTTATCCTAAAAAATCCTTATATGATAACTTTTGGAGGTGAAATTTAGTCCACTAAACTAACGATTACATCATTTAAATTTTGGCCTAAATAAAAGCCATACATTGCAATTTGCAAGAATTTAGGGTGGTTCATTTGCACAAACAACCGGTTTGAGACCATTAAATTCTATCTCCGTTAATTCAGTGGACTAAATTTGTCGTGCAAGAAAAATTTATATTAATTACTTTTAAAGGCGACATAAATCTAAAAATGGCCTAAAAAAAGGGCCAATGAGTGCTAGTATGGGGTAGTGTGGGGGAGTTGGGGAATGGGCTTCATCTTTGGTTGTGATTTGAACAGACATGGATGGAGACACATCTATTGGCACTAAGTTGATAGGGTGTACCCCTAATTACTTAAATGGATCATTTGTTATCTTCTGAATTTTGTTTTAATGTTTAAAATTGGACTAGACAAATAAACCAGACATCTTCCTTTAACTCTTGTCTGAATGTTTTCATACAAGTTTGAAATTTCACAAAGAAATAATGAATGTAGTGATATTCTGTCTCACTAACTTAAAATTGTTCGACTATGCATTGGTGATTATTGCTTCTTTCATCTCATTTTATGTAACATTTGATCAACCATTTACTCCCTCCGTCACAATTTAATTATTTTACTTTTCATTTTGGTTTGTCCCAAAAAAAAAATATTTCTTTCTATATTTAGTAAGTTTTGACAAGTTTAAGACCACAAGATTTAAAAGACCTTATAGATCTTTAATTAAAGAACACAAAATTCAAAACTTCTTTTATTCCTTGAACTCCGTGTCTAGTCAAATTAAAACACTTAAATTGGGACGAATGGAGTAAGAAGGAAAGACTTTCAACACAATTGAAATTTCATCAAGTACCTTTTGATATTTAGTAGGGCTGGCCAGTGGGCCGGGTCAACCCGGTCCCGGCCCGACACCGCCCCGGTCCCGCCCCGAACCCGATAATTTTAAAAAAAAATCGCGGTAACGGGACTCGAACCGGGACGGGACATGGTCTCGTCCCGACCGGTCCCGGCCCGCCCCAGGCCCGCCTGTCCCGACCCGTTCCCGGTCTCTCCCCGATCTCGCACGAAACTTTCCCTTTTGCAAAAATATCGTTGCACCAACGACCATTTTACATTTTGACTGTTGTGCAACGGCCATTTTTGGCCTCCCCCAACCCCCTACCCCCTTAATATTTATTTTTAACCCATAAGTTATTATATTTACACTTTAACCCAATTTTTTAACTATAAATACCTCATTTTCTCTTCATCTTTCTCACAAATCTTCCTACAATCTCTCTAATCTCTCAATACTCAATCTATCTCTACATCGTCTACTAAATATTCAATTTTATTTATTCATTTGGGAATTGGAAGTGAAGTTGGCAACTAGCTTAAGGATCTTCCATCGAGCAAAGTTTCAATTTTCAACCTCTCGATTACACGTCGACGTTACGTCGGCGTTTGGTACATTCGTTCCTTTTCATTAAATTATTATTGTCTATTTATTTTATTTAGCGCACTTAATTTCATTTATTTTAATTATTTATTAGTATAATTATAAATTTATAATGAAATGATTTAAACGTATGCTTACGGGTAGGGGTCATGCTTCTTCTAGCATGGGCAACAAGGGCAAGGGTCCTATTTCTAGACAGAATCATATTCCTACACGGGATGATTTTATTGATACTGAACATTCTCCAATAATACCATTAGATTTAGACGAGGAGCTATTTTCTGGAACTCAAGAAGACTTTAATTTAGACGATGATCTAGATGATACACCCACTAATGTAGATGACAACACACCCACTAGTGCACCTTCAACTAAAATGTCTCTTATTCCCCATAGTATGAGACGAGGTCCGACAAAACGAACATTAAAATCAGATGCATGGACATTTTTTGATAGGGACGTAGAGAATCAAGTAGCTAGATGTAAAATTTGTAAAGATGTTTTAAAATTTAAAACTGGAAAAGGTCACGGTGGGACGGGGGGTTTAATGAGACACGTAGCAAAGGCTCATCCAGCTAGGTATGCCCAATACGAGGCTTCAAAACTGGGTGCGCAAACGCCCGCTCCATTGGGACAATGTTCACATACTGATACTGTCTCAGACCAAGTACAAGATCAAATTAACCCTATGACGGGGGGAATTATAGGCCATAAATACAATAAACATATAGATAGGGAAGCAATAGCAAAATTAGTTGATACGGAGGGTTTGCCTTTTTCATTTCCTTCATCTCACGGTTTTATTCATTACATTAGAGATTTGTATAATCCTGCTTTTAACGGTTTTCCTAGATCAACTGTTAAGAGAGATGTATTTAAATTTGCACATGAATATCAACAATATTTACATTATTCATTATATCATTTTAATGGCAAAGTGGCTATCACTTCTGATATAGGCCGTAGTACTAACGGCCATGATTATTTAACGGTAACTTATCATTTATAGATTATAAATGGTCTATGCAAAAATGTATCTTAGCGTATAGATATATAGATGATAGGCACACTTGTACTTTTATTGCATAAAATATTTATCAAGTGTGTAATTATTACGGAATAACTGATAAAATTATGACTATTACATTAGATAACGCTTCTTCTAACAATTACGCTATTACAATTTTAAAAAATAGGTTAACTCCATCTTTTCCAGATCATTTTCATATAAAATGTGTGTGCCATATATATAACTTAATTGTAAATGATGGTCTATCACTTTTTGAAGACATTCTTAGTAAAATACAATTTGCTATAAACTTTATTTTTAAAAATAATAGAATACAACGAAGAAAAGAATATAAAAAAACTTGTCACGATTGCCAACTACCTTATAGAAAAATTCAGAAGAAGTACCCACTAGGTGGAATTCTTTATACGAGCAACTACTTGTTGTTTATGACTATAGAAAACCTATAACTTTATTTTTTAACTCTTATAATCAAAATCCAGCTGATATGGTTGTAGATAGCGATTGGGTAAAAATTTCCGAACTTATTGTATTTTTAGAGAATTTTTTTCAAGCAACAAAAGAATTCTCCGGTATATATTATCCTACTATTTCAACTATGTTGTTTTATATAGCTCTAATATTTTTATTACTTAGTGAATATATGGAAAAACCAGCTTATATGACAGTTATTAAAAATGTTTATCAAAATAGAAAAATATTTTATTCATATTCCCACTATTTATATTATTGGTGTTGTATTAAATCCGACTATTAAAATAGACGGTACTAAATCACTTATTGAAACTATTTACGATTGTATAGAAGTACTACCACCACCAAGTCCCAAAAATCCAAATCACCCACCACCTATTAAACAAACTAAAGAAGAAGTGTTGTCTAGCGTAGAAGACCAATGCAAAAAAGTATATAGGTTTTACCAACAAGAAATTGCTAGTAACCTATCGGCTTCCATACCATCTTCTTCATCTTCAACACAACCTCACAAAAAACATGTTGTTTCTGCGGCTAGTATTGAAAGCCTCAGAAATAGAATGTGCGGCCGACCGCTACTAACCAAATTAGCGAGTTTGATATTTTTATTTTGCAGGGTTTTGTACCGTACCAAACAGTTCTCAATAAAGAATGACGTACTTGCTGAAATACTGGAGGGGGAATGAGAAAACCTTTCCGACACTTTCAATTATGGCCCGAGATGTTTTGAACATTCAAGCATCATCAACTGCATCTGAAAGCTCTTTTTCTACCGGCAGATATCAAATAGGAGACCACAGACACTCATTAGCCGGAGACAGCTTGGAGATTGTAGTATTATTCAGAGATTGGATACGAGTGGAGCGGAGAAGGTGCGGTCAACCGGAGATCAACGAAGAAAAAGACGAAAACTACAATGAAATCTTATCTGAAGGTGGTGGAAGCGACGTTGATCAATTTGACCAACAAATACCAATTCCAACCGAAGAACCACAGGAAATTATCAAGAAACTAGAACAAGTTTTTTTCAGAATGTAATTTTTTAATTGCAATTTTACTATGTAATTTGCAACTTTTGAACAACACCACAAAGTTGCAATTTTGACAATTGTATGTGTATTACAAAAAAATCATATGTCTATTAAATAATATAAGAGGCAAAAAAAATAGCATTGGGATGTTTTTATTACACTATCTTGTCTTGTTTAATTATTGAGTTTTTTATACATATGTTATTAAAAAAAAAAAAAAAACGCCCGGATCCCATTCCCGATCCCGCCCCGACCTGATTCCGACGGGATCGGGATCGGGACGGAACTTCGGCAAATTCCGCCAGTCCCGATCCCGCCCCCTTCACCTGTCCCTACCCGACCCCGCCAAACCCGACCCACCAGTCCCGAGCCCGGCCCACTGGCCAGCTCTAATATTTAGTGATTTTCAACATGTCATATCAGTAACGATAACTAAACTATTAGAATTAACCAATTTTCAAATATAAAATGTACTTTCTCCATTCATTTTTACTTGTCAACTATTTGAAAAATATTTTTTACTTTTACTTGTCATTTTCGCATATCAAGAGAAGACAGTTTTTTTTTCATGTTTTAGCCTTAATTTATTTACTATCAAGACTTTTTGAAATTGTAAGTCAATTTTAGCTAATCAATACTTTGTATTGGGATTGACACCTCTTCATTAATGAGATGAATGAATTGTAAAGTGCTACTCTAATAATTACCTGTGGAAATTTTGTTTTAATTATTGAGGTTTTTTATTAATTAATAGAGGTATTGTGGTAAAATGTCTATATCAATCATTGTTTCTTAAAAGACGTGAAAAGTCCAAAAGTGACAAGTAAAAGTGAATATGGAGTACCAATCTTTTCAGACCAAAAAGAAAAGAATTGAGTACACCTCACTTGATCTGAAGAAGAGTTTTTGAGTGGGCTTTTTCAAAGGTGTCCCACAATAGAGGCCCAAACAAAATGAAGCCCATGTCTTCTTATGGTTACATGTCTAAAGACTATTTGTCTTTCTAAGTTGTTGAAATGTAACTTCGAAGGAACAGGTTTTTGATTGATGTTCATTAAGATTTTATCTTAGTTTGTTGGAACTTTTATACAACAAACTTGGCAACTCATGAAGGAACCATAAGCATGCTTTGTCTTTCTGTCCCCCTTAGTTTTGGACCTTTATGGGACAAATTTACTAACAACTTGATTTAACCTATGAGAACCCACATTTGGTACATGGCCCAGAAAATCATAGACAAGTCCAAATTAAGTCCATAACAAAACCCATAAATCCAAAAGCTAAGTATCATCTTGTCTGAAGTTTAAAATTCAAAACTAATACTAATTTCAAAAAGGTGACCAACTTTTAGATACAAGGGCACAAAAGTAGCCGTAGGGTGTTAATAAAACCAACATACCCAATGAAATCTCACACGTACGGTCTGAAAAAAGTAGAGTATACGCATACTTTAACCTACCATGTGGAGGTAGAGGTTAATAACACTAATTTTTGGGCAAGAAAGTTGACTAGACTATTTTAACAGCAGGGTTTATGGGCTCCACGTTCGAACTTCAGACCACTGATCTAATTCTGAAAAAGTTTCTTAAGTTTTAAATATGTCTTTCTCAGAGTGCAAGTCATTGTTAGTTCACTTGAACAGTTGACATTGATAGGGAAGTGATGTGAAACTCTAGTCTTCCATAATTTAGCTTCACATTCAAGGAATTGAGGATCAAGAGTAAGAGTCCTACAACATGACCAGTGAGGATACTCTTACTGAAAAATAAAGTAGATTCATGTCAAGTACATGAATTTACTATGATGCATCTATTATTTTATTCATGAAATAGGGAGAAGGAGAAGTCCAGAATTAAATTATGGTATATTTTATAAGTACCTTGACAATATAGTCATTTTATGTAAGCTAAATTGGAAGAACTAAAGACGAATACTTTCTTCCACTTGCCTCCAAGAAAAAAATGATTGATCGAGAGTACGCCTCCTTGGCATATCCTCAATATCAGTAATTGCAATGATGTCTAGTTAGAAGTTAGAACACATTATTCTATGAACTCTCATGCCATATAGCTAGCAAATTCATATTACAAATAGACTTTTAAGTCATTTCTGTATGCTTAAGGCCAACGTTTAGGGTCTCCTTGGAGCACCCGTTTTCTTTTCCCATTTATAATCTATCTGTTTAGCCTTTTCCAGTTCTACTAGATAATCATCTACCGAATCAGTTTCCATCTCTCCTGCACAACTCCCAGGTTCACCTACAGAAAACTTGTTATGACTTACATGAAATGACAAGCTTTAACTAGTCTGTTGATGAACAATTGACAACTTTATTGCTGCTTCATCGATTGCAATACTCTTGGTCCTTGTATTGAAAAAACATAACCACACTCAGTGTTTACACTTCACACTGGACCATAATCCGCGCTGCTTATTATTTTTTCTAAAAGAACATCTAACGTAGACTTTCTGAAATGAATTTCTCCCCTTAAACAGAGGAAGTCTATTTAATAAGTTCTCACTATTCACTATAGCAAACATTAGGATTAAGCACAAGGCCAAATGAGATAAAAAATTGTCAAATATGTAGGCAAGTAATATTATAACAAGCTCAAACAGAGCCTGAAAAAGTGCGCGATTACATCAGGATCAGAATATAACAGTATCTAGCCTAATAAACCACAGCCTCGTAGCCTCAGACAAACATATCTAGTAACCAATCTATAATACTAGGAAGCAGCAAACAAATCATCAAACAACAAAGAAATTAAGGACTACGAATATAGAAAGGTGCAAGGGTGGAACTGGTCAACTCTGAGCTATGCATTCTATTCAAATGCTTCATCATCGTCATCTGGAAGTGGCTGAGCAGCGGCTTGCAAAAGCTCTTGTTCATGCCTGAATATACTCGTATGGTTAAAACTCATACAAACAGAAAACACAATTTCAAGCACAAGACAACTTTCACATCTCAGATAAGTAAGCAACAGGCTCAACATGCATGATCTAAAATAAATATTAAGATGCAAGGGTAAATCAAGATCAAAATCATCTAGTCTAACTCTAATATAAATACTAAGATGCAACGAGTATCTCTATATGCCTCAACTCTGATATACATGCTCAAAAGCAGAGAATATCAGCAGAACACGAAACAGTGAAACACCACAGGTAAAAGAGATCTTACATTAGCTGTGCAGCTAAGTCAATTTGTACTTCTGGGGGAGCAAGTGCAGGTGATTCCACAAAGTGAAGATTAGCATCCCTAAAAGTAGGAGAATAAATTAGGTTCGATACACCTACAGTATATAGACTCTAGCAAACATGAAACAGATTTATATGTAGCATTACCCAGCAAGCTTTCTAGCAAGGTAGAGAAAAGGCTTCTCAAAGTTGTAGTTACTCTTTGCCGAGATCTCATAGTATTGCAAATTTTTCTTCCTGTGGAAGGTAACTTGCTTTGCCTTAACCTGCCTGTTCTTGACATCAACTTTGTTTCCACACAGAACAATGGGGATGTTCTCACAAACCCTGGAAGAAGCAATGGAAAAGCCATTTCAGATTCAATTGCATATCATCAATTATAAGTTTGAGTATAATGATGGCAGCCTATGAAGTGTTTCTCACCGGCAAAGATCTCTATGCCACGTAGGAACATTCTTGTAGGTCAGACGGGCTGTAACATCAAACATGATAATTGCACATTGCCCATGAATGCTGCACAATTAATGTAGACAAATATGAGGAGATACAAGACCACATTGTAGAAATGCCAATAGTAGCATTTGCGGTAGAACACCACATGTTATCAACAATTCTTCACTGTCAGAACAAACCAGCATACAATATTTCAAATAATACTGCCAGCCTTTGATTGCACGTTTTAACTGTCTAGAGTCACTTACTAGTAGCCATCACGAAGACCTCCAAACTTCTCTTGTCCAGCAGTATCCCAGCAATAAAAGCGAATTTTCCCACAATTTGTGAAGAAGTCTAATGGATGAACCTCCACACCGATAGTGGCTGTTGGAAAACAAAATATAATAAATAATGGACTCATAAGAAACCAAGGAAACAAGGAACAATGCAAGCCTATTTTGAAACAAAAGATAATTACCCATAGTATCAAAACCACAATTTACGCTATCCGTTTAAGAAATAAAAAACTTACGTTCATATTTCTTCTCAAATTCACCGGTGAGATGCCTTTTGACAAAAGTTGTCTTCCCTGTAAAAAAGTAGAATGAATTACAACAAGAACCACCACAGGGTACTCTAACAAAAAGGAAGGAAGCCACTAATCTCTGCCAACTAGTCGCTGTACAAGGATCACCATGTATCAATTTCAGTGCAAGACCATGATCCGTGTAAAACTTTTTGAAATAATTTTATTCTCAACAGTTACAATCAATCTTTATCTTTTTGTAGTCAATAATGTTTCACATGTTTGAGAAAATCATAGCAAAAAAACTGTTTGACATCATACTATTATTAGAGTCATTCTCTTCAATGAGAAATTACTAGAAATAACAGGAAAACATAAAAAAGCTAAACATGGAAACATACCAGTTCCTCCATCTCCCACAATTACAAGCTTGAAGCTTGGATAATCTACAGTTTGTTGGTTCGGTAGAGCCTGTAACAATAGATTCACAAACACCAACACACAAAACCCGTCAAAAAAATTACAATCCAACCCTAATCACAAAGCTATCTACATCTTCAAAGACGCATCCCAATCAAAGTTAAAAACCAACTTCTAAGAAGAATAAAGAGCAATTGGACAAAATCAACAAAGCGTATAAGCACCTACATCTCAAATGATTTGGGGTCTATATTAAGATAAAATAAAAGTACCAGCCGCAAAGAATCCAAACCTAATCATATTTCACCAAATAAAACGCATCTACATCTTCAAAAATCATTTCAATCAAAGTAAATCCAACTTCTAACATGAAAAATGGAACAATTGGACCAAAAAATCAAGGAAACGATAAACACCTAAATCTCATCTATATTTAGATTAATTATCATTCCGATACTAATAAATAATTCACATCTATTCAAATTCTCTCGTATTTAGACTCTCCAATCCAATTAAGATAAATAATTTGTTCAAATTATTGATAATAAACTTTAACAAAAAACAAATCGTATAAACACCTCAATCTCAAGCTATTAGGATCGATTATACATAAATAAAACATCAACAAATCGTATAAACACCTCAATCTTATCTATATAGATATCAATTATCATTCCAACTAATATAAACAATTTGTTTAAATTATACAAAATAAACTAAAAAAAATCAACAAAACATACGAATATTAAAAGCAATAACAGAATATACGAAATTAAAATTAAAATTGAAATAAAACATTAACAAATCGTATAAACACCTCAATCTCAAACAATTTAGGATCGATTATACATAAGATCAATTATTAATCCAATTAAGATAAACAATTTGTTCGAATTATAGAGAATAACTTTAAAAAATCAACAAAACATATGAATATTAAATGCAATAACAGAATATATGAAATTACATCATAGTATTAAATTAACTCACCATATCGAAAAGCGAAGAAATAAACGCAGCGAAGCTTCGAGAAAGAGAGCTAGGGTTTTTTAATGTGAGTGAAGAAAAATGAATTGGCGAAGTAGGGTTTATAAATGACCCAATTTGGCTTTAACTTGACGCCACTTTTTGGGGTTTTTTTGACTTAATTTTTCAGCTACTAATTAATTTTATTATTATTATAGAAGATACCAATTTTTTGAATTTCAAAATTATACTTCTCTCTCCGTCTCAATTAAAACGATAAGTTAAGAAATAAAAGAATATTTTTAAATTTTATGATATAAAATAAATTAAAGATATTTGTGTGATTATAAATTATTTTGTTAGATATGAAATATAAAGTTTAAAGTTAAATCGTTGTAAAATAAGAAAAGATGTCATATCTTTTGAAAATGAATAAAAAGGAGAGTGTGTTGTATAAATTAGAACAAAATAAGCCAATAGAGTAATGTTTAACTATTCTTTTTATTTGAATTTGAATCCGTATTTGTCCAACTTTTGTAATTTATAAGCTACTATACTAATATATTGCACTTGGATCCACTAGGAATGTGATATTGCGTTAGTGTCCCTTGTTGTATTACAAATTACACAGAACTTGAGTTAGAGTGATTAATTTGCAAGTGTGTGAATGATGTATAATTATTTTTGTATCGGAGGAGTGCTTGCCGATCTACCTTATGAGTGATTGTCGATCTACCTTATGACTAGATATAATGTTTGAATTTTTGTGATTATCTCTAACAAGAGTTGTTGAGTATTAAAAATTTATTTGAAATCTTATTTTTTTAGAACAAGTTCAAGCGTCAACATTATTGAGAGAGGTGGGCATTGAAATGGGTTTATCGGGACCAATCATACAACTTCTGAAGTAGAATAGAATCTTCGTAAAGTTGATCATTACGAATCTTACGACGAATTTAATTGTACAATTTGTTTTACTTACTAAACTAGTTGAATGATGATGTACATTGTTAATTTGATAACTAGTCATAATCGGTAAATTATAAGAAAAATCTCATACATTATAATGTAATATCCAAATTAACTTAATTTTTAAGTGTCTGATATTTCACAAAAGTATATAAAGTACGTATTATAATGATATAATCAACTTGATATTCATGTTAAGTTGCAAATTTGCAATTGAAACTTTTATATACACTTCAATGTTATTCATATCTGTTTCTCATAGCTTTTATCATGAAATAATTAAAAAGAATTCTTTAAATGCTTCTCGTCTCACTTCAAGCCAGATGTTCACAACCATCAAGATGACGAGGCAAAAAAAAAAAGGATTCAGAGTATGCAAAGTGCAACAATCTTTTGGGAAGGCATCAACTATCAACATTAAATTGAGGTTTATCCGGATCAATGCTACAACTTCTGAAATAAATTAAAATATTAATAAAGTTGATCATTATGAGTCTTACGATGAATTAATTGTACAATTAATTTTACTTACTAAATTAGTTAATAATGATATAAAATTTTAATTTGATAATTATTCATAAACGATAAATTATTAGAAAATTGTCATATATTGTAATCTAATATCCATATTCTGAAATGAAGAATTCAAGATTTCACAAAAGTATATAAAGTATGTATTATAATCGACATGATATTCACGCTAAGTTGCGAATTTGTAATTGAAAATTTTATTTTCACTTTAGTGTTATTTCTATATGTTTCTCATATCTTTTATCACGAAAGAATCGATATTAATTCCTTAAAATGCTCCTAGTCGCACTTCAAGTGCGATAGTCACAATCATCAAGACCACGTGGCAAAAAAATGGATTCAGAGTACCCATAGTGCGACAATCTTTTGAAAAGGCCTCAACTATCTTATTTTGGACCAAGTACATGCAATCAATAGCAAATTAATATAAATGAGAATGGGAAAAAAACATCTAATTATCCAACAACAACATTAATTTTTTTTAGCTAATCCTAATTATCCAATAATAATATTAAAAATATATATCTAATTATCCAACAATAACAATAAAGGTGTGTTTGGAATTATTGTGTAAGTACTTAGTTGTGCATTTACTGCTCTAGTAATTGCATAACTTAGTAACAGTGCTTTAAAAGGCATTTTCTGGGTGAGCCCCGGAGCTTTCCCCCGGGCAAGGCATACCAAAAACGTACTAAGGCGTATTGGCGGGGCTTAGGCCCCAACCTTTCGGGTGTTCACCTAGGCGTAAGCCTCAACATTATAGGTATTCGTCTGAGGCGTAAGCCTTGAGAACTTTTCTAAATTTGAGCCAAAATTGCTTAATAAATCCTTTTAAAAGTTATATATCCAAAAGTTAACTCATAAGTAGTAAATTCTAAAACTAGAAATCTCAAAAAGCCAAAAAAAATTTAAATTGTTTATCCTAATTTTATAATCATTTCTCTTTGTTTACGGGGTAACATATATACTTTAGACTTTTGTATGCAAAGTGCAAACTACAAAGCAAATAGTTTTGTCATCCAATTCTAATTATTCTTCCATGCTTGTGTTTTCCTTCTTGATGCTTTTTTTCTTCAGTTTTTTTTAGCATTCTTCAATTTATATTTTTCGGGATAGTTTTTAATTTTAGATTTTCTTTTGATATCCCTCTTATTTAGATAATTTCTTGAAGATTCTATTCATGTTTTTTGTATTATAATGGGTATTAATTTGTTGTTTAGATTTAGGTTTTAAAACAATAACTTTGTTGTCATTTAAAGAATTATTAGGATAGAGTATTATTTTTACAACTCTATCACGTTTCATCATAGTCATGTGTATTGGTGTAATGCATCTTTACGTCATTCACTTTTTCAAGAGTTATTTTTAATGGTCATTACACAGCATATTAATAGTACATACACACACACACTTTCCTACTATTTTTTTTTTGTAATTTGAATGTAATTTTTATTTTATAAATATTAAAGTTAAACATTCATTGGGCTTACGTCTCGTGCCTCGGGGCTTACGCCTCATCGAGACATATATAAAACGCATCATCTTACGCCCATACATTTTAAAACACATTTTAGTAATTGTAAAGATTTGTTTATTTGTCATACTTGCAATAGAGTTTTTAGTGTCGTGTTTGATTACACGAATATAATTACAAATAATCTCCACCTCCTCCTTGAGAATTGCATTTAGAGAATTGATTGCTCCCTTAATTACATCAATTTCATATTGACCAAGTAATTACTTAATCGGACAAACAAACTAAAATAAAATATTACACTCAATTACGCTTAAATTCAATTCCGATATGTCATAATTTTAGCACATTATTGACAATTTCGCAGTGTCTTGACAGATTAGCACGTTATTGACAATCTCGTCGAGAAGTGGGCTTCAATTCACTTGTATCGTGCAAGCCCACTAATCGATATAACTGCAGTTTAGGTTGGGGATTGATGTCCAAATTTCACTATGGGCTTTTTCTTTGTCAGTGAAACTTAGGAGTTGGGTTGATCGGTTGTAACAATAGCCCATTTAGCACACTTTAATTTTAGATGAGCAAACATTAGGCTCAATTTTATCATAGATCCATCCATTAGTTGTTGAATGGATTCACCAAACTTAGAAAAGTTTGCACAAGCACCATAACTATGTTCGTGTTCTCATGTATTCTTTTTGCGCGCATTTCCCTTCAAACGTACTTATCTTTAATTTTTCCCCCTCAAATTGTTGGTCTTTAATTTTTTCCATTCGCTTAAAAAAGTGGCCGAAAACATCCTGAGTTTCTGGGTTCAAACCCCCGTACAGTAAAAAATAAAATAAAAAATTCGCAAGACAGAGTTTGCCTGCCTTCAGGCATAAGACAAACTTTGCTTTAAGACAAACTCTGCCTTAAGGTAGAGTTTACCTTATGTCTGAATCCAAACTCTGCCTTGTGATTTTTTTTTAATTTTTGACTGAGATGTGGTTCGAATCCAGAACTTATGAATTTTTAAGCGATTAGGGCAAAAATTAAAAATTTCCAATTTAATGGGCAAAAATTAAAGATCACCCCGAAATTAGAACATTTCTGCAAATTGCCCGTTGGATATTTAAAGAAGATTCTCATGCAATTGCGTTAGTCATTAGTAATATTTTGTAACGATAGTGCCTTTACGACCCAATCCAATTTGACCCAGTTGACACTGCCAAGACTGTTCGTCATTGGGATGCCTATAACTAATGGATGCGGGGATGGATCGGGCTCCTTCTAGAGATGGATCTACACAAATTATGGGTTCACGGGAAAGTTTTTACCAGCTCTGTATATGTATCAAGAATTCTACTAATTGTCCTTAAAATATTTAAGTGTAAACTCAGTTATTATTATATTTTAACTTGAGGTTGATGTTAGAACCTGTATGTTTCAAATTTTGGACCCACGTCTAAATTCCTCTCCCATTAATCAGAGATTCAGATTTGAGTGCTGAAATAAAAAAAAATGGTAGGAAGCGCTTCCCTTTAAATAGAACCTACTCGACATAAATCTGGCTTAATCGACTAATGGATTCTGGATACCAGTTAAACTAAAAAGAAATGGCCATCACATGGTGCATGTGAAGAGGGTCCCAATGTTGTGTCCTTTTGTTACGTTCGAGCTTCCATTTTTTTTTTGGATATCCAGCTTCCCGGCTTACGCCAAACTATTCATGGAGATAGTAGTCCTGGTCCCTCAGCACTACTACCAGTAAATCACGGTATGTGCCTGAATGACCAGGATTTGAGAACAACGAGCTTTCATTTCTTGATCTAGACTAGAAAGTCGGAAATAGATGTATTGTATAAGTAACGAGCCTTAAATTCCTATAAAACGGAATATACCACATTTCTTCTTCTATCTCATTCATTTTTTGATCCATCATCCAATATCTCTTTTCTTGTGTTACCAATATTATGTTGGTGGAAGGTAGCATATATTTTGTAGAATTAATTAAGGTGTGCGCAAGCTGATTTAATATCACGATTATATAAAGAACAATATTGAAAAGGAACTATTCCACTTAAAATTATAGAATCTATAGCTGAAGTGCAAAATTAAACAACTATTTACCGAAAACGAAAGTAAACAATTAAGAAAAGTCTGTGCTATATATTCTAGTTCTAGTGGAAAAGTAAAAGTCAATAAAGTCAGCAAGTAGTTATCCAAATCATAAAAAATCAATGACGAATCCAAAATTTGACTGGACCATGAACAAATTAGGCCCAAAGTATTTGTCAACATGACCCATAAACGAACTACAAATTTGGCAACAATCATGTGGTCCAAGTATTAATAAAGATGGTCCAGTATAGGTAATAGGTGTGTTCAATTAGATTTCCCCATCAACGTTTTACTTGTGGAAAATTCGGTTTATCTTATTATTATGTACTAATTAGGTGGGATCGGTGGTGAGTTTTTGAGTCGTCAATCAAAGTTTAGACACCATTTCAAATGCAATTGAAAAGTAATCACTTTTTTTGTGCAAAAAGTAAAATTTCAACAAAGATATTCTTAGCTAAAAAACACGGAACAACTCCCAACACATGGTGCTGATATTTGAAGCTCTAACAAGTGGAACTCTAATGAAACTGCTGGAGTTTTAAACTCCATGAATGATTCATGAAATTCAAATATTTATCACTTTAAACTCCATGAACAATTCACGAAATTCAAACTTTTACAATATTTATTCGCACTTACGTTAAATTAAATAGAATTTAACTTGAGCAATTAAAAGTGTAAGCAAAAATATATACTCCATAAGTCATGGACCATGATCTGGAGTATCATCATTTTGATGGTTAAGAGAGAAATGAAATATTATGAAAGACATGTATTTTACATTCATTAACCTGATATAAATACTAAATGTAAATAAATTTTTATCTTAAATAGTAGCGGTGTTTTTTTCATAAAATGAAAATAGTAAAGAACTCATTCCGGATTCGATAGAATTCACGACTTTAAACGTGGGCAAAGTCCATGTGTTATGTGTTATACTTTGTCAAGTGAGTTGAATCGGCACATACCGACTTGATTTAGTCGGGCGGCTTGATTCAGTCTAAGTTTGTACACGTGTTGTGTATTGGAGTTTCAAACTCCATGAACGATTCATGGAGTATCAGTTCAAACTCTGAGAATGATTCATGGAGTTCAAACTCCAATAAATGTTTCCTGGAGTTTTTTCCTATTTTAACTAGGGTTATTTTGGTCAAAATTTTATTTTTGTATAAAAAAGTCTCTAAATACAAAAATGGTATTATTATGTCCTAAAATTTGGATGTAATACAAAAAATGGTATATTCCAATTTCCCAATCGACGTTCTACTTGTGGAAAATTTGGTTTATCTGATTATTCTAGGCAAAATACACATATGTCGACATAAGCTATTATTATGTTATAAAATATTATATATTCCCATTTTATATGTAATAATCTCTTTTAATAAATAAAGCAATTGGATGTCCAAGTGCTGTAATGGGCCATAATCTAGTTTGTCACTGACTTTCAAATTGGGTGGGCCTGGGCCTGGGCCTGGGCCTGGGCCTAAATATATCTAGAGTGCTAGTCATGTAGTTACTAGCACGCGGACTTGAGAACAACTAGGCAAGTACGAACACCGACACTTATAACATTACTTATCGATGTATTTTTTTATGACAAAGGAACTCATAGCCGCTTCTGCGCACATGATAAACTTCGGTCTTGTGCAATTGCCCGCAAACCACATAGGAGAGCTCCATTATTTGCTCCGTCCGCGGAGCGTATGGATTTCCTGGAATGTAGATAGACCAAAAGAGAAGCTTTTTTCCGACTTCTAAGTTCCTCTCTGTCTCGCTTTGCCAAATATAGACTTCAAGAAATTTTTATCGAAGTCTCTCTAATAGAAGAGGAAAAGCTCCAATCGAAGCAAATGTTGAGTCTGTTCTGGGAGTATTTGCCTCCTATCGACCCCGAGGCTGTTGCAAATATGATGCAATAAATACTAAACAAAAGTATGCAGCGAGGAATACCCGATTGAGAATATGACCCGCACTAGGCAAGTCCGGTGTGACGAGCTCGACCCACAAGGCAAATCCCCTACTGTCGTAGGCAGGGGGCTTCGAATCTGAGACCTTCATTATGGAAGCTCCAAACTCAACCAACTGAGCCACCCTTGCAGATCTTGTTGATGTATTTTAACCCGTAAGAAGAAGTTATTTTTTCTATTTTAATTGACGTGGCGGAATTTGACTACTTAGCGTGAAGTTTAACGAAGAAAGAAAAACTTTTTAAATGTCAGATTTAAATATGTCATGAAGTTTGTTTGGTTATATTTTTGTTCTTATCAGTGTGGATATAAAATTATATCATTAAGAGCAAATATTTTTGCGTAGTTAGTGTTTTATCTTTTTTTCTAAACTTTTACTCCCTGTATAATTTACGTGATAATTTTTATTTCTCGAGACTCAAATTATATTAATTTTTTTACCAATATTTTAAAATATATTTTTCATCATATTAACAGTAGTATAATTTCAACTTGTGTTACTTTACATATAGATTTTAAGTATCTAGATTTAATTCTAAATTATTAAGTTGATTTTAATCCAATTTACCTTTTAAAATTAGCCAAACTAACTCTCAATATGTAGATATTATCACATAAATTTGGACTGGGGGAGTATTATGCACTTATTATAGACAATTATCTATTATTGATTTTTAAGCGACCTAATAGTATAAAATTTTGCATGGTTCATGTATAAAAGTTAATTTTTTAATATGAACACACATCCAACTTCCAAGCACAACTTCACTATGAATTAAGATGTGGTTACAAAAGAATGATTATATACCAAAGAAAATATAATATAAATAGTACCAATTTTCTTAACTCAAGCAGAAAAAAAGAAAAAGAAAAAGTAATGAAAAGAAGAACATTGAATATCAGAAAGCAACAATACTACTTAAATAGTCACTCCTTCATGTGTTTATAATTATACTGTACTAGCTTTTCATGTGTTTATAATTATACTGTACTAGCTTTTAATATACGCTATGGGTCTGTTTAAAACCTTCACCATAGGTGGTGAATTAATATGTTCCCTTAATTTTATTAATTAATGATTTACAATATATATAAAGTTACAAGAATATTTACTTTTATACAAATTAGGTAACTCACTAATATGTTTAGTGCTTTGCTGATGTTGGACGGGATTGCCGGAAAGATATATCGCAGTAGACCAGTGTTGCCTTTTGAATCGGGTAGTGAAGCTCAAGTAGAAAGTTACGGATCCAACAAGACTCAGAGACGACGTTGGCAACACCATGTATTTTGCTTCTGCACTGGATCGGGATAGTGTAGGTTGCCTTTTGGAAGATCAAGTTAATAGGTTATCTCCGAGGAAAATGCAATAACCAGACGTGGAGCGTCGGGTGTCAAGACATCCACCCCAATCAACATCAGAATAGACAGTGAGACCAGTGAGTGAAAACCTGTATAGATGTAATTCGAAGTGAAGTGTACCTTGGACGTATCATAAAATACGTTTGAGGGCATGCATGTGGTGAGGATGATGTCATCAACATATAATAATAGGTAAACCATGTCTGTACCCTTGTTGTAGATGAACAGGGAATGGTCGGATCTGTTGTGTGAAAAACCGATAGAGGAAAAATAATCGATGAATCACAGGCACCATGCTCGAGGAGCCTGTTTCAGTTCATAGAGTGATTTCCGCAACATACACACATAATCCGGATGAATATGATCCCTGAAACCCATAGGCTGATGCATATATATCATCATGAAGATCCCCATGTAAGAAGACATTATTAATATCAAGCTAATGAATGAGTTAAGACTTGGATATGGCAATGTTGAGGACGGTCCAGATGGTTGCGGGCTTTACGACCGGGCTAAACGTTTCATCACAGTCCACTTCCACCTGTTGAGACCTGTCATCACCTACAAGACGAGCATTGTACCTCTCAAAAGAACCATCAGATTTCTTTTTATGTCTAAAGATCCACATAGAACGAATAATGTTAGCATCATGTGGATGGGGTACTAGGTCCCACGTCTTATTATCAATAAGAGCATTATATTAGTCAATCATTGCGGCTTTTCAATTAGGGTTGGACAAGGCATCCTTCGGGTTACGAGGGACAGGGAAATGGACAACTGAAACAGAAAGGTTAAACAATCATTTAGGTTTATGAATTCCGTGCATGGCATGGGTTTCCATGGTTCGAGAGTGTGTCTCCCGACGGGGGACGGGAGGGGGGGGGGGGTTTGCCCCGAGATTGCCGGGAAGAGGAGGAAGGGCATGAGTGACGGTACTGGCTGGCCGAACCTCGGTTTGCAGAGAGGTGGCTGCAGAAACACCCTGAGGCAGCCTGTTCAGGGCCACCGTCGGGAGAACCGGGTGGCAGCTAGTCCCGGACTGGCCGATGTGGTGGCGAGTGCCGGGGTCTGGGATGACGGACTATGTAAATAA
The DNA here is from genome assembly GCA_029783415.1 of Anisodus acutangulus. Classification (NCBI taxonomy): domain Eukaryota; kingdom Viridiplantae; phylum Streptophyta; class Magnoliopsida; order Solanales; family Solanaceae; genus Anisodus; species Anisodus acutangulus. The sequence goes on from CM056511.1 coordinate 4,263,536, forward strand.
TGAATTAGAAGAGGGTTTATGCCATCATCTAGGAAGTCGTAGGAATGTTGAGGTGGCGAGTGTAGAGAGGCAAAAAGGAATTGAGAATTTTCAATTAAGACATGACGTGAAATAATAATTTTACAGCTCGACAAGTCATAGCACGAGTAACCACGATGATTGGCAGGGTAACCCAGAAACACACACGGAGAAGACCGGGTTGAATTTTGTGAGTGGTCGGATGAAAAGGGTAACAAAGACATCCAAAAATACGCAAGTGTTGGTAGGAGGGGTTCCTACGAAACAGAACTTGGGTGGGCGACCGTTGAACTAGAGACTTGTTTGGGATTATGTTTAGGAGATATGTGGCCATGAAGAGTGCGTAATGCCAGAATTGAAGGAGAATTAAGGCGTGAACAAGTAGAGCACGAATGAGGTTGTTTATGGTTTAGATTTTCGATTCGGCTTTACCATTTTGGGAGGATATGTGAGGGCAGGAAAAATGAAAGGTAAGACCATTTTTGGAGCAAAACTGTTTGAATTGGTTATTATCGAATTCCCTGTCAGTGTCACATTGAAAATATTTAATGCTCTTTTCAAATTATGTTTTTACGAAAGCACTAAACGAAGAAAAAATGGGGTAGACCTGAGATTTATTTCCAATTGGAAAAGTCCATAGAAAGTTGGAATAATCGTCCAAAAACAACACATAATATCGATGGCCAGTCGTACTCAAAATAGGGGATGTCCACAAATTATTATGCTATCGAAAGGCATTAAAGTACAATTTGTTGATGCAGAAAATAGTAATTTGACATGTTTCCCAAAAATGCAAGATTCACATATAGGAGTCCTAGAAATACGGTTGCAAGATTCACATTTAGGGTCATGAAGGACATTTTTTAAGATTAGTGGTGGGGATAGGGAGAAATGACCATTAACTCAAATTGGAATAAGACGAGAGAGTACCTTGTGATGCTGTCATGTGAGATGTGGCACCTCTGTCCATATACCAATTTCGTCTGGAGTGTTGAGTGACATTGTGCTCATAGCTGTCTCAATGTCAGTCACTGTTTAAGTAGATGGCGGGGGGGATGGGGGGCTGTGTTGTGTAGGCCTGTTATGGACGTGGGCCAAGTATGCCAGGTTGGGCCTGTCGGTTATGAGGTGGACTCCACGAGGATGTCGTATACGGGAAAGGAGGGGATGCCCATAACGATGGGGCCCAAGCGGCCCACGGTGAGTAGGCAGCCCACGGTGGAGGCTGCTGCCACTACCGCTGTCGATGTTGGCTATTTCTGACTGGCGGGGACTGCCCCTTCACGCTGCCGTTGTTGCTGGAATTTCTTCCGTCGCGACCCTTACCGGACTGCATGCTCCGGCGGTTGTTACGGGAGGAAGTGGACTATTGCGGGTCCTCTGGCCGATGGTTCTGGTTGCCGGACCGGGAGGCCCTGCCGTCGGAGGAGGGCCCAACGATGGTGGTGAGGGAGGCGTCAGCAATACTGGCCCGAGTGGTGGTGCGATTGATTTTCCGGGGTTCCTCAAGGATGAGCTTCGAACCGGACTCATAAAACGGAGGTAACAACGTGCATTGCTGAAGGATGGTGGCAACACCATCATAGGATTCGTTCAAACCTACAATGAGTTGCATGACCAATCGCTGATTAGTAACTGGTGCGCCGAAGTTTGAAAGTTGGTCGGCAATTAACTTGAGTTCTTGACAATAGGTAGACACGTTTGGGAAATCGTCTTGATGAACTTCCTTGAACTGATTTTCAAGGTATAACACTCGTTGAGTTTTGTAGTCATGGAAAATACTGTCCAAACGTTCTAAGTTTGGCGGGCAGTGGCACCGGTCTCAATGATGATGTGCAACAGATCATTAGATATCGTGCCATATATCCACTGGAGGACGGCTGCGTCCAAACGAGACCAGAGTGAATCATCAGAAGTCGAAGCCGATGATACGTCTGTGGAATTCGGCGTGAGAGGGATGATGTGGTCGATAACTTCGTAAACACGATAATGGATCTTAAAAAGCTCTGTCCACGAGGAGTATTGACCCTTTTCCATCTCAAGAGTTACATGGATGAAGTTTTTGATATTGTTTACACAAGTGCCGGATGAAATTTGATTTTGTCAGCCATGAAAGAGGAAATTTAGGAGGAATAGGGATGGAGAATGGCCGAAAAAACTAGGATTCCGTCGTGGTAAAAAAAAGGGGGGGGGGGGAGGTCGGCGACTAGGGTTCCGATGTGGGCTAGGTGCCGACGTGGAAAAAACGGTGGCGGTCGAGAAGGTGTATCGGCGGCTAGGGTAGGGTTTGTAGTTTTAGGTTACTGATACCATGAAGGATTATGTTCCCTTGATTTTATTGATGAACGATTTACAATATATATAAGGTTACAAGAATATTTACTTTGATACAAACTAGTTAACTAATTAACCTGATTATAAAATGATTATAATTCTACCTAAAATAGGAGATATACAATTAATTTCATTAGAATATTAGAAAATATTCTATTACTTGGACATATATATCCGATTTTTTTTTGAAAAAGCAATTCTTAACTAGAGTGTAATAATGGTAAATGTCTCTCCTTTTTCAATCGTACGTTTCTGAGTTCAAAATCTATAAAAAATATCTTCTTCGACAGAGATCGTGTTATCCCAATCAATCCCGGGCAAATTCGTATTAATTAGATCAATAAATTTTGGATGTTGTATGCTTAAAGCCACTCAAATAGAAAATCGATATCTTAAAACCAAGAAAAAGAGATTTGAATAGAAACCCGATATTTTAAAGTTAAAAAAAGAAATTCGAATAAAAATCGATATCTACCCAAAGAAGAAACTCGAATAAAAAGTCTATATCTTATAGTAAAAAACAAGAATATCGAATAGAAAATCGTTCAATGATGTGCACATAACTAGCATTCAATATAGGATAGTCCGTGTAAAGAGCAAGGGTCAATCTAGCATGATATATAGCGTACTAACTTATCTACATCAATTGTGTACACATAACTATCTACATCGATTGTGATTAATTGAAAAAAGTATATATATATATGAATATATATCATGTATTTATTGATCTGACATAAATATGGACGATAATAAATTTTTACCATATATATGACTATAACATGATGATACTTTCCATGAAAAATCCAATAAATCCCCTATCTTCAAAGACATACTCCATCAAGTTGTTTGGGACTTTGGGGGTTTGGGCCAATCCTTAACGAATCAATGTGGACCCAGCCTAAACAACACCCTTCATTGATTCTTGAAAGAAATTCCAATTTGACCACAATCAAGTTTTAGAAATCACATCATTCAACCTTTTTATTTTTCTTTACCAAAATATTGTAAGTTGATTTCTTTGAAGGAAAATCTGAATTAATGGTAAAGTTATCTCGGTGTTATGTCATGACTTTGAACCATACAATTAATCATTAATACTAAATTTTCTACCTTACACTCCCTTCATATCCTTCCCAAGACATTGTTTAAGCACGGAATACTTCGTATAAGAGTATACTGTCATTTTTGTGAGTTGGTTGCTGTGACAGTGAATATCACAATCATAATTTTATTTTTTTTATAGGTGACATAGTATGTGAAAGTAAACATAAAATAGTAACAGAGTATCATGAGTGGTTTGGTGAGCCACCCAACTAACACATAGGTGAAGGCTATCTAGATTCGATAACTATATATGATCTTCTCTCATTTACTGAACCTATACTTTCAATATATACAATTATTCTGTACTACAAACACAAAAAATTCAATAAATATAAAATATAGAGTACTCATATTTTGGCCGCCAAGGTAAAATTATTATGGTAGGACTAACGTATAACACACGTTCTTTTACTCAAGGCTAGACGTATAAATAAGCTTCAGAATCTACTTCACACAACTAAGTATAAGATTGAAATAAGAGAAAACTATTACTCCGCTTCCAAATATTAATTGTCTTGATAAATTGATTTTGTTTCAAAATATTTGACGTTTTTAAGAATAATATTATATACTATTATTATTATTCTATTTTGTTTCCAAATCTAATCTTACTATTTCAACAATGAGTGTAGTGTCAATGATAAGCACTACTTAAAAAACACAAATTTATGATGGACGTTCTTAGTTGTTATACCCGTGATATACATGGGTTTGTATACCATGTATATCATCACGGTTTCACAAGGTAAAATTACCTTATTTGAAACCGTGGTATACACGGTATACAAACCCGTGTATATCACGGTTTTTGAAAAGATTTTATTATTGTAAATATTGTATTAAATTAGTCTTGTACACTTACCATAATTATAGGATTCTTGTACAACTAGAATAGGATTTTGAGAGTAGAATAAGAATAGGATTTTCCTATTATGAAAAATTGTAAATTGTATATATACTCTTTCATTAATGAAAATAATCAAAAGATTATTTCTTTCATGGTATCAGAATGTCTAAAATTCTCTCAAATTCCCGTCCACTCTTGCATCGATTTCCAAGCCATCTTTCTCAGTTTTCGTGCCCGGTGGTGCCTCTTCCCTTCCCAAAATTTTTTTCCCATTCCATATGTCGCACCCGATTTTGACCTGCGGGCTTCGCGACGCGCTATGGCGTCGATCACCTCTGGATTGGATAAAAATGCTTGCTTTGAGGAGTCGCCACCTAATTATTCTAAGGTGAATTAGGGCACCTGAATGTTTAACTAAAAACTGTAAAATAACTCCAATTTTGTGGTCTACGAAACTAATGAAATTCTGGATAAGGGTTCTTTATTATCCTAAAGGGAAGGGGTTAGGCATCCTTTAAGATCCGCTAACTTGCGGTTATCCGATCAAATTCAGGTTAATTGCTATGCTAAGAAAAAGTGCATGTTTTACAAGTATAAAAATAATATTGCAAGTATTTAATGAAATGATGCATTTGTACCGGCGTGCATTTGTATGACAATAATATACATGTAAAGCTAAAAAAAGAATATGAATATGCATTCGTATGAAAATTGATAAAGATGTATGCAATGTGATTTCTTATGGGCGACGGGCCTAAAAATATATAAACTAGCGATAAACGATTTTAAAACTAACCGAGCCTAAAAATAAATGAACTAGCAATGGGTTTCAAGTTTTAGACTACCCTATTAATTAATTCTATGTTTGTCTATTCTAAACATTTCAATAATTTCACAAGTACAATAATATTACAATACAGAATGAAATAAAGCTGAATTAAGAAAGTAAATGACAACAACAAAATAAATAATCTCCGAGGGGTTATTTGCCTTCTTTGACTTTATCTTTGCAAGTCACAAGAATAAACGGTTAGAAACAATTAAATATACATAACTTGAATCTGTATCCAAAACAATAAATGTTTTTATTACGGAGGGCTCAGACTTAAATTTTGAAAAGATCATTCCAATCACGTCGTGGTTAAGAACATATGACTCGTTGGTCATTTTAGTTGCCTTGCCTATCGAACATGTTGGTCTCTCGGGTGAAAAAGATTTAAGTTTCATCCTTGCCCGTAAGCTTTATTTTCCGTCTTTACAAGCTGTGGAGGCCTCAAAAATCGACGGATATTTTTTCATCGGCCAATGTAGTATCGTGTTCAAATCGCAAAATTAAAAATCGAATCAGACGCAAGAAAGAAGCAGCAGCAGGAGTAAACAAGAAGCGTAAAAACAAAGGGCAATTCGAGAAGACGGGATGTTTGGTAAATAAAAAAAAGTAAATATCCAGCCCGGATGTTAAAAGCGATCTTTGAAAAGCGATGAAATGAAACGAAAAAGCGCGGCCTCGAATTCAATTTCATCGGCGAATGCGATATAAATAAGGCAATAAAACAAGAGAACAATAAGATATCCGCGTCTTGATACTTAAAATGTAAATCGAAAAACAGAGGAACGAAATGAAAAGTGCGGCCTCAATTCAATTTCATCGGCCTAAATGAAGTATTTATTTAAACTAGTAAACTAAGAAGACAATCCGTACGGATGTTTAAATGCCAAAAGCGATGGCGAGAACAAAGAAGCGAAAAATGCGGCCTCAATTTAATTTCATCGGCCTAAGTGCGATTTAATTCAAAACAAGAACAATACATATCCGTGGGTACGGATGTTTAAAACAGAAATTAAAGAAACAGAGAAATGAAAGAAGAAAAGGCGTGGCCTCGAATTTAATTTCATCGGCCTAGTGTAGTATCGTGCTCAAATCAAGAATTATCCCAAGTGTAGCAATCGGTAGCACACCCCAAAACATATAGCAAAGACAATTTTTCAATCAAGAGTAGTGTATGTTCCTTTAAACTGTAGTAACCATTTTTCAGAAACACAGAGCGGTGGACATCAATATGCACCAAAGAAATCAAGTGCGACAAATTCATTCAACAGACGGCGACAAGTAGCCACAACTTACCTCAAATTTTCTCAAAGTACAAAGATTCGAGAACAAGGTGGAGTGGAGCACCAAAGTGTTTCAAGTGCAAGAGAGCGACCATTTAGTAGTAATAAGTTAAAGAATACAACAACCACCTTATCCCAAGAAGGCAATGAGGTAGTCTCTAAAGTAAAGCCAAATCGACCTTATAGGCAACTATGATGAGCCAGAAAGTGAAGCAAAACAAGTCATCCAAGTGCAGTAGTTGAGCATATCATTTAGCTCAAAGAATGCAACAGTGATTTCAGCAAGGTATAGCCGCCCTTGCCCTTAAGATCAACAATCACCCTCCTCATAAGAGCACCAATTTTCCCAAGTTCAAACAGGGTGATTCATAAACATGCTAACAGGGACTCAAAACTTTACCCATCACATAGTTCACGGCATATATGATATACCCGGAGATATACAAGGACATACAACATTGGTATACAACTAGCGTATACCCGACCCTTTATTCCTCATATACCTTGAGATACATCACCTTGAATCCAAATTAATCAAAGGAAGTAAACTGATGTAAACCAGCTTCACAACCAAGAGGGAAGAATTATCTAAAAGGGGCATTACAAAGTACAAGATAATTTACAAGCCAAGTAAAACATGAAGAATCTAGGCACGAATATGAAGACACACACACATACTGTGGTTTATAAATGATGCTTGACCTTATGCTCATATTGTGATCCTGTTCGACAAATGTTATTAGCCATATTTATGAAAAAATGTAGTAACTATATTACAAAAATCAAGTACAAACAACTTAACAGGACATCATATATAAACTTTTGCTAATCTTCCTAGGGCTTACTAATCGATTCAATCAGACTAATCAGGTTAACAAAACACATCTAAATATGACTAAATAAATAAATTAAGAATTGAACAGGCTATGTAAATTAGGCATTTTAATCACATAAACGGGTAAACTAAATCCACGAATACCAGAACAAACAAAAGAAACATAAAAGAGACTGAGGCGAATTTAAACTCACCGACTTTCGATTCAACTCGGACCGAATCGGGAATGGACTCAACATCGAAACTATAATTTGAAGGGAACAGATTTGTTGGAACAAAGCAAGAGGAAATGCAACACACGCCATGGCTGCGGACACCGGATTGCAAATTGATACTGCATCGGTCGCCCCGCCAAGATACGGTCGGATATCCTCAGTGCATTTGAAGGAAATTTGTGCAATTTCTTCACGTAGTACAAGAGAGATAAATTATCATCATAGCCAGTCGAATTTGACCCGACCGGATATGACCGAGAAAGCAAGATCACAAAAATAGACCAGAAACCACCAACATCGGCACGAAAACCACCAACAAAAGTACCAAAAACCACCAACAAAAGTGCGAAAACCACCAACGAAAGTAAATCGGAAACCTCCTTTTCGGACTTAGGACCTCAAAATAAACCCCCCAAAAACCGACGACGGTGTGGGTGGTGTAGGATGGCGGGGGGGTGGCCGGCGACGTGGGGGCGGGGGTGGGGGGGGTGTGGCGTGTGGGTTTGGGTTGGGGAGAGAAATGGGTTGTGCGGCTGGTTTGAAAAAGAGAAAAGAAAGGCTAGGGTTTTGGTTTGGTTTTAAAGGGGAAATAAAGGGGAAGGGGAGTTGGGTATTGGGCCGATCCGGGTGGGCTTTCGGTTGGGCCTGGGTATTTGTTTTTTTTGGGTTGGGGAAATAAAATGTGTGATGGGTTGGGCTTGGACGAAAATGGGTTTTAGTTTGTGGTGGTTTGGAATTGTGTTGGGTAGAGTTGAAGTTGATGTGGGGGGAAATGAAATGGGTTATGGGTTTAAAAATATAAAATATAATATTTGTGAAATGCTTGATGCTTAAATAAAAATAAAAATGCAATGCCGTTTTGCGAAAATAAAATAACATATAATATTAAGATAAAAGTATGTTTTTGATAAAAAAATGAAAAAGACAAGAAAATGCAAAATAATAAATGATAATAATGATATATATACACATATATGCCTATATTTTAAAATTGTTTTAAAGTGTCAAAAATATTAAAAATTGCAAATAAAATCCAAAAAGATGGGACAAAATTGGGTGTCAACAGATGCCCCTCTTTGGCCGCAGACGATGAAAGAGTTTTCGCCAAAGAAGTTGATCGAGTAGCCAATTTTGTCACGATCACCGGGACTCGAGGGAAGATTAGAGATGCATGGTAAGAAATAGAATCCCGAGGGGGGGAGAAGTTGTAAGAGATGGTACAGATTCAAGAAATAATGCCCCAGTGTCGACTTATGATGACACTGGTTGCAGATGTGGCGAGATACTGGGGAAAGGGCTGAACGATGTTCGAAGTACTTCCCCGATGCAGATGACGTTGTTGCATAGGCATGATTGAAATTAAGATACCTGCATTAGAAGGTGGGTGCCTTACTGAAAAAATAAAATACCCGCATTGGAAGGTGGGTGCCTGACTGAAATTGAAATACCCGCATTAGGAGGTGGGTGCCTGACTGAAATGAAATACCCGCATTAGGAGGTGGGTGCCTGACTGAAATTGAAATACCCGCATTAGGAGGTGGGCGCTGATCAAAATTAAATACCCAGATTAGGAGGTGGGCGCTGATGAAATTGAAATACCGCGTTAGGAGATGGGCGCTGACAGAATTTGAAATACCCAGTTAGGAGGTGGGCGCTGATCAAATTGAAATACCCGCATTATGAGGTGGGCGCTGATCAAAAAGAAATACCCAGACATTAGGAGGTGGGTGCCTGGTGAAATTGAAATACCCGCATTAGGAGGTGGGCGCTGATGAAATTTAAATACCGCGTTAGGAGGTGGGCGCTGATCAAATTTAAATACCGCGTTAGGAGGTGGGCGCTGACTGAAATTGAAATACCCGCATTAGGAGGTGGGCGCTGTGAAATTGAAATACCCGCGTTAGGAGGTGGGTGCTGATCGAAAATGAAATACCCGCATTAGAAGGTGGGTGCCTGGTGAAATTGAAATACCCAGATTAGGAGGTGGGCGCTGATTGAAATTTAAATACCCGCATTAGGAGGTGGGCGCTGATCAAATTGAAATACCCGCATTAGGAGGTGGACGCTCGATGTAAAATTGAAATACCCAGACAGGAGGTGGGTGCCTGATCAAAATGAAATACCGCGTTAGGAGGTGGGTGCCTGATCAAAATGAAATACTCAGACAGAGGTGGGCGATGATCGAAATTGAAATACCCGCATTAGGAGGTGGGCGCTGATCAAAATGAAATACCCGATTAGGAGGTGGGCGCTGATCAAAATTGAAATACCCGCGTTAGGAGGTGGGCGCTGACTGAAAATGAAATACCCGCGTTAGGAGGTGGGCGCTGATCAAATTAAATACCCGCGATTAGGAGGTGGGCGCTGATCAAATTGAAATACCGCATTAGGAGGTGGGCGCTGATGTAATTTGAAATACCCGCATTAGGAGGTGGACGCCTTTGATCAAATTGAAATACCCATTATGAGGTGGGCGCTGATCAAAAGAAATACCCGCATTAGGAGGTGGGTGCTCGATCAAATTGAAATACCCGCATTAGGAGGTGGGCGCTGATCAAATTGAAATACCCGCATTAGGAGGTGGGTGCCTGATCAAAATGAAATACCCATTAGGAGGTGGGTGCCTGTTGAAAATGAAATACCCGCATTAGAAGGTGGGTGCTCGATCAAATTGAAATACCGCATTAGGAGGTGGGCGCTGATTGAAATTTAAATACCCGCATTAGGAGGTGGGCGCTGATCAAATTGAAATACCCGTGACAGAGGTGGACGCCGATGAAATTGAAATACCCGCATTAGGAGGTGGGTGCCTGATGAAAATGAAATACCCGCGTTAGGAGGTGGGCGCTGATCAAATTGAAATACCGCGTTAGGAGGTGGGCGCTGACCGAAAATGAAATACCCAGACAGAGGTGGGCGCTGATCAAATTGAAATACCCGCGTTAGGAGGTGGGCGCTGTGAAAAATGAAATACCCGCATTAGGAGGTGGGCGCCTGACTGAAATTGAAATACCCGCATTAGGAGGTGGGCGCCTGACTGAAATTGAAATACCCGCATTAGGAGGTGGGCGCCTGACTGAAAATGAAATACCCGCATTAGGAGGTGGGCGCCTGACTGAAACTGAAATACCCGCATTAGGAGGTGGGCGCCTGATTGACGTCGTTGTATTGACGTGATGCGTTTGTGACCCGCATGGGTTGAAATGACGTCGTTGCATAGACGTGGTGCGTTGTAAACGTCATTGTGTAGACGTGTTGTGCAGATGACGCCGTTGCATAGGCGTGTTGCTGATGACGCCGTTGTATGGGCGTGTTGCTTTCGTTGTAATGTTGTGAAAGATGTAAATGACGTCCATTATCGTCAGTTTGGTGTAATATGATTCCGCGTTGTGTTGAATCTTCTGCCGATTCAAACTCATGTGGACTGTGAATTAAAATGTCATTCTTGCACGGACGAAAATGTGAGGCGACGTCTTTGCCAAATTAAGCACACATGTTGCGGCTTCTCTGCCTTTGTCAACCTGAAGACCTGCACTCAAAGAAATTTGTGAGTTGTAGCTTTTGCCCTGGACGCTTGCAAGCTCATATTGGTTTAGATTGAAGACTTGGTTGTCTGGCATTTTTTCAGGCCCGTTGGCATATTCTTGCAGTGAACCCTTAAATATGCCCCAGTTTCTGGTATATATGAAGATGTTGAACTTCTAACTGGACAAAACCGAAGTGCGGCGGGCAACTTGCTTGTCCTGTTAAGGCAATCATGTGAGCCTATTGCGTTGTGTGCAAGATAATGGAAGAAAGATTTCCAATGGTGTGATCGAAGCTGATATAGGCCGCCTACGTATTCCGATAAAGGAAATCAGGTCATAACGTAGTTCGCTGCAAGTGAAATGACGATTGTGAAGTTTTCCAAAATGGGACCGGCGATGTGGTCGCCACGTATCCCGCCGAGGGAATCAGGTCATAACGTAGTTCATGCAAGCAAAAAGAATTTATAAGGATTTTTTTTTTTGTAAAAGAGAGTGACTAGAGTTTGAAAAATGATGCAATATAATTTGCAAGGTTTTTTTTTTTTTTTTTTTTTTTTTGTTGTTTTTTTCTTTTTTTTGTGAAAATATGAAAAAGACATAATCACGTCTTGACTTCGGTTGGTACCAACAATTAGTATTGTGCTTAGGAGTTTTCGTTATTTGCTTTCTGTCAAATCGAGACAGACTTCAAGGTAATTCCTACAACTTCAGATGCTACCTCAGACATACCTGAGTATCGACACTTGCTTCAAGCCAAGATTTTGACATATATGCATCCTCATGTTTCAAATGCCCTCACTGAAAGAAAGTCCCTTCCTCACATGTATTTCAGTATTTTGAACTTTGGGACGTCTAGAGAAGTACACTCACCCTCAGAAAGATGTTCAATGCATTTAATTGTGATACCATAGGCTTGGCCGTCATGTGAGTATCCACTAATGTGAGAACCCTCGGTATAGGATCATGTAGGGCTTGTTATGGGTTTGTAATGTAGGCTTGGGAAAGGAAAGGATATTATTTGGGTAAAGAGTGACTAATCCTTCCTTGAGCGTTGGAATATGTCCGTGCTTGGTATTTGTGTGCATTGATTCCGATTTGCTTCTTTTTGCCCCCTTTTGTTTTGTACCGGCTTCTTTTGAATATTTCGTATGGAGCTTTTTCCCTTTTTTTTTCGGAGTTATTTCCTTATTTTTTTTTCTTTTTATATTGTCGGGGCTTTTAACTTCCTTTTTGTGTGAAGTCGTCCTTTGATTTTGTTTTGTTTTCCTCTTTTGGGAACATTGCAACTTCAACTCGAATCATTTTCAGCAATTTGCATATTTCTGATGCGCTCAAGGAGGTCGGGCCAAAAGAGGGATAGTGCGTGTACGCACTCAGAAAGGGTATAGGCATAAGATGTGGTTGTTGAAAAAAAATAGGTTTTAGGCTCAAAGGGGAAGTGCTACGGATAATGTTATTTGGTAAGCTGGAAAGGCTCAAACGGATCAAAGAAAGCCTACGATCCTTTCCTATACCAAGTGTTACTCAGGATTTCGCCTCAACAAACATTCGAGCCAAGTTCTAGATCACAATGCAATGCAATTGAACTTATTCTAAAAACTCACCACACAATGCACATGAAACGATGAGGTTGGCTTTGTTCATATCTTGGAAGCATGAAAAACAATTTTTTAAGTGTCAACACAGGCGTGAATGAGAGGTACCAGAAGAATCTATGGTTTACCACGAAGACAATCTTCTCCACTTGTTCTTTCCTATGCACACTTCTAACTGTGTTGGTATCAACCAAGTCAATCAATGATGCTTAAGAATATATATAATAATTTTTTTTTATTTTTTTTATTTTTGAATAAAGGATACCGAACCCGAATAGGGCTGCCTACGTATCTCATCTTTGACGAGAATCAGGTGTGCGTAGTTCGTGATGATAGGTTATAAAAATGTATGTTTAAAAAAAAAGTTCATCTACACTAGGATAGTAAAAGTAAAAATTGTATAAAACAAATGATTATCCACTATGATACGAATGCAAAGTAAAAATAATTGTTCACAGTAGAATGAATGCAATGAAAAAATGATTATCCACAATAAGATGAATGTAATAAAAAAAATGATTGTCCATTATATGATGCATGTAATAAAAAATGATTGTTCATTATAGGATGAATGAAAAGATTAATAAATCAGATATGTCCCTCTCTACGATGGACAAGGAAGTGCATCTTTTTTCTTTTTCTTTTTTTTTTTTAAATTTTTTTTTTTTAGTGCTGTCGAACCCGAGAAGGGCTACCTACGTATCACACCGAACGGTGAGAATCAGACACTCGTAGTTCGTGAAGATAGGTTATAAAAAATGTAAGATTGAAAAAGAATTTATCCACGATAAGATAGTAAGTAAAATTGTAGGCAATAAAAAAAAAGTGATTGTCCATATTAGGATGAATGCAATGAAAAAATAATAATCCACAATAGGATGTAATGAAAAAGATTGTCCATTAGGATGTAATGAAAAAAAAAAGATTGATAATTCGAAATCATTTTTTTCATTTTTTTTTTTTTGATTTGATTTTTTTTTTTAGGGGGTGTCGCACCCGAGAAGGGTTACCTACGTATCACACCGTATGGTGAGAATCAGACACTCGTAGTTCGTAAAGATATGTTGTAAAAAATGGTATGATATAAAGAAATTATGTAACGAAAATTAAACATATCAACTGAATTTGCAAATATGTAACAAAACAAAAATACAAATTAAAGTGATGACTCGTTGAATCTGGTGTTGGCTGACTTTTTCCAGTCAAAACATCTTTCGGTCATCTTTGTGAAAGCCTTTGGCTTTGTTCTTTCCTGAAGTATATCCAGGAATAATGTTTTAGAACGACCCCCCAAACTGTTCGTGGGGACGATTTTCCTGCAAAAATAAAAGCACCGGGTGAAAGGAGGAAAGTTATTAAAAGACTAATAAAATGTAAGAGTGAAAGTATGGTCAAAGACTCCCCTGATTGCTTCACGAGATTCGAGTCTTGATGTTGAAGAACGCTTTATCCTTGGGTAGTGACACAATTTCTATTCAAGAGTCGCAAGCGACATGGTATGATATGTACAAAATTGAAGCAGCTAATTATTGCATTAAATAATATGTACAGAGATAAAAGAAGAAAAATAGCAAACAAACTGGGCAGGAATTAAATACACGTCCTACCATGCATGGAGCCTCTCTTATGCCAGAGGTAGGCCTAAACGCCAAATACGAGAGATTATAACGAGAATAATCCAAGTTGTCAAACTACAGTGCTTTTGATGGAAAAGAAGACAAAATGTATGTACATTTTCCAATATCGGCATGTCAAGATTAAGCTTGGATTAGTCCATCATTATCACGCTACAAATAATATGTTGATGGTCGTTGGGGAGCGAGACCCGTCGACAATATTGGTGGATTTCTTAATTGTGGAGTCGATGCCAAGGATCGACCCACCTATGGTGTATGTATGCATGATTAAAAATAAAAGGGTATAGCTCTATCCTAAATTTACTAAGATTAGGCTTACTGGACTCAAGGTTCCCGAGCGGACTACTCGAGTGAGAAGGGTACGCGTGCTCCGGATGGTCCGGACACTCCGCGCATACGCCAACTCTCCTAAAATTTGGTAATTTGAAAGAATTTGCGGGTGCGCAAAACACACCTCGCGTGTAATGTGTGATAGTGTCAATTTTCCATAGTGGAAGAAATATGAGCGGAATGCCAATTTAAGGAAAGCAATAAAAAAAATAAAGCAATTAAAGCAATTTATGCAAAAATTTCACAAATGAAACATATCAAAACATTAAATCAAACAATGAGCAAAAAGTAAAGCACAATAAAAATTAACCTGGATTTGCTATGGTTAAGAACCTGGGGTTTCCCCAGTGGAGTCGCCATGCTGTCGCACCCGATTTTGACCTGCGGGCTTCGCGACGCGCTATGGCGTCGATCACCTCTGGATTGGATAAAAATGCTTGCTTTGAGGAGTCGCCACCTAATTATTCTAAGGTGAATTAGGGCACCTGAATGTTTAACTAAAAACTGTAAAATAACTCCAATTTTGTGGTCTACGAAACTAATGAAATTCTGAATAAGGGTTCTTTATTATCCTAAAGGGAAGGGGTTAGGCATCCTTTAAGATCCGCTAACTTGCGGTTATCCGATCAAATTCAGGTTAATTGCTATGCTAAGAAAAAGTGCATGTTTTACAAGTATAAAAATAATATTGCAAGTATTTAATGAAATGATGCATTTGTACCGGCGTGCATTTGTATGACAATAATATACATGTAAAGCTAAAAAAAGAATATGAATATGCATTCGTATGAAAATTGATAAAGATGTATGCAATGTGATTTCTTATGGGCGACGGGCCTAAAAATATATAAACTAGCGATAAACGATTTTAAAACTAACCGAGCCTAAAAATAAATGAACTAGCAATGAGTTTCAAGTTTTAGACTACCCTATTAATTAATTCTATGTTTGTCTATTCTAAACATTTCAATAATTTCACAAGTACAATAATATTACAATACAGAATGAAATAAAGCTGAATTAAGAAAGTAAATGACAACAACAAAATAAATAATCTCCGAGGGGTTATTTGCCTTCTTTGACTTTATCTTTGCAAGCTGTCAAGAATAAACGGTTAGAAACAATTAAATATACATAACTTCGAATCCGTATCCAAAACAATAAATGTTTTTATTACGGAGGGCTCAGACTTAAATTTTGAAAAGATCATTCCAATCACGTCGTGGTTGCGAACATATGACTCGTTGGTCATTTTAGTTGCCTTGCCTATCGAACATGTTGGTCTCTCGGGTGAAAAAGATTTAAGTTTCATCCTTGCCCAGAAGCTTTATTTTCCCGTCTTACAAACTGTGGAGGCCTCAAAAATCGACGGATATTTTTTCATCGGCCAGTGTAGTATCGTGTTCAAATCAGCAAAATTAAAAATCGGAATCAGACGCAAGAAGAAAGAAGTGAAGCAGCAGGAGTAAGCGAAGCGTAAAAACAGAGGCAATTCGAGAAGACGGGATGTTTGGTAAATAAAAAAAAGTAAATATCCGCTGCCGGATGTTAAAAGCGATCTTAAAAGCAGTGAAATGAAACGAAAAAGCGCGGCCTCAATTCAATTTCATCGGCCTAATGCGATATAAATAAGGCAATAAAACAGTAGAACAATAAGATATCCGCGTCGGATACTTAAAATGTAAGCGAAAAACAGAGGAACGAAATGAAAAAGTGCGGCCTCAATTCAATTTCATCGGCCTAAATGAAGTATTTATTTAAACTAGTAAACCAAGAAGACAATCCGTGCACGGATGTTTAAATGCCAAAAGCGATGGCGAGAACAAAGAAGCGAAAAATGCGGCCTCGAATTTAATTTCATCGGCCTAAGTGCGATATTTAATTCAAAACAAGAAGCAGTACATATCCGTGGCACGGATGTTTAAAACAGTAAATTAAAGAAACAGAGAAATGAAAGAAGAAAAAAAGGTGTGGCCTCGAATTTAATTTCATCGGCCTAGTGTAGTATCGTGCTCAAATCATTAATTATCCCAAGTGTAGCAATCGGTAGCACACCCCAAAACATATAAGCAAAGACAATTTTTCAATCAAGAGTAGTGTATGTTCCTTTAAACTGTAGTAACCATTTTTCGAAACACAGAGGCGGTGGACATCAATATGCACCAGCAAATCAAGTGCACGACAAATTCATTCAACAGACGGCGACAAGTAGCCACAACTTACCTCAAATTTTCTCAAAGTACTGATTCGAGAACAAGGTGGAGTGGAGCACCAAAGTGTTTCAAGTGCGATGAGAGCGACCATTTAGTAGTAATAAGTTGCAAAGCAATACAACAACCACCTTATCCCAAGAAGGCAATGAGGTAGTCTCTAAAGTAAAGCCAAATCGGCCTTATAGGCAACTATGATGAGCCAGAAAGTGAAGCAAAACAAGTCATCCAAGTGCGATAGTTGAGCATATCATTTAGCTCAAAGAATGCAACAGTTGATTTCAAAGAAGGTATAGCCGCCTTGCCCTTAAGATCAACAATCACCCTCCTCATAAGAGCACCAATTTTCCCAAGTTCAAACAGGGGTGATTCATAAACATGCTAACAGGGACTCAAAACTTTACCCATCACATAGTTCACGGCATATATGATATACCCGGAGATATACAAGGACATACAACATTGGTATACAACTAGCGTATACCCGACCCTTTATTCCTCATATACCTTGAGATACATCACCTTGAATCCACTAATCAAAGGAAGTAAAACTGATGTAAACCAGCTTCACAACCAAGAGGGAAGAATTATCTAAAAGGGGGCATTACAAAGTACAAGATAATTTACAAGCCAAGTAAAACATGAAGAATCTAGGCACGAATATGAAGACACACACACATCTGTGGTTTATAAACGAGCTTGACCTTATGCTCATATTGTGATCTGTTCGACAAATGTTATTAGCCATATTTATGAAAAAATGTAGTAACTATATTACAAAAATCAAGTACAAACAACTTAACAGGACATCATATATAAACTTTTGCTAATCTTCCTAGGGCTTACTAATCGATTCAATCAGACTAATCAGGTTAACAAAACACATCTAAATATGACTAAATAAATAAATTAAGAATTGAGCAGGCTATGTAAATTAGGCATTTTAATCACATAAACGGGTAAACTAAATCCTCAATAATACAGAACAAACAAAAGAAACATAAAAGAGACTGAGGCGAATTTAAACTCGCGACTTTACGATTACGAACTCGGACCCGAGGCGGGAATGGACTCAACATCGAAACTATAATTTGAAGGGAACAGATTTGTTGGAACAAAGCAAGAGGAAATGCAACACACGCCATGGCTGCGGACACCGGATTGCAAATTGATATCAGACGGTCGCCCGCCAAGATCTGGTCGGATATCCTCGGTGCATTTGAAGGAAATTTGTGCAATTTCTTCACGTAGTACAAGAGAGATAAATTATCATCATAGCCCAGTTTCGAATTTGACCCGACCGGATATGACCGAGAAAGCGATCACAAAAATAGACCAGAAACCACCAACATCGCAGACCGAAAACCACCAACAAAAGTACCAAAAACCACCAACAAAAGTGCCGAAAACCACCAACGAAAGTAAATCGGAAACCTCCTTTTCGGACTTAGGACCTCAAAATAAACCCCCCAAAAACCGACGACGGTGTGGGTGGTGTAGGATGGCGGTGAGGGGGCCGGCGACGTGGGTCGCCGGTGTGGGGAGTGTGGCGTGTGGGTTTGGGTTTGGGAGAGAAATGGGTTGTCTTGGTGGTTTGAAAAAGAGAAAAGAAAGGCTAGGGTTTTGGTTTGGTTTTAAAGGGAAATAAAGGGAAGGGGAGTTGGGTATTGGGCCGATCCGGGTGGAGCTTTCGGTTGGGCCTGGGTATTTGTTTTTTGGGTTGGGGAAATAAAATGGGTGATGGGTTGGGCTTGGACGAAAATGGGTTTTAGTTTGGGTTGGTTAGGAATTGTTTTGGGTTGAGTAGAAGTTGTTTTGGGGGGAAATGAAATGGGTTATGAGTTTAAAAATATAAAATATAATATTTGTGAAATGCTTGATGCTTAAATAAAAATAAAAATGCAATGCCGTTTTGCGAAAATAAAATAACATATAATATTAAGATAAAAGTATGCTTGTGATATAAAAATGCAAATGACAGTAAAAATGCAAAATAATAAATGATAATAATGATATATATACACATATATGCCTATATTTTAAAATTATTTTAAAGTGTCAAAAATATTAAAAATTGCAAATAAAATCCAAAAAGATGGGACAAAATTGGGTGTCAACACCATACATCACGTCCTGTGTTGCTATTATGGCAAAGAATATGTTTCACCCTGCCCTTACTGTTTCTAACATCAAGAATCACATCCCTATCATTCTTGAAATAGAAAACGTCCAATACGCGACGTGGGCCGAACTGTTCAAATTTCACACACGCTCGCATCAAGTCCTCCGTCACGTTATCCCCGCGGCCCTTGCGGATACGGAGGTGCCCAAAACCGAGGATGATCATAAGTTCTGGACGACCATTGATGCTACCGTTCTTCAGTGGATTTACTCCACTATTTCTACCAACCTGTTGCAAACGATTATCGAACCAGAAGCTACGGCGATGGATGCTTGGAATAGAGTGCGTCATATATTCCTAGATAATCAAAATTCTCGTGTTGTTACCCTTGAGCAGGAATTTTTCCACGTCAATATAGAAGACTTTCCCAACGTTTCAGCATACTGTAAAAGGTTGAAAGAATTGGCGGACCAACTCCGCAACGTTGGTGCGCCCATTACCAACGATCATCTTGTCCTTCAAATGGTTGCAGGCCTATAGTGGCGTCGGTACGCTTCTTCGTCAGAGCAGTTCTTTTCCGCAGTTTTATCAGGCCCGTTCCATGCTCACGCTCGAAGAAGTAGGCTTGGCTAAGAAAGCGGTAACTGGGCCCCGTCTGTCGTCATGATGACCGAGACCAATTTCTCTCCCTCCGTCTCCAACAATTCCGGCTGAAACAGCAATGACGGTGGCGGCAAAAAGGGTCAGAATCGCAAAAATAATGATAAAAACCATGGTGGAAACCGAGGTGGCAACAACGGGGGTGGCAATGGGCCTCAAGGCAGTGGGCGCAAGCCAACTGGACACAACACTGGGGCCCATGGCGGTGGAACTGGGCCAGTGGGCCCAACAACCCCTATTACCCACTGACTGCCTACCGGGACATTGGGCCTAAAATCTCAACATCAATAGGCCCAGTTATTCGGGTCAACAGTGGTACCCGAGAAACATTTCTGGGCCGGGGCAGCAAGCGGGTGTGCTTGGGCCTTGACCTCCACAGGCCCACCATGTAGCGGCCCCCACCCCTACCGATATTGAAGCAGCAATTCACACACTTGGTTTAAATTCCTCGGACACAAATTGGTACATGGACACCATAGCCACTACTCACATGACGTCCGACCAATGTACTCTCTTGTCTTGTTCAAATTTGAGCAACAATCGTGGCATAATTGTTGGTAATAGCGATTCAATTCCAATTCGTGGTTACGGTCATAAAACTTTGTCTCCCCCACATCCCCCTCTTATCTTGAAAAATACCCTTCATGCCCCTAACTTAATTAAAAATTTGGTGTCTGTCCGTAAATTCACCACTGATAATTGGGTTTCTATTGATTTTGATCCTTTTGGGTTTTCTGTGAAGGATTTCAAGACAGGGATTTCTCTCATGAGATGTGATAGTAGGGGAGATATTTATTCTATCACGCCCACATCCGGTCTCTCGAGTCAAGCCTTGCCATCTACTTTTGTGGCTCTTGCTACTTCCTTATAACATGCACGGTTGGGTCACCCTGGGTCGTCTATTGTTTCTTTATTAAATAAAAATAATTTTATTTCTTGTAAGGGTACGAGTAGTACTCCAATTTGTCAATCTTTTCCTCTAGGAAAACTTGTTAGATTACAGTTTGTAGACTCTACTTCTCGTACTTTAATGTCATTTGATATTATTCATAGCAATTTATGGTCATCTCATGTTCTCAGTTCTTTGGGCCACCATTATTATGTTCTATTTTTGGATGACTATTCTAATTTTGTGGACTTTTCCGTTAGCGAAAAAATCTCAAGTGTTTTCCACATTTTTAAAATTTAGAGCATTCATCAGTACCCAGTTTGACCGGAAAATAAAAATATGATAATGGGTTGTTTTGGAATTTTTGTGATACTAATGGAATAAATTTTCTTTTCTCTTGTCCTCATACGTCCTCACAAAATGGAAAAGTCGAACGCAAAATTCGTACCATTAATAACATTGTCCGAATTTTATTAGTCCATGCTTCTGTGCCCCCTTCCTTTTGGCATCATGCTCTACAAATGACCACATATCTTCTTAACATACTTCCTACCAAAGGTTTAACATATTCAACCCCTCTTCAAATCCTATATAATAAGACTCATTCGTATTCCCATCTTAGGGTCTTTGGGTGCTTGTGTTATCCACTATTTCCATCCACCACAATCAACAAACTTCAGGCCCGTTCTACCCATTGTGTATTTTTGGATTATTTATCTAATCATCGTGGTTACAAATGTTTTGATTTATCATCTAATAAAATCATCATTAGTCGTCATGTTGTGTTTGATGAAACCAATTTCTGTTTGCTAACGAGGGTAGTCCCGTGCCTAGTTCGTATAATTTTTTCGATGACGCCGTCTCTCTATATATTATCCACCATTTTTTGGACTTGTCCCGCACTGAAACTCTACCCGCGGGCCCACTGCCGCTGGACCTATTATTCCACTACACACCACTGTTTCCAGTCTAGTTCGGGTAGTTGGGCCAGTTGCCCAGCCCAATATCGATACTGGTCCAGTCACTGTTTCGGTGTCGGCTCCTGTTTCTAGTGTTGGGCCAGCATGCCCACTGCCTGCTGGCCAGTCCGTCACCTGTCTCGATATTTCCTAATATCCACCCAATTCTCTTTCGAGTCACAGACCGATCACTCATAGTCAACGGGGTATATTTAAACCAAAAAGATATTTTAATTTAAATTCTAATGTTCTTAAATCCCCCTACCCCGTAACCCAATGTCCGCATTAAATGATCCGAATTGGAAATTGGCTATGACCGACGAATATGATGCTCTTATTGCGAATAAGACGTGGGAGTTGGTACCCCGTCCTTATGGTGTTAATATTATTCGGTCTATGTGAATTTTTACTCTTAAGAATAATTCTGACGGCTCTTTTGCGAGGCATAAGACTCGTCTTGTAGGTGATGGTAAGACTCATCATGTTGGCGTGGATTGTGGTGAGACGTTTAGTCCGGTGGTCAAACCAGCTACCATTCACACTGTTCTCAGTATGGTTCTTTCCAAAGCATGGCCCATTTATCAGTTAGATGTGAATAATACTTTCTTACATGGTGAACTTAAGAAGACCGTTTACATGCATCATCCCTTAGGTTTTTGCGACCCTAAATATCCTCATCATGTTTGTTTATTGAAGAAGTCCTTGTATGGACTTAAGCAGGCCCCACGGGCTTGGTATAAGAGATTTGCAGACTATGTTTCGTCTATTGGGTTTTCGCACAACAAGTTTGATAATTCATTGTTCATATATCGTCGTGGCTCTTCCCTGGATTATATTATATTATATGTGGATGATATTATCTTGACTACCTCTACTGTTGCGTTGCGCAAGTCTATCATGACTATGCTCAGTTCTGAGTTTGCTATGAAAGACTTGGGGCCCTTGAGTTATTTTTTGGGGATTGTTGTCACGCGTCATGCAGGTGGGTTATTTCTATCACAATGAAAGTATGCAACTGAGATTATTGAGCAAGCTGGTATGTCCTCATGTAAGTCTACTTCCACTCCCGTTGATCCTAAACCCAAGCTGGGTGCTGCGGCTGGCTCACCGTATGAGGATCCGACCTACTATCGCAGTCTTATAGGGGCACTTCAGTATCTTACCTTCACGAGAGCTGATATTATCTATGCCGTCCAGCAGATGTATTTGTTTATGCATGATCCTCGAGTTGAGCACATGAATCCGCTCAAACTCATCATTCGCTACTTACAGGGCACATTTGATTATGAGTTGCATCTATATCCGTCATCGGTCTCTACATTTATCTCTTATACAGATGCTGATTGGGGTGGCTGTCCGGACACCAGACGCTGGAGGCCTGCTTCTTGGGTTACGCCAGACTATTCTTGGAGATAGTAGTTCATGTCCCTCAGCATTACTACCAGTAAATCGCGGGATGTGCCTGAATGACCAGGGTTTTAGAACAAAGCAACTGATATCACCTACAAGGTCCTACCCCAGAATAGAGCAAATTGCTCCTACCATGGTTCAAACTCACGCTGCAGGCCTCCAACTGGATTTTAAGTTCCCCTCCTTTTCCATCCAGCAATCTCAGCATACGAGAATCTCCCGCTAAGACTGCGGGGGACTGTTAGAATAATTATGGGGCAATCCCATAATTATATTTAATCACCATTAATCATGCATATGATGAATATTGTAATATCTTTAATTTAGGATGATTGTAAATTAGTATCTTATATTTTAGGCTAATTAGATAAGTATTTCTTAAGACTAGCATTATACCTTTGTATATATATTTTACCATTGGAATGAAATCAGTCAAGAAATCAGTTTCATACACTTATTTGTTTGAGTTAAACTAATCCCTTAGCTAATGATGGTCTGACATAGAATGTGCTTCAATAGAGAATGCTTAAACTTAATCATTTTGGTTAGGGAACAAATTGTCTTTAATTCCATGAGCAC
The DNA here is from genome assembly GCA_029783415.1 of Anisodus acutangulus. Lineage (NCBI taxonomy): Eukaryota > Viridiplantae > Streptophyta > Magnoliopsida > Solanales > Solanaceae > Anisodus > Anisodus acutangulus. The sequence continues at coordinate 4,286,922 of CM056511.1, forward strand.
CATTAATTAGTTTCTATATTTTTCAATGAAAAGCTTATTACTATTACAAGTGGTTAAAATTGTCCAGCTTTTCATAGAAAAGTATAGAAACTAATTGATGGTGTTCATGGAATTAAAGACAATTTGTTTCCTAAACAAAATGATTAAGTTTAAGCCTTCTATATAAGTAGGAAATTGATTCTTTGACTGATTTCATTTCAATGATAAAATATATATACAAAGGTATAATGCTAGTCTTAAGGAATACTTATCTAATTAGCCTAAAATATAAGATACTAATTTACAATTATCCTAAATTAAAGATATTACAATATTCATCATATGCATGATTAATGGTGATTAGAGATAATTATGGGATTGCCCTATAATTATTATAACAGTCCCCCGCAGTCTTAGCTGGAGGTTCTCGTATGCCGAGACTATTCTTGAAATCATCAAAAAGTACGCGCGGAAGACCCTTTGTGAAGATGTTTGTAATCTGATAGCGGGATGTTCCATGGAGAACACATACTTGTCCACGTGCAACCTTTTCTCGGACAAATAATATATCCATTTCAATGAATTTTGTGCGTTGATGCTAAATAGGATTATCGAATAAATATATCGCACTCACATTATCACAATAGACTTGGCTGCCTTGTCAATCGGACAATGTAACTCTAACAAAAGATTACAAAGACAACATGATTCAACAACCACATTGGCTACCCCTCGGTATTCTACCTCAACACTTGACCGAGACAACGTGGATTGTCGTTTTGACGACCATGAAATAAGATTGTCCCCCAAGAACACGCAATAACCAGAGGTGGAACGACGTGTGTCAGGGCAGCCACTCTAATCCGCATCTGTATAGGATGAGAGACTCGAAATGGGGGACTTATACAGATGCAAACCAAAATGAAGAGTACTCTTAACATACCGCATAATTCTCTTGAGGGCCCCCATATGCTCTTCCTTCGGATCATGCATGTGTAATTATACTTGCTGGACCGCATAGGAAATATCGGGTCTTGTGAAAGTCAGATATTGCAAGGCCCCTACTAGGCTGCGGTAATGTGTAGGATCGCTGTATGAAGTACCTGCAGAGTTACTCAACTTTTTTCCTTTGTGTCAACCGGAATATGTGACGGTTTGCAAGAAGACATCCCGACTTTGTCAATTATCTCTTCAGCATATTTCTTTTGACTGAAAAATAGACCACATGTATATTGAGTCACAACAATGCGGAGGAAATAATTTAACGGACCCAAGTCCTTCATTGCAAACTCTGCCGCTAGAAGGGACATAATAGACTGGCGAAGTAATGTAGATGATGCTGTGAGAATAATGACATCTACATATATAAGTATATATGCCATGTCATTTCCCTTCCTATAAATGAATAAAGACTGATCCGACTTGCTGTGAGAGAAATCCAATTTGGAGACAAACCCTGCAAACCTGTTATACCATGCCCTGAGAGCCTGTTTCAAACCATATATAGAATTTTTCAAAAGGCAAACAGAATTCGGATGAGTAGAATCTCGAAAATCCAAAGGTTGGTGCATGTACACTATTTCCTGTAAGTGGCCATGTAAGAATGCATTTTTGACATCCAACTGATGAATCGACCAGGATTTTGAAAGTGCCAGGATAAGAACAGTCATGATAGTTGCTGGCTTAACCACCGGACTGAATATTTCAGCACAATCCACGCCAACTTGCTGAGACCTACCATCACCAACAAGACGAGCTTTGTATCTCACAAAGGAGCCATTAGAATTCTTTTTATGACAAACGACCCACATAGACCGAACTATGTTTGCATTAGATGGACGTGGCACTAATTCCCACATCTTATTTTTGATAAGAGCATCAAATTCGTCTAACATGGCAACTTTCCAATTCGGGTCTGATAAGGCTGCTTTGGGATTTTTTGGAAGTGGTGACGGTTGGACTGAAGCTGTTAGGTTAAAATGTCGCTTAGGGTGAAAAATTTCGTGCATTGCATGAATTTCAATGGTCCGAGATTGGGGAGTTGGGCTATCGGGTATGCTAGTAGGCTGGGTAGCTGTCCGAGATTGGGCCAAAATAGTGGGCTAGGTGAGTGTCACGAGCATTGGGGTAGAGGTTTCCCTTCGTTGGGCCTGCTCGCCACTAAATGTGGATTGGGATGAGACCGAAAGAAGAGAGGCAGTGACCTCTGCTCCTCAGACTGGCCCAATCACATTTTGTGGTTGGGCTGGGACGTTAGGCTGTGGTGTTTGGGTTGGTCCCACATTGTTTTGGGTGTTTAAATGGTGATTCAAAATTGGATGTATTATGTCGTCCAAAAAATCATATGAAGGTGAGGATGCCACGTGAGATTTAGTAAACGGGAATGTAGACTCATAAAAAATGACGTGACGAGAAATAATGATCTTCCAAATTATCATATCATAACACTTATATCCCCTATGATTTTGTGGGTATCCCAAAAATACACAAGGAGTGGAATGGGCCTGAAGTTTGTTAATAGTTGTGGATGGAAACAAAGGATAACACAAACACCCAAAAACCCTCAAATGTGTAAAAGATGGGAGACAGTGGTACAATATTTGTGTAGGCGACACATTGGAGAGCGGTTTACTAGGAAGAATATTTAAAAGACATGTGGCCATTTGAAGTGCATGGTGCCAAAAAATTGGTGGTGTGGACGAATGCACAAGGAGAGTGCGAACCATATTGTTAATTATTTGAATTTTTTCTTTCGGTCTTCCCATTTTGTGGTGATGTATGTGGACATGAAAGACGCAAACACATCCCATTTTGGTGACAAAAATTATTAAATTGGGCATTTATGAATTTCTCCCCCCCCCCATTATCACAATGAAAACATTTAATGGATTTGTCAAATTGAGTTTTGATAAAAATACTAAATTGTTTAAAAATGATGTAGGCTTGTGATTTATTTCCTAAGGGAAATATCCAAAGAAAATTCGAATAATCATCTAAAATGAGCATATAATATTTATGACCTACAGAACTCAAAACTGGTGATGTCCACAAATCACAATGCAAAAGATCAAATGGCATAAGAGTATGTGAAGTAGATTATGCAAAAGGAAGCTTAACATGTTTTCCAAACACACAAGTTTGGCAAACAGAAGAGTCCAAAAGTTTGTTACAAGAAAATAATTTATTCTTCATAATATTATTGAAAACTGGTGCTCCTGGGTGTCCCAACCGATTGTGCCATATAATAGGAGAAATAGCGGCAAAGGTTGATGGTTTGGTCATGCGATTGTTGAAAACAATAGTGATGGGATACAAGTTCCCCGTGCTATTACATCTCATTAGTGGCATCTCCGTATGAAAATCCTTCACAGAAAAGCCAAACAGATCAAAATTCACAAAAATAATGTTGTCAATTGTAAAACGTCTAACAGATATCAAGTTTTTAATCAGTTTTGGTGCATGTAAGACGTTTTTCAAGTATAATGGTGGGTGTGGAGGGGGTAGTTTTACTTGACCAATACCACGAATTGGAATTTTCTGCCCAATGCCGACAATAATATTTTATTACTGCTCATATTAAAATAAGATGAGAGATTACATTGAGATGCCATCATGTGGGACGTAGCCCATGTGTCCATGTACCACGACTCATCTGGAATACTTAGATTCATGTTGTTCATGGCTTGTTCAATGTCAGTGGGTGCATAGCTGACAGAAGATGGTGTCTGGGCCGCAAATGCATGTTGTGGACGCGAACCTAGATTTTGGGTTGGCGATTTGAAGAGGGAGGCCTCGCCCATGTCGCGTTGGATAGGGGCATGGCGGGGCAGACCTTTGTCGGGCCCAGGCCCACGGTGAGTATTGCCTCCACTGGTTTCTAACGGCTATACAGTGGGCTGTCATTGGTTGGGCCGTCACTACCCTGACTGGTTGCTGCCGCCGGCTGGCTGCCCGCTGCCCCTGCCCCATCCCTTTCCACAATTATTTTTTCCTTTGTTATTATTACAATTTGACCCCCGTTTCTGACTATTATTGTCTCGGTTTCCACTCCCACCCGAACCAGAATTTTGTGGTTGAGAATTTCCGGAAAATGAATTGGTGGAGACGAGGGCAGTTCCGGTGTTGACTACCCCGAAAGATGCATGTTTTGCTTTCTGTATTTCTTCGAGAATCAACCTCTAACGAGCCTTATAGAAAGGAGGCAACAAATTTCTTTGTTGAATGAATGTAGCAACTCCATCATACTGTTCATTGAGCCCTGCAATCAATTGAAGGACCAACGTTTGATTTGTTACAGGCGAACCACGTTGGATTGTTGGTCCGCAAACACCTTCAATTCCTGACAATAAGCGGAAACGTTAGAGAAATCATCCAATTTAACATTAGTAAATTATTGTTCAAGATATACGGCCCGAGAAAGTTTGTTATCCTGAAATATGTTTTGTAAAAGTTCTCATGCATGTTGAGCCGTAGAGTTAGGCTCTAATATGGTATGTAAAAGACCGTTTGATATAGTGTCATAAATCTATTGAAGGACTATAGCATCCAAATGAGACCATAACTTTTTGTCCACCGTAGTGGTGTCCGATGATGATTCAGAAGGTATGATATGGTCGATTACCTCATAAGCGCGACAATGAATTTTTAACAATTCCGCCCAAGAGGTGTATTATCCTTTTTCCATTTCAAGTGTTATGGAAATAAAATTCTTGACGTTATTTACGGCAAGAGCTGGATGAAATTTTTGTTTTTCGGCCATAAGTTCCACAAGAAATTAAAACAAAGGAAGGAGAAAAAGTATTTTGTGTTTTGATGGAAGTGGAGTAAAGAACCCTAAGTGTTGACTAGGGTTTTAGGAGAGAAGAAGGTGTTAGCCGAGGGGGGGGGTGTCGGCTAGGGTTGTTTTAGGTTTAGGATTTTTGAGGGAAAACCCTATTTGTGGTCGAGAAGAACAAAAATAGAGGAGGAGAAAAATTTCGGCTAAGGAGAAAACCGAAGGGGAGATAGGGTTTAGGGCAAGAAATTTTTTTTGGCTCCTGATACCATGTAGGAAATTGATTCCTTGACTGATTTCATTCCAATGGTAAAATATATATACAAAGGTATAATGCTAGTCTTGAGAAACACTTATCTAATTAACCTAAAATATAAGATATTAATTTACAATCACTAAATTAAAGATATTATAATATTCATCATATGCATAATTAATGATTATTAGAGATAATTATAAAAATATCGCCATAATTATTCTAACAATAAGAAGACGAATTTAAGATTTAAAGCAGATAGCTTTGACTTTTAAAATTCTTAACACATAATGCATTGTAAATTTAATATTATGGGTAGTAGAAGAGGATCTTGGCCAATGCAGGCATGTGCTTGACGAACGTCAGCAAGCAGAGACAGTGTAGTTTGGTCTGTGAGGATCACTGGCAGATTTACAACTCCGTCTATGGGTTTCTCCGAATTCAATAGGTTTGATGCAGATTTTGTATTTATATTCAAAATAATCATCTAATATGTATAAATAGCTAGAACATAGTAAGATACTTTTTAAAAAATTTATAATTCATAATTCATAAACTCAAAATCTTAGGTTCGATCAGTCTCTGATGAGCATCACAATGAATCATGTTCCTGCTATAGGTGTTATGACAATTTTTACCAAGTTCGAATAATTGTCGTCAATCTATTTCCAGTTCCTTTCAAATTTAAACTTGACAAAATTTTAGTAAATTTTTATCTATAAATTTATATTTTGCTTTGAAAATTCTGAAGTCAAATAATTTCATTATCAAGAAAGCTGCATCTGTCAGAGATAATAATGATTATTGCTTTTCTAAAGGAATAAATTTGGCATCCACATTCAACGGTAATAAACTATAGAAGCAAGAATAAAAGAAGATTAGAATAGGGTACGTAGAAGTAACATGTTTTTTTTCTAAAAAGGAAAAAGAACATTCTCAAACAGGCCCCAGCAGTACATGTTCCTCGTTCGTTTTTTTGTTTCTCCATCCATGTTGTGGGTAGTCGGAAAAAAGGAAATCATACGATGATTGAGGTTTTGCTCTTTTTATTTATTCAATGATCCGATAATCGTAGGTTACAAGTTTGATAATATTGAATTTGTATCAAATATATAAGTTCATTAGGAAGGTAAAACATTTTTTATTAAAGGAAATTCAACGTTTAATGTATATGCACATTAATTCTTTTTATATACGCAGTGTAATTTCTCTATATGGTTTCGGTGAACCCTTTCGCCCTTGGATAGAGTGATCACAATGATTCCACCACACTCGAGACTTTTTAGCTTTTCTTTATTAACAGTGGGGTTAACGATAGGTTGGAAATTTGGAAACTGACCTTAGAGTCTAAAGGTTTTAGGTTAAGCAAGACTAAGACGGAGTATATGGAGTGCAAGTTCAGTGACGTATCAGAGTAGGAGACAGACGTGGAAGTGAAGATTGAGACACAAGCTATACCCAAAAGAGGAAGTTTCAAGTATCTTGAGTCCATAATACAATGAGACATGGAGATTGACGATGA